>JAAGEH010000143.1:3736480-3783730 GCA_011751065.1 Lasiurus cinereus
TTTGTAATACTTTAAACAATAAAAATAAACAGAAAAAGAAAAGGGGAGGGGGAGGGGAGACAGTGCCGAGTGAATATAGCCAAAGTCCTAAAATCCCTTTATTGTTATTATTTATTTTTATTTTTTAAAGAGAAAGTTGCACTTGAGACATGGGGCTCTCAAGAATGTCTTTTTCTCCTGTGTCAAGAAGTCTGCGGTCACTTGAATGGAAGCTGTCTAAATAAATAAAAGAAGGATGCTCGGAATCCCCGCCCCCTCGCTAGGCCTGAGTTGGCAGCTGCTGCGGGTAGAAGGCCACGGGTGCCAGCTCAGACCCTCAGGCCGGTCCGCATTCCCGGGCAGTCAGAGGCTGCGGGCGGTGAGCCGGCCTGAGCCTCCTCTGGGGTCCGGGGTCAGGCTTTGATCCTGCAACACACGCCTGGAGCCATGTGCACGCAGCAAGTGCACGCAGCAGGAGAGAGAGACACACAGAGAGCGAGCGAGCGGGGGTTCTTAGGGGGGAATAGAAGCAGGAGGAGTGTCCCCACTGGGCTGTGCCCTGCCTGTGACCCCTACACCAGAGGAGACGCCGTGCAGGAGGCGGCTGATCGATGTTTCTAACTCTCCATCCCTCTCCCCTCCTCTCTGTGAAATAGACGACGCTCTGAATTCCTGCACTTCTTCATGTTCAGCGAGGCGGTTTCCCACGCGCCTTCCTCTGCACCCCGTTACTATCTATCGGGGGTGGGCCCGGGTAGCTGTCAGAAGGTCTGGGCGAGGAGGCAAGAAGAGGTGAGCGACAGCCCGGCCTTCTGGGGGTGATCATCCCTCACACTCCCCCCTTGTCCCCCCCCAGCGGGCAGCACACTTGTGCACTCGCCCGAAACCCGGAAATGCGGATACAGGGGGCCTGTGCCCACCCAGACCCCGGTGGTTCCTGCACCCGGGCCTCTGGCTCTGGAACTCCACCCCCCCCACCCCGTCTCCCTCCCATGTCCAGGTGAGCCACGCTGGGAGGCCCCAGTGAAAACCGGGGCCCCCAAGGACCCGCTCCCCCCTCCCCCCTTGGGCGGGCGCCTCTTTTCAAAGCTGGGGGAGATCTGAGGAGCCATCGCCGCCAGGGTTCTGGCAGGAGCCGGATGGCACTCCCTACCTGAGTAACCGGACCTCTGGCAGCTTCTCGGGGGGGGGGAGGGGGGGGGGGGGGTAGGGTCTAAATGCAGCGTGGACGAGAGAAGAGATGCCATAGGGCAGTGATTCTCAACCTGTGGGTCGCGACCCCTTTGGGGTCCAACGACCCTTTCACAGGGGTCGCCTAAGACCAGCGGAAAACACCTATTTCCCATGGTCTTAGGGACCAACAGACCGCTCCTCGGTGTAGCAAAGTGTAGCCATGTAGTTTACTGTTGTCCTAGGAAGACTGTTACCCATGCTACACCACGATTCAAGACAACATTTCATTTATTTGTCATTAGAAATAAATATTTCACAATATACAATTACATATTGTTTTTGTGATGAATCCCTATGCTTTAATGATGTTCCATTTGTAACAACGAAAATGCATCCTGCCTATCAGATATTTACATGACAGTTCATCACAGTGGCAAAATGACAGTGATGAAGTAGCCACGGAAATAATGTTATGGTTGGGGGTCACCACCCCATGAGGAGCTGTCTTAAAGGGTCGCGGCCTTAGGAAGGTTGAGAACCACTGCCATAGGGCTTCTCTCCCAGGAGGCTCCGCGCTTGTGCCTGGTTCCCGCTCATCGCCCATACCGAGAGGGTCTAGTGAAGGCCTGATCCATCCTTTCCCGACGGCTGGCCTAGACCGCCCGCCCCCGGGGAACTCTTGCGTTTGATGCTCAGGACCCAGCTGTGCCCTCTCTCTGCATCGGGAATTTCACATGTCATCTCAGACCACTATTTAGGCAACAGAGGAGCCTTCTTCGTCCACCCTCCCCCTGTCCTTTCCCCGCCACCGAGTGCAAGCTCTCAGGTCCCGTGCTGGCAGCCCCCTCCCCGTCCCCCCCGCTCCCCATCCGGCCTCCAGAGGCGGCGACACCCCGGGCCTCCAAGCCTCCAAGCTGTTCTGCAGCAGCAGCGGCGGCAGCTGCGATCCCAGCAACCAGGAGGCCTGGCGCGTGAGTCACCGGGCGAAGTATGCGCACAAACATCCCTCCGTGTCCCAGCCCCGGCCCGCACCCCACAGCGGCGGGGAGACGGAGGAGGAAGGGTTCCCGGCCGCTTCCTGTTCACAAGACAAGGTCCCGCTCAGGAATGTGAGCCGTCAGCCCAGCGGCTCTTTCCCACGTCTCCTTGTTCTTTCCATAGAACACCCCCCCGCCCCCACAACCCGTCCCCTGGGCCCGGGGTCAGTATGCTGGCAGCCCAGGCTGGCTCTCTAACAGCCAGCCAACAAGAAGCCCCCCCACCCCCAGCTGAAACCGGTGTGGCTCAGTGGATAGAGCGTCGGCCTGAGGACTGGAGGGTCCCAGGTTCAATTCTGGTCAAGGGCGTGGACCTTGGTGGCGGGCACATCCCCAGTGGGGGGCGTGCAGGAGGCGGCTGATCGACGTCTCTCTCTCATCGATGTTTCTAACTCTCTATCCCTCTCCCTTCCTCTCTGTAAAAAATCAATAGAATATGTTTTTTTTTAAAAAAGAAGCCCCCCATCCTCTCGTGGTCTCAAACCACAACCCAGGCCCACGTGGGACCTGAACCTCCACCTCAGGGAAAGGGAAAACAACTCCCATTTGCATTGTGGCTGGCGGTGGCCCGCACTCCCCCCCCCCCCCCGAGTGCTGTGCACGCGAGACTCTGAAGGGAGGCAGTGGGGAGGATTGGGGTCCATGAGCATGTGCCACAGCCATTGGTCTCTCTGTGGGGGAAAGAAGCCACAGTGTGTCCTGGGGCTCAAGGGTGACTGGTGCCCGCTGGGCAGCCTGGGTAAGACTGACCACCGTGATGGTCCTCACTGTGTGGTGACGGCCCAACCTAAGACATCGTCTCTCTTTTTTTTAAAAAAACAAAACAAAACCCACAATACATATTTTTATTGATGTTAGAGAGGAAGGGAGAGGAAGAGAGAGATGGAAACATCAATGACGAGAGAGAATCATTGATGGGCTGCCTCCGGCATGACCCCTGTGGGCAGCGGTTCTCAACCAGTGGATCGCGACCCCTTTGGGGGTGGAACGACCCTTTCACAGGGGTCGCCTAAGACCATGGGAAAATGCAGATATTGACATCACGATGCATCACAGTAGCAAAATTTCATGGTCGGGGGTCACCACCCCATGAGGAACTGTATGCAAGGGTCGCGGCCTGAGGAAGGTTGAGGACCACTGCCTGTGGGGGGATCAAGCCTGCAACCTGGGCAGGTGCCCTTGATCGGAATCGAACTCTATCCAACGAGCCACACCGGCTTTGTTCATTGTTTTTTTTTGGGGGGGCGGGCTGGATGTGAGTTGCAACTGTTGGGGCGAGGCAGCAGAGAGGAGAAGCGAGGGCCAGGAGTGAGCGGAGACCGGCCTTCCACGCCTGGAGGACTCCCCAGGGGAGGGAGCCACGGATGCCCAGTTCCCAAGTGATGGCAGGCTGGGGTCCCCCCCACAACCCCCGGCACATCCTGAACGAAGAGGGGCCCACAGGCGGGCGAGGAAGAACAGAAGCCCGTGGTGAACAGACCATGTCGCTGCGCCCAGGCCTGAGTCTGCCCGTGTCCCTGGGGGACCTTCACCAGGAGCCCGCACCCCCTGAGGCGAACGGGGCACCCCTCCTACGCACTGAAAGAGCCTGGCTAGACGAGGGGGGGAGGATGATTACAAGAGGCGTCACCGAGCTTCAAAGAGATCCAGGGGCGTGCTGATACAGACACTGATGGCGGCTCACCCACCGAGCACCCCTTGTCTCGAATAGAACCCTGGTTTCTTTAGGGATGGCCGCCTGCCCAGCCGCCACGTCTCCCACGGGGTCCCGCCCAGGCCGGTGGCCGGGGGACAAAGTCTGGCCGGTGAGACGTAAGCTGAGAGCTTCCCAAGAAGCGTCTGCTTTCCTGTGGGAGCTCCCCCACCCCGACACCCCGCGTCTCCTCCTCTCCTCCTTCCTGCCTGGGCCTCTTAGAGAGGAGCCCTCGCCCAAACCGGTGTGGCTCAGTGGATAGAGCGTCGGCCTATGGACCAGTGGTTCTCAACCTTTCTAATGCCTCGGCCCTTTAATCCAGTTCCTCATGTGGTGGTGGCCCCCCACCATACTTCATCACTGTAATTTTGCTATTGTTATGAATTATAATGTAAATACCTGTGTTTTCTGATGGTCTTAGGCGACCGCTGTGAAAATGTCATTCGACCCCCAAAGGGGTCTCAATCCACAGGTTGAGAACCACTGCTATGGACTGAAAGGTCCCAAGTTCGATTCCAGTCAAGGGTATGTACCTTGGTGGCAGGCACATCCCCAGTAGGGGGTGTGCAGGAGGCAGCTGATGGATGTTTCTCTCTCATCGATGTTTCTAGCTCTCTGTCCCTCTCCCTTCCTCTCTGTAAAAAAATCAATAAAATATATTTAAAAAAAAAAAAGAGAGAGAGAGAGAGGAGCCCTCACCTGCAGCAGCCCGCTGGGAACCAGGAGGATGGCAGACAGCCCCGTGCCAACGACAGGGCAGCCAGGAAGATAAGAGATCGGGCCCTCGGGACATCGGATGAGGCCCGGGCTGGCTCCCTCCGGGACTGGCCTTGTGTCTGACGAAGGGCCACCTACTTGTTGCAAAAGTCACTCGTGGTTGGGTTTCCCGCTCATTGCAGCTGCATGCCTGCCTCGCTGATAACCCACTGCAGGCACAGAGCTGCCGGCCCATGGGGCAGCTGGGCACCCCACCGAGGTCTGCTCGGCGTCGGAGCCACATCACCCTCTGCCCCAGGACAGCGCCGCTTCTGGCTCTCAGAACCCGAGGCCTGCGCATTACACAAGATGCTCTACGTGAAGCACTTGACCCACCCTAGCAGGTGCCAACGAAGCCCTGCCCACCGGGATGACTGCTTGGGTTCAGCCCCCCCCGGTCCCTCGTGAAGCTCCTGTGTGAGGAGACCCTCGGCCTTAGACCCAAGATAAACGGGGACCCAGAAAGAGGTGTCCCTCTTTCTGAGGAAGAGAGAGGGAGGAAGAGCCAGGTCTTCTGCCTTCACAGGGGCACGGGGAGCAGAGGGGGGGCCCACTGAGCTCCCCTCCCCTCCCCCCAGCCTGCTTGTCCTTCGGGAAGAGCCGCGCAGGTACAGGGGGACCCCTGGCCCCATGGGTGGATCTGAGCACGCCCTCCCTGGCCCTTCGACCTGGACCTGGGTCCCCTTTGGAGCACGCGCAGAAAGCAGAGGCCCTGAGAAGAGGGCTGGACAGGTTCGTTAGGGGCAAAGGCGAACTCACACATCTCCCCCTTCCCCAGGCACGGAAGTGTGTCTCCTAAAACAAGGGATATTGCCACTTGAACAACGGAACATGGGAAACAGCCTGTATCTCTACTAGTAAGGCACCGTATTTTTCGGCGTATAAGACGACCCCCAACTTTTCCAGTTAAAATAGAGAGTGTGGGATGTACTCACCCTATAAGATGACACCCAGTGTATAAGACGACCCTTAACTTTTGGGGAAGATTTTCCTGGATTAAAAAGTCGTCTTATACGCCGGAAAATACGGCACCATTTAAAAAAATGGTGTTATGTCTGCAAAACGCAATAACTCTTATCTGTAGTCCTCAAATATAACATTCTCTAAAGGTTTTATATAACATGGCAAAATCTTTTTCTTTTAAAAAATATATATATCTTATTTCAGAGAGGAAGGGTAAAGGAGAGAGAGATGGAAACATAAGCATGAAAGGGAATCATGCATCGGCTGCCTCCTGCGCACCCCATACAGGGGATTGAGCCTGTGACCCTGGCAGGATCCCTGACGGGGAATCGAACAGTGACCTCCTGGTTTCTAGGTCGATGCTCAACCACTGAGCCATGGCAACATTTTTTAAAAATTAAACTTATCGGGGTGACATTGGCTAATAAAATTATATAGGTTTCAAGTGTACGATTCTGTGATACATCATCTCTATATTGCCCTGTGTGCCCACCACCCCAAATCAAATCTTCTTCCATCACTATGCTCCTTTACCCTTTGCCACTTTCCCTCTTTTTTTAAAAATATATTTTATTGATTTTTTACAGAGAGGAAGGGAGAGAGTTAGAAACATCGATGAGAGAGAAAAACATCGATCAGCTGCCTCCTGCACATCCCTGACTGGGGATTTGCCCGAAACCAAGGTACATACATGCCCTTGACCGGAATGGAACCTGGGACCTTTCAGTCCGCAGGCCGACGCTCTATCCACTGAGCCACACCAGTTTCGGGACCCTTTGCCACTTCTCACTCCCATTCCCTCTGGTAACCACCTTTCTGCTGTCTGTGTCTATGAGCTTTGGTTGGTGTGTTTTTCTTACGTGGTCATTTGTTGCTTTCCGTTTTATATCCCACCCATGAGCGAAACCATAGGGTTTTAGCTTTTTTCTCTCTGACCTCTTCTGCTTTGCGTGATATTCTCAAGGCTCATCCATGTTGTTACAAACGGCAGTATTTCATCTTTTTCTTATGGAAAAATTCTCATGTGACAAAGAGCTGGCGTGTTAAACTATACATATAGCATATTTCCCACGGTCCCTTTTATGATATTGATGCACAAAATTAAAAAGGCCAGGCAACACACCGTAGAAAGCGAACAGTGGTTGACATCTTTAATTTGCTATATTATGAGTGAATTTCTTGTCTCTGTACTTCTCTATATTTCCAAGATTTCTTCAGTCCCTTTTATAGCCGTAAGAAAAAAACCCTCATGAAGAAGCTGAGGGAAGGTAAAAGCATGCTGATGACAGAAGCTGAGACAGAGTGTTTATTGCTTGGACAGGGTGTCTGGCTTCAAAGCCTGCTGTTTGCTAACAACCAGGCAGCGTGCATTGCAGGGAAATATTTTTAAAGACGGCAGAGTCTCTGATGTGGGGCCCCCCACCTCGTCTCCCAGCCCGGGAAAGCCCCCTCCTCCCTCAGGGGGGCTTTGGGCTGAGGGTTCAGATCCCCGAAAGAAGACCCTCTTTGTACAAGGCTCTGGGGCTTCTGACATTACCCTTGACTCATCCCATGAAGAAGTCTGAAGACGCAGCGTCGTCCAACTCACAGGCCACAGACATATGAGATTCTTGGAGACGTGTGGCTTGGTGCTCCTTCCAACGGTTCTGATGAGGTTGGGGCGTGGTTTCTCTCCCCACGAAGATGAAAAGGGAGTGGAACGCTAAGCAACGTGTTTGCTCTGCCACAGAGCCGTCCGCATCCCCAGCCGCCCTCCATCCATCGGGGATCAAGCTGGTGTCTCTGGAACCGGGTCTCAGCCAGTTGCCAAGCCAGCGCAGCCACGGCCAACGTACTAACGGGGGGAGGGGTGGTGGTGGCTCTGGGCGCCCCCTCTTTCTGTCTCTCCCGCCAAAGGCGTGCGCCCCCACATCACACGCTCTCCTCGCCTCTCCCCTCAGGGGTGTGAAAATGATGCTCCTTCCAGCGTCTTGTCTTCGCTCTGACACAGATGTCCAGCTAGACTGGGATGCTTACAGACCAAGAGGGACTTTGTCATCACTCAGCCAATGGTTCCACATATTGTTTCAGACTTTCCCTCCATCCTCTTGGGTCAAAGATGAAAATACAGTGGTACCTCGAGATACGAGTTTAATTCGTTCCGTAACCTTGAGGCGTGGGAAACTATGAGACGCTCGAGTCGCGGTAAACTGGTGGGTCGTGTGCAGCCGGCGGATCTGCGCGATGACTCCTATCTCAACTGTTGCTCGTATTTCAAAGCAAAAATCGCTCGTATTTCAAAAATCTCGTATGTTAGGGCACTCATATCTCGAGGTATCACTGTACTTAGAGTCAATATTAAAAACTCACTGTCCTAACCGGTTTGGCTCAGTGGATAGAGCGTCGGCCTACGGACTGAAAGGTCCCAGGTTCAATTCCGGTCAAGGGCATGTGCCTTGGTGGCGGGCACATCCCCGGTAGGGGGTGTGTAGGAGGCAGCTGATTGATGTTTCTCTCTCATTGATATTTCTAACTCTCTATCCCTCTCTCTTCATCTCTGTTAAAAAAATCAATAAAATATATTAAAAAAAAAAAAACAAAACTCACTGTCCTAACCGGTTTGGCTCAGTGGGTAGAGCGTTGGTCTGTGGACTGAATGGTCCCAGTTTCCATTCCCGTCAAGGGCATGAACCTTGGTTGTGGGTACATCCCCAGTAGGGAGTATGAAGACAACTGACTGATGTTTCTAACTCTCTATCCCTCTCCCTTTGTCTCTGTGAAAAACAAAAATAAAAAAAATCAATAAAATATGTTAAAATAAACAAACTCACACGGTCACAGATACTCTTTTCAACAACAGACACTGTGTTGTGCGATACAGCTTTAAGAGTTCATCATTCCCTTGCATGTGGGGGTTACCAGGATGGCATAAGCCTCCTGCCCAGAGTCTCCTGTCAAGTTTGGGCTGCCCAGACTCATCTGTGACCTGAGGTTCCACGAGAGACAAGCGCTCTGAGGCTTCCCCTGCGACCCTCATCTCACTTAACCACCCAGTCGTTTTCCTCCTAATGTGAGCGTTCAATAGCTTGCCATGTCACAACTCTGGGAAAGAAGAGGACCACGCAGCAAGGGTTTATGAGTTCTGAGCGTGGAGTCTGCACAGGATCTAACAGCACCATCCAGACTTTTTAAGAAAGTCGGTCAGCAGAGCACAATCACACGGCCAGGGGGAAATATTTAATCTGGGCAACGAGTTTTTCTTTTCTTTTTTTGAAATGATTTACTTATTTTTATTTTTAAAATATATTTTATTGATTTTTTTACAGAGCAGAAGGGAGAGAGATAGAGAGTTAGAAACATCGTTGAGAGACATCAATCAGCTGACTCCTGCACGCCCCCTACTGGGGATGTGCCCGCAACCAGGGTACATGCCCTTGACCGGAATCGAACCTGGGACCCTCCAGTCTGCAGGCTGACGCTCTCTCCACTGAGCCACACCGGTTTCGGCTGGCCCACGAGTTTTTCAAGCAGCCGTCTGAGGAGAGAGCGCCAGGGCCAGAGGGACCTTGGAGACCTGCTGGTCTAACTCCTGAAAACAGCTGCAGAGGGTGCCACGCCGGGTGGCTGCCGCTCCCATAGAAAGCATGCAAACCTGGGAGACAGATTGCGGGAGCCACTAGAAAGTGAAAGGGGAACCCCAGAACGCAGGGAGCCAGAAAGGAAGAGCCTCCGATTCCGTGTAAAAACGTCTGCCTAGGTTTCCAGCTGACTCCCGAGCCACATGTGTGTGTGCGGTGGCCTCTGAGCAACCTGGAGAAGGAAAAAATAACCGAGCCAGGAATGGAGGTGCTGCCCAAGGGACGGAGCTTGTGGTTGAAACTAATGGCTGGCTATGGCACAACCCAAAATAAACCGCAACTCCCTCTGCTCCCAAATGCACCTCTTCTGAAGAAGAGGATCCAGAGTCTCCGTAATGCAATGGTGCAACATTCAAAGTGCAGTAAAAATTAAGCAAAGAGATAGGAAAAGCACAACT
Organism: Lasiurus cinereus; assembly: GCA_011751065.1. NCBI lineage: Eukaryota > Metazoa > Chordata > Mammalia > Chiroptera > Vespertilionidae > Lasiurus > Lasiurus cinereus. Next base: position 3,746,097 of record JAAGEH010000143.1, read on the forward strand.
TATCCTTAAAAAAAAAAGACAGTAACGATCCCAAGATAACCCAGATGCAGCCATTATGATGATGCCCACTGGCATAAAAGGACATGTGAAATAGAAAGTGCAGAGGGAATCCCAGAAAACATAGAGGCAGAAAGAAAGAGCCTCAAATTCTGTGGAAAACTTCTGCCTAGGGTTCCGGCTGACTCCTGAACCATGTATGCATGAGGTGGCCTGCACAGTGGCAGAGAAATAGAAACAATAAAAGAACGCCAACAGGAAGTTCTAGAACTAAAAACAACAACAACAACAACAACAACAACAACATGTAAAACTTTCCCCCAAGAAAATCACGGGATGAGCTGAACAGAATGGAGATGATCTGATGTAACTTAAAGAATTAAGAGAAAAAAAAAGATTGAAAAAACAAACAAACAAACAAACACCTGAATAGAATCTCAGGCTTTTAGGACAAATAAAGAGTCTACCCTGGGTGTAACTGTAGTCCCAGGAGGAGAAGAAAGAGAATGGGATAGAAGAAACAGTGGCTTGACAGTTCGTCAAATCTGGCATAAAAACCTACCTTTACAAATTCAAGAATCTCAATGAACCACAAGCAGGATAAATACCAAGAAAACCAAATATAAAAATAACCCAATCTGGAAAGCAGCCAGAGAGACATGATAACATTACATAAAGGTCTCAGAAATTCTGGGGACCACTGAGGCCAGAAGATGCTTCTAGAAAAAAAACACCTCAATCCAGAATTCTATCACTGGTGAAAATATCCTTCAAGCATGAAGGTGAAGTATATAATCTACTTGTACCATGTCTGAGTCAAAAGTTTTACTTTTATACTAAAAATCAGCCATGTAGCAGTTGACCCATGAATTCATGTAAACTTCAGAACACACGTTTTTAAATGAATGGTCATTGAAATATCACGTGAACGGGGCGGGTGGGAGGGAGGGATCAACAGAATCTGTCCTCCATTTTTCTTTGATGTTCCATAGTGGGTTAGAGGTCATTTTTCTGCAATCTGACCTAAGACTGAGAGCCCTTTACATTCTGCCAGGATTTTTCCAGAGTTAGGTGTCTGTCTCTTCTCTCTCCTTCTCCGCGATTATGCCACTAGGTTAAATTGCCTTTTTCAGACCTAGGAAAAGAACTCAGAACTGACCACCCAAAACTCACCTGCTCAGAGTGCACACAACGCAGGGTGGGCAAACGAGCAGGCGGGCGGAGAGAAAACATACAGGCACCTTCTCCTGAAAGAGCACATTCAAGCTGGAGGATTAACTGCCCAGATGGAGACGGGGGTCAATATTTGCGTAAGAAAAATCTCCCCCTGAATTAACACATGTGTGGGGACCTGTTGGTCCAGAAATAGCCCCCCAGAGAGGTCTGGAAGTGTGACCTTGTCCTGCACACCTGCTCTGACTTTCACGAGGCCTCTGGGGACGCTGCAAAGCGGCTGCGGCGAAGCGATCACGTTTTGCTCGGAGAAGGATGACCAGCAACCTGCGGGCAGTGCCGAACAAAGGTTCCCTTCAGGCCGGCCTTCGCCAGACCTGGGGGCAGACTGTTTTCCAGCGGCCCCAGCTGCTGCCAGGCAGAGCTCTCCAGCTGGCCCGACACCCCAACCGCAGCTGTGCTCTGTCCGGCGACAGGGCAGCCTCGCCCAGACACTGACTCTGCAAAGGTCACGGGATCCTGCGTCAGGAAGTCCACCCCTGGCCGGTGGCGCACGCTGGCACCAGGGGGTGGCCTCTGTGTGTCCCCAATCCCTTCCCTCCCTTCTGCTCATCCACGTTCAGCTCACCCCGCGCAGGACGCAGGGCCTTCGACCTCACCCTGCTCATCCCCACGGCGGCTCTGGCTCTGACATAGACTCTTTGCATTGAAGATCATCTTTTTTTAAAATATATTTTATTGATGTTTTACAGAGAGAAAGGGAGAGAGATAGAAAGTCAGAAACATCGATGAGAGAGAGACATCGATCTGCCGCCTCCTGCACGCCCCACAGTGAAGACGCGCCCACAAGCAAGGTACATGCCCCCGACCGGAATCGAACCTGGGACGTTTCAGTCCGCAAGCCGACGCTCTATCCACTGAGCCAAACCGGTCTCGGCAGAAGATCATCTTTTTTAAAAAAATATGTTTTATTCATTTTTTACAGAGAGGAAAGGAGAGGGAGAGAGAGTTAGAAACATCGATGAGAGAGAGACATCGATCAGCCGCCTCCTGCACGCCCCCTACTGGGGATGTGCCCGCAACCAGGATACGTGCCCTTGACCGGAATCGAACCTGGGACCTTTCAGTCCGCAGGCCGACGCTCTATCCACTGAGCCACACCGGTTGTGGCTGCACTGAAGATCGTCTTAGCGCTGCCACCGGAAACCGGGCTGGTGACTGAGGACCCGAAGATAAAGGAGACATGCCTGCCTCCAAAGCCAGCACGTGTGTTTCGGGTCGGGCCCTACAGAAAGGTGTCTGCGGTGCTTTCTGATGACATCCTGGGGCTCCTAGAAGGCCCGTCCCTCCCCTCCCGCAGGCAGGGAAGACCATTTCCAGGACCTTCCCGTGGCCCGGTGGCTTTGGGACACCACAGGAACACCCAGCTCTGTGGGACTCAAGTCCCAGGGTCACGCTCCTCTGGCAACCTTCAAGGTAGAGACACCCGTGAAAATGCCAACTGTATTGAAAAACACAACAAACAACTTGTCATATCGATGGGAAGTAGGTGGCGAGGTGACTTAAAAATCTACCCGGAGGAGTAACTGAACGGGAATAGCGAATGTCATTTTAGTATAAGGATGATGTGGTACTTGCCTTTACAGATATTAAAAATATGTTACGAAACCCGGTGTGGCTCAGTGGATAGAGCGTGGGCCTGCGGACTGAAAGGTCCCAGGTTCGATTCTGGTTAAGGGCATGTACCTTGGTTGCGGGCACATCCCCAGTGGGGGGCGTGCAAGAGGCAGCTGATGGATGTCTCTCTCTCATCGATGTTTCTAACTCTCTCTCCCTCTCCCTTCCTCTCTGTAAAAAATCAATAAAATATATTAAAAAAATAAAAACATGTTACGAGGCTAACACATAAAAACGGCGTGGTATCTGTTTACCTGCATAATGCCTGGCTAATAGTAAGTACATACTCACAACGGATAATTATCAATATTAGAACATGCTAAGTGCATTATTTGTAAATACATATCATTTTACTTAATTTTGTTTTTTTTTTCCATAAGGATATGGCAAGGACAATTTTATCCCCATCTCACAGGCCAGCAAACAGAGGCACAGAGGGTGTAAATAACTCGCCAAAGGACACAGAGTAAGTGAAGGGGTATGGAACCTGAACCAAGGCTGTCTGACTTCCGAGGTGAGGGTGTTATTGCACCACCAATAATATCAAAAGCCCGGGAGAATCTACAGGTTCAACAGGAGGGAAGCGAGATAAATCAACATGTATCTGTATAAAGGACATTTCTGAGAATGAGATAGGTCTATATAGAAAATATATATATATATATATATATTTATAGTACTTACATAAAACATGTAAACAGAAAAAACATGTTCCATTTTATAGATAAAAGCCTCATTTTTGTTGAGCAATAACACGTGCAGTTACAGTTGTTTGTGAAATAATGTGTGTACACATGTATGTTACACAGGTACCCACGTATCCATAAATATAGCGTGCAAAGTAGTATTGCCTACCTGCATATACACTATCCTTTTCCTAACGCGCTTTTGTACTGCTCCAACCTATTATCAACACACAATAAACATGCCTGTGTAATAAAACAGGTTTTTAAAAGACGGCTCACTACCTACAGGAATGGAAGAAAGCTCCTTTTCTTTTCCGAGGAAAACAGTACCCCGCACAGGCTGACTTACAATGAACTGAAAGTATAAGGGTCCCCCCCCCCGCCCCCGGGGGTGGGACAACCGTTTCCACTGTGAAAGGGCCTGGAAGGGGGGGTCTGGGCCGTCCACCCAGCAGCTGCTTCCTCGCGGCGCCTGGCCTGGTGCCCCGCACACCTGTGCGAGGATTAGACGGCTCCCCCCCGGACAATCGCTTCTTTCAGGGGCGCTGGCCACCAGACGTGGGGCGGAGAAGCCAGGGGCTGCTGAGTGCTGCCGTGATCTGGGTGGTCCGATCCCAACCGGGAGCCCTGACATGGATTAGGGGGGCCCAGGCTTCAGGACGGACAAGGCTGAGCGGCAGTCGGCAGTCAGCAGTGGTGACGGCTGGAGAGAAGGTCGCCCCCTCCCCCTCCCCCTCCCTGGGTGAGGGGTGAGGCTGGAGGGTAACCTGGCCCATTCTATGTGCTCTCCCCTGTTTCCCCGAAAGTAAGACATCCCCCGAAAATAAGACCTACTTCCAGGTTTGCCTCTCGCTGTCATATAAGGCATCCCCCCGAAAATAAGACCTCCCCGATCATCAGGCCTCCCCCGAACATAAGGCCTCCCAGGAATAGAAGGTCCCTCAACGCTACCGTCAGGCGTCTGACTCCTGATTTAAAGAGACCTCGCCCTGCCCGAACAGCTCCGGCTGCGCTGCGGCCCATCAGGGAGCTGGTTTGTGATGACAACGACTACCGGACCGTCTACAGGTCATCCATTTCCTTTTTTTTTTTGTTCAACAATAAATGTGTACTATCTTCTTCTTCATGGAAAAATAAGACCTCCCCTGAAAATAAGGCCCAGCGCATCTTTGGGAGCAAACATTAATGTAAGACACTGTCTTATTTTCGGGGAAACAGGGTATATTGATCACTGGGTTGGACCAGCCTGGAACCGTTAGTATCACAGCACCTCAACCTTTAGTATTACAGCACCTCAACCGTTAGTATCACAGCACCTCAACTATTAGTATTATAGCATCTCAACTCCGGCCCGGGAGCAGGGGCGGGAAGGGTACAGCCTGTTCTGCCCACTTTTATTTTATTTTATTTTATTATTTTTTAAAATATATTGATTTTCTACAGAGAGGAAGCGAGAGGGCTAGAGAGTTAGAAACATCGATGAGAGAGAGACATCGATCAGCTGCCTCCTGCACGCCCCACAGTGGAGATGTGCCCGCAACCAAGGTACATGCCCCCGACCGGAATCGAACCTGGGACCTTTCAGTCCGCAGGCTGACGCTCCATCCACTGAGCCACACCGGTCTCGGCTGCTCTGCCCACTTTAACGCTGCTTCCCGGGGCGGCCTGGAGGCCCTCTGTGCAGCTCGCCGGCACGCTTCAGATGGAAAAGCAGCAACACCGTCACCGGATGCCGCGGTCAGCTGGTGGGGGCACTTCATCCGGGATGTCCCCGACGTGGTCTCCACAGCCAAGCGGCAAATTGCTTTCTAAATCCCTCCATGCAGGCATTTTCTTCTTCTTCTTTCCTTCCTTCCTTCCTCCTCCCTCCCTTCCTGTCGCGAGGCACGCAGCCCTGCTCAGCCTTCTGCCCGCGCCTGAAACCTGGTACGGCCCTGGCAGGAGACGGCCGGCCACCTGCCAAAGGACGGGGCGGACGGATCCTGTGACAAAGACCCCGGAGACAGGGAGTCTGGATGGGATCGCGCCTCTGCCAGCGTGCCGCCCCCCGCCACCACGGGGAAGCCGGTGGCGGCAAGAGCCCACATTCCCACCTTTGATGTGACTTTAAAATCAATGTTCATTTTTTATCAAAGAAAACAAAATCAGGGTTTAAATGAAATGGCTCGAAAATACTGAAATAAGTTTTTTTTAAAAAGGAACAACACTACCCTGAGGCTAACACTTTCAACGCTTTCAGCCTTTTTTATTTTATTATTATTATTATTATTATGTTTTAAATATATTTAATGATTTTTTACAGAGAGGAAGGGAGAGGGATAGAGAATCAGAAACATCGATGAGAGAAGGACATCCATCAGCTGCCTCCTGTACACCCCCCACTGGAGATGTGCCTGCAACCAAGGTACATGCCCTTGACCAGAATCGAACCTGGGACCCTTGAGTCCACAGGCCGACGCTCTATCCACTGAGCCAAACCGGTTTTGGCGCTTTCAGCCTTTTTTAACCAAATAATATGTTCCTAGTGCCATTTCTTGGTTTATCTATCTGCCCTTTATCAATGAACTGCCTGTTATAATGGCTTAGATTTTAGCTTTTGATACCACCTCCCACAGGTCCCCCATTCCTTATATTATTATTATTATTTTTTTTAAATACATTTTATTGATTTTTCACAGAGGGGAAGGGAGAGGGATAGAAAGTCAGAAACATTGATGAGAGAGAGACATCGATCAGCTGCCTCCTGCACACCTCCTACTGGGGATGCGCCAGCAACCAAGGTACATGCCCCCGTCCGGAATCGAACCTGGGACCTTTTAGTCCGCAGGCCGACGCTCTATCCACTGAGCCACACCGGTTTCGGCCCATTCCCTATAATATAATGATAGAGAACTGTTCACCAAAAAGCCAAGGCGTTCCCTCTTTTACTCCCTGTGCATTTTTTCCTTGGAATTAACACTTCCATATTGATTGCACTTGCTTATTTCCCTGTGCCCTGACATTTGAATTCCCCCCCAAACACTCTACCTGAACTATTACGGTGTATAAATATTATTTTCCAAATGGCCGATCGTGTCAGGTAATCCGTGACCTCCAAAGTAACGGGGGGCTTATTTCATACACACTGGGCCTCTCCAGCCTGTCCCCCCCTGTTGGTTCCTGCTGTCTGAATCCTCTTCTCTGCTCCTTAAAGCTCCGTGTTCTGGCTGTGTCTTAGGAGAGGATCTGCAGGAAGCCAAACTTTGTGTTCTTGCCGACTTCAAAATGTCTCTGGCCAAAACCGGCGTGGCTCAGTGGATAGAGCATCAGCCTGCGGATTGAAGGGTCCGGGTTCGATTCCAGTCAAGGGCATCTATCTTGGTTTTGGGCACATCCCCAGTGGGGGGGCGTGCAGGAGGCGGCCGGTCAGTGTCTCTCTCTCATCGGTGTTCCTGACTCTCTATATCTCTCCCTTCCTCTCTGTAAAAAAATCAATAAAATATATTTAAAAAAATATCTCTGATCTATGCTCACATTCGACTGAAAGTTCAGCTGGGTATCAAGTTGTAGAAAGAAAAAAATTGTCTCCTAGAATTTTGATGACTTCGTCCTATTATCATCTAGCTTTCCAATACTGAAGAACTCTGACATCATTCTGATGTTCATTCATTTCTTTGGGACAAGTTTTCCTCCTCTAAGCGTTTATCATTCACCGTTTCTGGAGTTTTCAATGTTGATGATAACATGCCTTGATATGGGTTAAGAGTGTGTGTGTGTGCGTGTGTGTGTGTGTGTGTGTGTGTGTATTTCTATTCACGGGACTAGGCTTTAGATTTAAGGCATGTCTCAATACAGAGAGTTTTGACCTTCAGTCCTGAAAGGTTTCTTTTACTATTTCCTCCATAATTTCCTTTTCTCTATTTTCTGGGCTCTTTCACCAGAGAACTCTTATTCATCAGATATTGAAACTCCTAAGACTTGCCTATCTAACCTTTTCACTTATGATTTCACCTCTATTTTCTCCCTTCCTCTTTTCATTTTACCTTTGGAAGCTCACTGATTTTGTTCTAGTCCTTTCTATTATATTTAATATTTTATTTATTTTAATATATTTTATTGATTTGTTACAGGGAGGAAGGGAGAGAGAGAGTTAGAAACATCGATGGGAGAGAAACATGGATCAGCTGCTTCCCGCACACCCCCTACTGGGGACGTGCCCGCAACCAAGGTACATGCCCTTGACCGGAATCGAACCCGGGACCCTTCTGTCAGCAGGCTGACTCTCTATCCACTGAGCCAAACCAGTTAGGACCCTTTGTATTATATTTAAAAATAATTTAAGTTTCTGAAACCGGTTTGGCTCAGTGGATAGAGCATCCCTTCCTCTCCCTTCCTCTCTGTAATAAATCAATAAAATATATTAAAAAATAATTTAAGTTAATTATACTTTTATTTTCCGGGGTTTCCTTTTGGTTTTCAAATACTCACTTCTAAACAACTTGATGGTAAAACATTTCCAAGTTTCATATTCCAAATAATGCCTTACACACGTGTTCGGCAAGACTTCAGCCATCATCCTTCCTGCCCAGCACCGTGTGGTCCGCCTCCTGTGTCAAGGGGGGGGGGTCTCACGTTAAAAAATAAAAAAAAGTTGTAGCTAGTGAGGGCCTCCTGACTTCTGCCTGCCACCCAGCCATCGAGCCAGCGTTCTATTTTTTTTTAAGATATCTTACTGCTTTTTTTTTTAACAGAGAGGAAGGGAGAGGGATAGAGAGTTAGAAACATTGATGAGAGAGAAACATCCATCATGCTGCCTCTAGCACATCTCCCACTGGGGATGTGCCCGCAACCAAGGTACATGCCCTTGACCGGAATCGAACCTGGAACCCTGAGTCCACAGGCCAACGCTCCATCCACTGAGCCAAACCGGCCAGGGCGAGCCAGCGTTCTGACCCCCACCTTGCTTGAGTGGGCAGCAATAAACAAGAATATATCCATCTCACATTCTGCTCTCGCTGTGAGAGACCTGGAGGTGAGATTAAGGATTTCAATCCAACCGGGTTTCTCTGGCTTCATCCGATTCCAGGGACTCACAGCAACTTCTCGCCAAGGCAAACAGCACGCTGCCGAGGCGGAGCCAAAGCGTCCGGCCTGGGCTGGCTGGCAGCGGCCCCCTCTAGCACCTTCCCCACCCATGGACCCAAAGAACCTGGTCTGAGCATCATCTCCAAGAAGTTTGGGCAACAAATGAACTATTCTGGCTCCTCCTACGTCAGTGGTCGGCAAACTCATTCGTCCACCACAGAGTCAACCATCAACAGGACAACGACTGACATTCCTTTGGAGAGCCCAATTTTTTAAACTTCAGCTTCTTCTAACGCCACTTCTGCAACATAGACTCGCCCAGGCCGTGGTATTTTGTGGAAGAGCCACACTCCAGGGGCCAAAGAGCCGCAGTTTGCCGACCACTGTCCTAGGCGATGAGGATGATGCCTGGCCTAAGGATGGTTCCAGAAACAAAATGGCTTGCTGGTCTCTAGGAGTTTGAGCCTTACACCAAACACCAAGCAGCCTAGTTAATAAATCAGTGAGTCCTCTTTTAAAGAAATCTCGCCCAATTCAAATGCAGGCCGTCTAAGAAATATGTTAGTGGCCAGCACGGGAGATTGATCACTGGCTAGATGCTCACGGACTGGCATCTCCCATCCCCAGCAGAAATAAGCCCCTGGGACCTGCCTCCTCTCACCCTTTAGTGCCCTCCCATGCCTGGAATCCGAGGTGTGGCACCACGCAATCTGAAGCCCCGAGTGGGGTAACCTGGCGAGGTGGCACAGGATGGTGATGCTTTTGGCAACCCTACAAGTTGAGCTGTTCTTGTGTTTTTCATATATGTTTTTCTTTCTTTTTTTAAAAAAACATGTATTTTACTGATTTCTTACAGAGAGGAACGGAGAGAGATAGAGAGTTAGAAACATCCATCAGCTGCCTCCTACACCCCCCCCTCCTTACTGGGGATGTGCCCGCCACCAAGGCACATGCCCTTGACCGGAATCGAACCCGGGACCTTTCAGTCCGCAGGCCGATGCTCTATCCACTGAGCCAAACCGGTTTCGGCCATATATGTTTTCCTTGACGTCAGAGAGGAAGGGAGAGGGAGAGAGAGAGCTACAAACATCAATGCCTCATGCGGATCACTGGCCAGCTGCCTCCTGCACACCCCTCCCTGGGGCATCTAGCCGGCAACCGGGGCATGTGCCCCGACTGGGAATCGAACCCCGACCTCTTGGTTTCTAGATAGATGTTCAACCATTGAGCCATGTGAGCCAGGCTACAAGCTGAGGTTTTTTTTTTTCCCCAGAAAAGGTTGGTAAAACATATGATTTCAGAGATGAACTCAGCTCTGTGACACTTTGGAGACGGATGCAACCTTACTTTGAGCTGAAGAACACACGGGCATCCTGGCCCATGCAAGGCACACACACTGTCACCCCTCCCTTGGGCGTCAGCCCGACAGGAAATGTCAGGAGCTGTTTTCCCCGCTGTCAGGCCAACAATGTGTGCCCCCCACCCCCAATGGCACCGGGCGGGCACGGATCGCCCAGAACCAGGCTGGCTGGAGGCTGCAGCTGCCGCCCTGTCCGTCATCCATCACCCCCTCACCCCGGCGGCCACACATCTTTGTAGAGCTGCCGCCCTGCCCCCCCCCCCCCCCCCCGTGGCTCGGCATGTCTGCGTGGCTGCAGCCCGTTATGTAACTGCCACCTTCTCCAAGCCCGGATCGCCCAACCCTGCGTGTCCCTTCCATCAGGCAAGGCTCGGCCTTTCTGCGGGAAGATGCCTAGCAAACAGTGGCACCTCGAGATACGAGTGCCCTAACATACGAGATGTTTGAGATGCGAGCCGTCGAGCGAGCGATTTTTGCTTTGAAAGACGAGCAACATCTGAGATAGGAGTCATCGCTCGGATCGGCCGGCTGCACACGACCCCCCAGTTTACCGCGACTCGAGCGTCTCATAGTTTCCCACGCCTCAAGGTTACGGAACGAATTAGACTCATATCTCGGGGTACCACTGCATTTGAATTGTCCTCAGAGGTCCCGGAAGCATTCCGAGGGGCGATGACTGCATTCCCCACCCCCCAGCCCCCCTATTCCGCGGATCCAGGCTCCTGCGACAAGGAGGGAATTGCTAACGTGCGGGCCGCTCACTGTGTGGAGCCATGGGTCACTGCTTCGGAGTCTCATACATTCACCCCCGTTTTTCTGGAATAATTCTCTGAATGGCGACCCCTGCTTCGGCACTCACCCTATGCCAGATGCGATCGCCAATGCTTTCCACGCATCTCTTTGTCATCCTCGGAACCATCCTGGGACGGGAACTTTTATTTTTATCATTACCTGATGTTTCTAATTTTTAGCCTCACTTTATAGATGAGCAAACAGAGGCCAAAGGGTGTCGAAGGCCGTGCAGCTAGAAAGGGCGGAACTGGGGTACCAACCCAGGCAGGCGGGGGGGTGTCCTGAGTCTCACCCCCATCACCAGTTAAAATATAGAGTTTGGGCCGAAACCGGTGTGGCTCCGTGGATAGAGCGTCGGCCTGCGGACTGAGGGGTCCCAGGTTCAATTCCGGTCAAGGGCATGTACCCTGGTTGTGGGCACATCCCCAATAGGGGGAGTGCAGGAGGCAGCTGATCGATGTCTCTCTCTCATCGATGTTTCTAGCTCTCTATCCCTCTCCCTTCCTCTCTGTAAAAAATCAATAAAATACATTTAAAAAAATATATAGAGTTTGGGATAGACTCAACCTATAAGACGATACCCGGAGTATAAGACGACCCCGACTTTTGAGAACATTTCCCTGGGTGAGAAAGTCGTCTTATACGCCGGAAAATACGGTATCCTCGCCATATCTGAGAGCTACTGAAACAGAACTGAGGAGGTGCTAAAAGCCGCGGCCAGGAGGGCTGGAGCAGGGCACGGGGCCTTGACAACGGGGAGGATCTGGATGGGGGTGGTCATCCCGAGAGGCCAGGCCTCAGAGCCAGGGGAGAGACCAGGGTGGGGGGGGTGCAGAGTGAGCGGGGAGGGAAGGGAAGCAGGTTGGAGTCCAGGAAAAGGTCTGGAAACACGGGTGGGGCGGGAAGATGGCCCCAGGTTACAGGGAGGTGACATCTGACCGTGTTTGGGGAAGATGGCTAGGTGACCTAGGCAGGATGGGACAAGTGGGAGGGGCAGGCCTGGTGACTCAGCCCGGGAGACATCGCTGACCCAGGGGACGAGCCTGTTCTGGGGAGGAGGTGGCCTGGACCTGCCTCGGTGGCAGTGGGGACGGGAGGGGAGGGCATGTCGCTGGCAAAGCTCCGGGGCCCTGGGAGTTGGGTGGCTGTCACGGCTCTTTGAGTTTGGCTTGTTTTTGTTGGTCGCTTATCTGCAGTTTCTGTTCTCCCTGCGGCGAGCTGATACCGCTGGGCGATAAGAAAGAGAAACACGCCGTTCAGCTTTTCCTTTGGGGAGCTTAACCCTTCCTCCGACTTGTCTGTTTCTCCCCAAAGACCCCTTTCTCTATTTATTTATTTATTTATTTATTTTAAAAATATATTTTATTGATTTTTTACAGAGAGGAAGGGAGAGGGATAGAAAGTCAGAAACATTGATGAGAGAGAGACATCGATCAGCCACCTCCTGCACGCCCCCTACTGGGGATGTGCCCGCAACCAAGGTCCATGCCCTTGACCGGAATCGAACCCGTGACCTTTCAGTCCGCAGGCCGACGCTCTATCCACTGAGCCACACCTTCTCTCCTGCAGACCTCAAGCTCTCTGCCTTCAAGCAGGAAAATGGCTTTGACCCTCCTCCTCTTCCTCCTCACACCCGCTCCTCCGCTTGCCAAGCTCTTCTGAAGGTCTCGCCCGAGTCGTTAAGGCGACACGTGTCCACGCAAACCATTGACACGGCGCGGACGAGCACGGAGAAAACAACCCTTCCCCCACCCCCACCCGCACCCATACCTCGGGAGGAATGTGATGAGGCTGCTCCCAAATTACGTGCCATGTAAACACTCACATATGGAAGCCCGGGCTCAGCACAGCAGAGGCTGCACGGCACATGCTCTCCTAGGACCCGCTTTGGGGAGCCTGCAGCATCTCCCCAGCACCTCGCCCTTCCCGGCGTCCTCCGTTGGTAACGACGAAAGGCATCCTTGTGAATGTCAACCACAGAAGGACTTCTCTCTCCCCTGTTAGTTTACAGACAGCGTTTTATTTCTGCTGTGCGGTAGAGAGCGCTGGGCTGAGTATTTCTGAATTCGTGAAACTACTTACAGTGGTGCCTCGAGATACGAGTTTAATTCGTTCCGTAACCTTGAGGCGTGGGAAACTATGAGACGCTCCAGTCGCGGTAAACTGGGGGGTCGTGTGCAGCCGGCCGATCCACGCGATGACTCCTATCTCAACTGTTGCTCATATTTCAAAGCAAAAATCGCTCGCCCGACGGCTTGTATCTTAAAAATCTTGTATGTTAGGGCACTCGTATCTCGAGGTACCACTGTATTTATGACAAATGCCTTAAAAGGGATTGTGGGATCTAGTACACTTATTATTATTTTTTAAATAATGTTGGATCTACACTGCAAAACTGTCTTCCGGGAAGATGGAACTCACTTAAAACTCCTATCAGGGGGTTGTCCTTAAGAACCCCAAGTTTGGGCAATGTTTCCAGATTTCATTGAATATCAGAAAATGAAAAAGAGGGACAGCATGACAGATTCCAGTCATCGAAAAGATGAGGATATTCTGAATCACGTTCACCTGTTGTTTTTTGTGAATGCAGATGAAACGGGCAGATTCCTAGGAGAAAGAAACTGGTCAAAGCTCATGTGAGAAGAAAGAGACTATCAGAACAGCCCTGCCTCTGTTGAGTAAATGAAATCTTATCTTTCAAACCTTCCTCCAGAAACACCTCCCGGCTTCCAAGGGCTTCACACGTGCATTCTGCCGAACACGGAGGAAAGAAAGAACACCCACCTTACACCGATTCTTCTACTTTATTTTATTTTTTTAAAAATACAGTGGTACCTCGAGATACGAGTTTAATTCGTTTCGTAACCTTGAGGCGTGGGAAACTATGAGGCGCTCGAGTCGCGGTAAACTGGTGGGTCGTGTGCAGCCGGCCGATCCGCACGATGACTCCTATCTCAAGTGTTGCTCGTATTTCAAAGCAAAAATCGCTCTCTCGACGGCTCGTATCTCAAAAACCTCGTATGTTAGGGCACTCGTATCTCGAGGTACCACTGTATATTTTATTGATTGTTTACAGAGAGGAAAGGAGAGAGAGACTGTTAGAAACATCGATGAGAGAGAGACATCGATCAGCCACCTCCTGCACGTCCCCTACTGGGGATGTGCCCGCAACCAGGATACATGCCCTTGACCAGAATCGAATCTGAGACCTTTCAGTCTGCAGGCCAATGCTCTATCCACTGAGCCAAACCGGTTTCGGCATATATATATTTTTTTAATTTTTATTTTATTTAATTTTTAAGTCCAGCATCACATGGACACCCACACCTCCCAGGGACATGCCAAGAGAAGGCCCTCACAGACCAGCCTGTCTTGGACATACAGACAGAGCGGACAGGCCCTGTTTACACCACAGCTCTCTGTTGCCAGTTACCCCCGTAACGGAGAACAGGCTACACATTTCAGGCGGAGGTCAGTACAGATGCAGCTGTACTCTCTCTGAAGTCTCTATTCACGGGCCACGGGGGACTGGTGGCCTCCACGTCAACATTCCCGTACTGCAAAAATAACAAACAAACCCACTAGCGCTGGAGGCCGCCGAGCCCCTGGGAAACCAGCGCTCCGTCCACAGGGGCTGCGGCAGGTCAGAGGGTGGAGGGGGCCTCTGAGCTGGGAGGCCCCAAGCCTCCCAACACCCCTTGGGTTTGATCCCTTTCCAGAGGACTCCTCGTGAAGCGGCATCGCACATGCTTCTTTGTGCTCCTTCCCCGGCGATTTCTCTCGGCTTCACAGAAAGGACATGGCTGAACGTGTCAGGCCCTTCCTGGCAGGTCAAGCACACCCTGCCGTCGATGACACCCCAGCTCTCTGGCTCCACGTGTGTAAACAGAACGTTGTAAACCAGCGATTCTCAACCTGTGGGTCGCGACCCCTTTGGGGGTGGAACGACCCTTTAAAGGGGTTGCCTAAGACTATTGGAAAACACCTATTTCCCATGGTCTTAGGAACCCACACACCGCTCCTCGGTGTAGCAAAGTGTAGCCATGTCATTTACTGTTGTCATAGGAAGACTGTTGCCCATGCTACACCACGATTCAAGACAACATTTCATTTATTTGTCATTAGAAATAAATATTTCACAATATATAATGACATATTGTTTTTGTGATGAATCCCTGTGCTTTAATGATGTTCCATTTGTAACCATGAAAATACATCCTGCCTATCAGATATTTACATGACAGTTCATAACAGTAGCAAAATGACAGTGATGAAGTAGCATAATGTTATGGTTGGGGGTCAACCACTACATGAGGAGCTGTCCTTAAAGGGTCGCGGCCTTAGGAAGGTTGAGAACCGCTGTTTTAAACCAACACGGACTTTTGTGGTCAGAACGCTGCACCAAGCGCACCGGGCTCCAGACCAAGCACTCATGATCCCCCCTCTGGAAGGTCACCCGAGAGAAACGTGAGCGGACCGGGCGTGCTCTGGCTCCCGCTCACACACCTGGCACAGCCCGAGCTGGCACTGAGCATCGCGCAAGCCCCTGTGGAAAGCGCCAGGACCAAGGTTTCTGGATCCTTCCTCAACACTCTCCTAGAGGGAAAAGAACTAACGGAATCCAGTCACTGCATTTTTACCACTTCTTTTGAATTCCTCTCTATGGGAAAAAGGTAATATTTTGCCCTGACTGGTTTGGCTCAGTGGATAGAGCGTTTGCCTGCAGACTAAAGGGTCGATTCCAGTTCGATTCCTAGGTTCGATTCTGGTCAAGGGCATGTATCTTGGTGGCGGGCACATCCCCAGTTGAGGGTGTGCAGGAGGCAGCTGATCGATGTTTCTCTCTCATCGATGTTTCTAACTCTATCCCTCTCCCTTCCTCTGTAAAAAAATCAATAAAATATATTTTAAAAAAGGTAATATTTAAAAAATATATCTTAATACTCAAATTAAAATAAATGTATCTTAATACTCAAAAGTCTAGAACTAACATTTAAAATTATGAAATACTTAAACATACAGAGAAGTACAGAGAATAAATAAAACAAACAACTATGTTAGGCTACCCAATGACTCAGATCTAGCATATCTTAACATTTGGCTGTAAATAGTTCATAAAAGAACAAAACGTTAAAAATATAACTGAAGCTACCTGTGTACCCTTCCCTGATTCCATTCTCTTTCCTCCCTCTTCAGAAATAATTACTCGTATGAACTTACCATTCTTAAGGATGTTTTTTATAGTTTTACTAGAGGCCTGGTGCACGAAATTCATGCATGGCAGGGAGGGGTCTCCTTCAGCCCAGCCTGCTCCCTCTCCAATCTGGGACCCCTTGAGGGATGTCCGACTGCCGGTTTAGGCCCAATCCCACATCCCTCTCACAATCCAGGACTGCTGGCTCCCAACAGCTCACCTGCCTGCCTTCCTGATTGCCCCTAACCACTCCTGCCTGCCTGATTGACGCCTAACTGCTCGCTTGCCAGCCTGTTTGCCCCTAACTGCCCTGCCCTATGGGCCTGGTCACCCCTAACTGCCCTCCCCTGCTGGCCATCTTGTGGTGGCCATCCTGTGTCCACATGGGGCAGGATCTTTTGGCCACATGGGGGCAGCCATCTTGTGTGTTGGAGTGATGGTCAATCTGCATATTACTCTTCTATTAGATTGGATAGAGGCCTGGTGCATGGGTGGGGGCCAGCTGGTTTGCCCCGAAGAGTGTCCTGGATCAGGGTGGGTGTTCCCTTGGGACGTGGGGTGGCCTAGGTGAGGGGACTGTAGTGGTTTGCAGTGCTGGCCACGCCCCCTGGTGACGGAAGTGGAGGCCCTGGAATCTGGGATTTATTTATCTTCTACAATTGAAACTTTGTAGCCATGCCTTCTGCTTGCACAGCCATTGGAACTTTGTTGTCTTAAGCGGAGGCCTGGGCCGGCCAGGGTTTGCCGTAAGCTTGGCTTCCTCCATCGCCAGGGGCACCCCAAGCCCCACTCCTGCTCTCTCTGTGTTGGTAGCCATGTTGGTTGGGTTAATTTGCATTCTCACTCTGATTGGCTGGTGGGCATAGCAGAGGTGCAGTCAATTTGCATAATACTCTTTTATTAGATAGGATAACATATGCATGTATCCATATACTATATAGGAACTGTTTTTCAAGTTTTCAAACTTTGTATGTATGGTATCCCCACTGTCTGGGTTATTATTGAACCTGCTTTTTGCAGTTCAACATTACATTTCTCCGTTTTAGGCATATTCACAGATATGACTCTAGCTTATTCCCTTTACCAGGTTATAAATGATTTCATTGTTTAAACACGCCTCAATTTGTTTATCTAGGGTTTTGTTTTTATAACATCTCTTTTAACTAGATCTCAGCTCAGTTCCTAGAGTGAGCACATATACCTAAAGAGAGTCAAACTCACCTATAAGAACTGGTGTTCTTTTATTTCTTATAGTCCCTTAGGAAGAGAGCAGCAAGTTTAAGGGCAAATAAGTGCTGTTATGTTAAAGCTTCTAAGTTCAATCATCAGCAGGTGGAGGCAGCAGTGTCTTTTTTTTTTTTTTTTTACTAGGAAAGTGCTAAGGTTCCGTTAAGCATTTTTTCCCCTGGCTGTGAAAACAGCCACATGTGATTCCTTGGCCATCAGAGGTGATCTACAAGCCACTCCACTCTTGAGACAAACTCCTTTCAGACTAAAACAGTTTACGAGGGGTATGTGTTTGCCACGAATAACTATGACCAATACAATGGGACCCAAACATCTTTCAGAGGCTTGTTAGCTCTTAAAAACCTCTCTTCTTAAAAATATCTCTTTTAAAATATCTCCAGTGGGATTTATTCCGACGAGCTGCATTAAGCCTTCAGAATCTGCTGCAACTCAGGTAGAGAGAGAGGCAAGTGTTCGCATATTATGTAAGTCTGGAGTCAAAAAGGGAATTTCAACTCAAATGTGCCCCTGTAGTACCTGGAAGAGTTTCTGTGTAGAAAAGACATCCGCGCTCGATGCTTTAGAGGGTAATTTATTCCTAAACTCAGTTCTCTTTTGCTCAACAACATCTCATGTCCACTACATAAAGGTTGGTCCCGTTCCGCCAGCCACGGCCTGCTTTACATTATATGATGTCCTGTATATTATGTCCTACTTTGTAGGTACCACATAAAACGATAACGTTATAAAAGGCCTCTTGGATCACCTGGTTCAAATGAATCGCTGGTTTCATTAACGTCCCAGGAGCAAGGGAAGCAAGCGTCTACAATAATTCTCAGATCAATAAACTTGATTTTCTAAGTCTTCTCCATCAAACAGCAGCAGATGAGGCCACAAATTTGTTCAAAAACGCCCAAACCAGTGTTCCCTCAGTGGACAGTTTTGGGAACTCCAATCCTAGCCAGATTATGGGGAGAAGAAACACATTTCCATCCGTGGAAATAAAGGTTGGCATTGAAAAAAAAAATGTCCTTCTTTCACGAGGAACAGCAGATGAAGGCTCGCCATTCCTGCTCCTTAGTAGCCTCTCGTATTTTGTGCAGGAGTGTTGTGGCCCCCAATCATGTTGAGGGGATCTGAGAAAAGTATTCTGAGAATTAAGTTTTTAAGAACCAGTGACAGAATTCTTCTCCTAATCAATAGAAATCAACTATTCCAGCTTAATTAAAAAAAATGTTTTTATTGATTTTAGAGAGAGAAAGAAAGAGGGAGGTAGAAACATCCATCGGCTGCCTCCTGCATGCCCGCTACTGGGGATCCAGCCTGCAACCCTTGCATGTGCCTTGACCGGGAATCGAACTGGTGACCTTCTGGTGCCTGGGAGGACGCTCAACCAACGGAGCCACAGAAGCCGGGCTATTCCAGCTTTTTAAAAATCTTCTTTCGCCAAGACCGGTGTGGCTCAGTGGATAGAGCGTCAGCCTGCGAACTGAAGGGTCCCAGGTTTGATTCCGGTCAAGGGCATGTACCTTGGTTGCGGGCACATCCCCAGTAGGAGGTGTGCAGGAGGCAGCTGATCGATGTTTCTCTCTCATCGATGATTCTAACTCTCTATCCCTCTCCCTTCCTCTCTGTGAAAAATCAATAAAATATATATTTTAAAAAAATCTTCTTTCTCCCGGTGTTGAAAGAGTCTCATGTCCCTCAGAGGTCTTAACTGGCTCGGGGGTTTCCTTCCATTTCAGATGTAAGTGCTTTTCCCAGTAACCCTTTGCATGCTGGATAAGATTGGTTTTCAGGAGCTGGAGGTATAATAACCCCTTGTGGCGACAAGCACTTACGTAGGACATCTTGGTGGACTTCTGTGCGCCTCAGAGGTTCTTCTACAGTTGACTGTACATGAAGATCGCACGAGTGGCATCTTGGGGGTCCTCAGGCTGCACCAGGCGGCTGGTGATGGTGTGGCATAGGGCCCTGATCTCATCGTTATCCATGATCTCATCATTATCCATGATCTCATTGTGATCCATGATCTCATCATCATCCATGATCTCATCATGACCCATGATCTCATCATATCCATGATCTCATCGTGATCCATGATCTCACCATTATCCATGATCTCATCATATCCATGATCTCATCATCATCCATGATCTCATCGTGATCCATGATCTCATCATCATCCAGAAGGCCGAGCAGGTGAGGAGCTGGGCAGCTGAGCTCCGACAACTTGACCCCAGGCAGGGGGAAGGGATGATGACAAGAATGTCGCTCCTGTAGGTCCATGGGGCCAGCACCATGGCAACAGCACTGGGAGTGTATTTCGAGTTCCCCTCCAAAGCGCCTGGGTCATTCCACACCGGGGGCAGAATGAATCGCCCGTGAGGTCCATCTGTAAACGTGCCGCTCCCGCTAGTTGTTCAGGGCAGAGAAGGGTCCCCCGGAGCTCATTTTAGGGGGGCACCACGTCGACACTGGAAGCATCCATCTTCTGCTGCGGAAAGCTAAAAACATCTCCAAACGGTGCGTTCCCTCCGTTACACACCTGGACCGAGTGTGTGAGTGATGGGCGAACCCGACCACGTGGTCCAGAATTCGAGAGAGAAAGCCCCTGGGTTCTTGACCTTTCCCAGACGCTCTCCGTCCTCTCCTATTTACTCTGCAGGGGAACACGGAAGAGGCCGAGAGTGGACAGCGAGACTCGAGAAACGGGGTTCGCGACATAAACGACGGGGCGGGAGCCGTCAAGGAAGTCCCAGAATCCATCCCGATGGACAGGCCGCCTCTGGCAGAAGCAGAAGGAGCCTCTTTTGGGGAAAAAAGGTTGTGCCTTTCAAGATGCAAATCTCCAAGGGCTTATGAAACCCTCCAAACAGCTCCTAAGTTTCCTCTGGACGGCCTCAGGCAGGCTGGGTTTACCTCTCGCCTGTGGTGCCCGGTGGGTATCCGGGTATCGCAGAGGCAGGTCAACGACCCTCGCGGAGAGCCGGGGTGCACAGACGTAAAACGGGAACGGGAACCCCTGTAGCTGGAGCTGTTGGAGGGGGAACGGAGACGCACAGGGAAAGTGCCCGGCGTATGGAGGCCACAAAATAAACGGTAGCCTTGGCACACCTTCTTCTTAAAGGGCCGCACACGAGCACCTCAAATACGGGCTGGCAGGTGTCATTCGTCTGCGCAGCCAAACCACCAGGTCCAGGTGAAGAGCATGCAGTGGGTGCTCGATCGATATGTACCGAATCAGTGAGTGAACGCTCATAGGAATACGAACACATGCTTATTGCATACAGTGGTACCTCGAGATACGAGTGCCCTCACATACAAGGTTTTTGAGATACGAGCCGTCGAGCGAGCGATTTTTGCTTTGAAATACGAGCCACAGTTGAGATGGGAGTCATCGCGCGGATCGGCCGGCTGCACACGACCCACCCGTTTACCGCGACTCGAGCGTCTCATAGTTTCCCACGCCTCAAGGTGACGGAACGAATTAAACTCGTATCTCGAGGTACCAATGTATTTTAAATTCCAAATGCTGATGTATCTTACTGTGTATCTTCGTATTAGCTTTCTGCAGAAGAAAATTCTCAGCCCCAGTTTCCAACCTGAGAAAGAGATGCTATACAAGAATCTGTCTGGGTTCGTTCCTAAAACAGAGAAAGAGCCGAGACCGGTGTGGCTCAGTGGATAGAGCGTCGGCCTGCAGACTGAAAGGTCCCTGGTTCGATTCCGGTCAAGGGCATGTATCCTGGTTGCAGGCACATCCCCAGTAGGGGGCGTGCAGGAGGTAGCAGATCGATGTCTCTCTCTCATCGATGTTTCTAACTCTATCCCTCTCCCTTCCTCTCTGTAAAAAATCAATAAAATATATTAAAAATAATTAACAAAAACACACACACAGAAAAAGAGTGGAGAAAGCTATAGGTTTTCTCTTTCGGAGCCCCCAACCCCCAGCCCTGCAAAACGCAGATTGAGTCTGCCCTGCCGGATTGCAAAAATGTCTTCATCTTCTCTTCTGCTTCAGTCCTGACCCCAAAGCTACTTCGGAGGGAGGGCTGGGACTATATTAAGCTTCGCACCGCTTCACGTGAGGGAGGCTGATCAAAATTTAAGGAGCGAATACGGTCCAGAATAGACCCGCACGTACGCAGTCAATCGATTTTTAATAAGGTCCAAAGGCAATGCCATAGAGAAAAACGGTCTTTTCAGTAAGGGATGTGGACACAACCGGACATCCATATGCAAACAGATAAACCTCCACTTCTGCTCTTCGAAACACCTCACGCCCATCAGGATAGGCACTATCCAAAAGGCGGAAAACACCACGTATTGGTGAGGAGTGGACACACTAGCGTCCTTCTGGGCCTGGTGGGAACAGAAAACGAGGCAATGGCTGGAGCGCACAGTGTGGCTGCTCCTCAAAAAGTTACATCCAGAGTTACCGTCTGACGCAGCAACTCTGCCCAACAGAATTGAAAGCAGGGACTCAAACACGCTCTGTACATCCATGTCCACAGCATTGCTCACCATGGCTCAACAGGCAAGTAATCCAAGTGTCCACTGAGGGATGAACAGATATGCAAATAGCGGTGTCGTTTATAAACCACACCTAGAAAAACACGTAATATGTAAAATATGTATTACCATGTGCATACACACACACAAAATGTAATATTATTCCGCCTTAAAAAGGAGAGAAATCCTGACATCTATTAACCTTGAGGATAGTACACTAAGTGACATAAGCCAGTCGTGAAAATACAAATACTGTATGATTCTGCTGATCTGAGGCACCAGGGTGCTCAAAGTCAGAGACAGAAAGAATAGTAGGTTGAAACCGGTTTGGCTCAGTGGATGGAGCATCGGCCTGTGGACTGAAAAGTCCCAGGTTCGATTCCGGTCAAGGGCATGTACATTGGTTTCGGGCACATCCCCAGTAGGGGGCGTGAAAGAGGCGGCTGATCGATGCCTCTCTCATTGATGTTTCTCACTCTCTATCCCTCTCCCTTCCTCTCTGTAAAAAATCAATAAAATATATTAAAAAAACAAAAAAAGAATAGTAGTGGCCAGAGGCTGGGGGAAAGGGAGGGAATAGGGGGTTATTTAACGGGTGCAGAGTTTCAGTTTCACACGATGAAAGAAGGACGGACGATGGATGTCGGTGATAGTTGCACAATCTGAATGCACTTAAAACCACCAGACTGTACCCCTAAAAAAAATGGGGGGAAAACACTGCCAAGAGAATGAAAAGACAAACCACAGACGGCGAGAAAATACTGGCAAACAATCCAACCAAGTCTTGTGGTATTTAGAACATATAAACAACCTTCAAACTACATAATAAGAAATGAAACAAGCCAACTTCAAAAAAAAAAAATAGGCAGCAATCTGAACAGACATTTCACCGAAGAATTTAAGTGGCCGATGACATCAAAAAGAGTGTCAGCGCTACGCTGTTTCCCCGAAAGTAAGACATCCCCCGAAAATAAGACCTACTTCCAGTTTTGCCCCTCGCTGTCATATAAGGCGTCCCCCTGAAAATAACACCTCCCCGATAATAAGGCCTCCCACGAACATAAAGCCTCCCCGGAATATAAGGCCCCCAAAGCTACCGTAAGGCATCTGACTCCTGATTTAAAGAGACCTCGCCCTGCCTGAACAGCTCCGGCTGTGCTGCAGCCCATCAGTGAGCCGGTTTGTGATGACAACGACTACCGTCCCGTAGACAGGTCATCCATTTCCTTTTGTTGTTGTTCAACAATAAATGTGTCCCGTATTCTCCTTCACGGAAAAATAAGTCATCCCCTGAAAATAAGACCTAGCGCATCTTTGGGAGCAAACGTTAATAGAAGACACTGTCTTATTTTCGGGGAAACAGGGTACCAGTGGTGAGGGACGTACAAATGAAAACCGTCACAAGAGAACCACCGGACAGCCGTGGGAATGGCCAAAACCAGAATCCGACGATGCCAAGAACGGACGAGGATACAGAGCAGCGAGAACGCTCAGCCCCTGCGGGCGGAAATGCACCATATGGTGCCCCCACATGGGAAAGGGGCTTGCAGCTTTCTGTGAAGTGACAACATCCACTGGCAAACTGGGGTCCATCCCCCCAGGTGAAGCGTACCCAGCAACAGCAACCCACGGCGGACGCATACAGCCCCGGGATGAACTTCAGAAGTATTATTTATGCTAAGAGAAAAAACCCGAACTCAAAAGCTGAGTTTTTGATAATGTCGCCATCGTAATAACCTGGCTATTACTTAACAGAAAAAAAGGAGAGGGAAGACTACCAGTATTTTCCGGCGTGTAAGACGACCCCCAACTTTTCCGGTTAAAATACAGAGTCTGGGATATCAGACAAGATGACACCCGGCGTATAAGATGACCCCCGACTTCTGAGATTTCCCTGGGTTTAAAAGTCATCTTCTACCGGAAAATACGGTACACATAGGCGCGCCATTTCTGCAGCTTGGCCAAAAAGCTGCATTTAACGTTTTCCCAGGCTGCGCCTCACTGACCCACGGGGAACGAGAACGGACAAAGGCACTTGATTTATTTATTTTTTTATATCTTATTGATTTTTTACAGAGAGGAAGAAAGAGGGATAGAAAGCCAGAAACATCGATGAGAGAGAGACATCGATCAGCCGCCTCCCGCACGCCCCCCACTGGGGATGTGCCCGCAACCAGGATACATGCCCTTGACCGGAATCGAACCCGGGACCTTTCAGTCCGCAGGCCGCCGCTCTATCCACTGAGCCACACCGGTCTCGGCGACAAAGGCACGTTAGAAGCGGGCCCAGTGAGGGCTGAGGTGCCGGCCTGTCTGCCAGTCACAAGGGGGCCAGGATGGGCATGGACGCTGTGAGGGTACACAGTCTAACCATGTGCACCCCAGACAAAGCAGCCCTCTCTCTCTAGGCTCCAGGGTTCTCGTGATTCCTGGGGTGGGCGCACGCTCCCCTGTGCCCACACGGCGCACGGCCCTGGTGGACTCCACACGTGGACTCACAGACTCCAGTTTCGATGCTGAACGACAGCCGGGTGTCACCCGGAAGGGGATCGCTGGCCCCCGCCTTGTTGCTGGTTCCGCTGGACCCCCAGCTGTACCTTGTCCGGGACCGGCTTCGGGGCCAGGGGGCTGGGAAACCCGAAAAATGGAACTCCGCTTGCCAATACGCTCTTCATCCACCGCCCAGCCTCCCGGGCGAATCTTAGAAAACCCATCTTCGGAAGCTCTCGCCAGAGCCTCACCCCCACAGGCTCCCGGGGAGTCTGACTCCCCAGGAACCGGCCCATTCAGACGACGTTCTGTAAAAGGCAGGACGTGACAGAGAGAAGGACAGGCCGGTCATTGTTGGGGGCCGAGCGGGGAGGGCGCAAACAGCAAAGGGGTTCAGGTCATCTGCTCTGTATTGATGGTGCCGCGGGGAGTTGTCCAAACACACAGAACGCTGCGACCGCGGGGAACACCCACAAGAATAATTTAAAAAAAATATATATATTTTTATTGATTTTCTACAGAGAGAAAGGGAGAGGGATAGAGAGTTAGAAACATCGATGAGAGAGAGACATCGATCAGCTGCCTCCTGCACGCCCCCGCCACTGGGGATGGGCACGCAACCCAGGTACATGCCCTTGACCGGAATCGAACCCGGGACTCCTCAGTCCACAGGTTGATGCTCTATCCCACTGAGCCAAACCCGTTTCGGCCAGAATAATTGTTTATTGCATTTCACTTCCCCTGAATAAAAAAAACTTCAAGTTCAAGGAGAGAAGTCAGGCCTACGGTAGTGAATCGGGGTACACCGTAGAGCAGAAAAATTCATGCTCCCCAGTAAGTGCTTCCACCCTCGACAGAATCCACAGCTCCCCACGCTGGACACTTGTTTGAGGCCTGCCAGGAAATGGACTGGTTCCAACAAAATCCATTTTGAACAAAAATGATCACCTGGAGCCATTTCCTCCAAACGGGGAAAGAAAACCGGGCTCGGACGGAAGTCTATGGAACTAAAGTCACTGGTGTCTGTCTCCCACAGAAGCGAGCCAAGTACAGTGGTACCTCGAGATACCAGTGCCCTAACATACGAGATTTTTGAGACGCGAGCCGTCGAGGGAGCGATTTTTGCTTTGAAATACGAGCAACAGTTGACATACGAGTCATCGCGCAGATCGGACGGCTACACACGACCCACCAGTTGCATCGACCTATGAACCAAGAGGTCACAGTTCGATTCCCGGTCAAGGGCACAGGCCCGGGTTGCGGGCTCCATCCCCAGTGTGAGGCGTGCAGGAAGCAGCTGATCCACGATTCTCTCTCATCATTGATGTTTCTCTCTCTCTTTCCTGCTCCCTTCCTCTCTGAAATCAATAAAAACACATATTAAAAATAAAATAGCCAAGACCGGTTTGGCTCAGTGGATAGAGCGTCGGCTTGCGGACTGAACGGTCCCAGGTTCGATTCCGGTCGGGGGCATGTACCTTGCTTGCGGGCACATCTTCAGTGAGGGACGTGCGGGAGGCGGCTGATCGATTTCTTTCTCTCATGGATGTTTCTGACTTTCTATCCCTCTCCCTTCCTCTCTGTAAAAAATCAATATATTAAAAATAAATGCTCCCCTTTGAGCTCCCAGGTATTTATTACAGATAAGGCAATCAAAGAACAGACCCTGTATTCCATCTTCTTTCCCCTCGATCCCTCAATCTTGATCAGAAGGCCGCGGGAGACCTCGCAGACAATTGAAAGTGCGGGACGACCCATTCCTGGGATTCTGACCCCCCCCCCTGGCACTGAAAGAAAGGCTCCCCTGATTGGAGCCTGTGGACAAGGTGGAGCGGTTAGCCCTTCAAGACACCCTGCCACGCGGGAAGAGGCGTGTACACACACAGTTTGAAAGGTAAGAGGAGCGTTAGTCATCAAATAGCGAGCCAGCTCTCTTCAATTCTGGAAAGTGCTTCTCAAAGCACCAGGATTTAAAAACCGTTTGGCAAAGAGCCTTCCCGCAAATTATAATTACAAAGGGACCTTTCAGTTTTTATCTCAAAGCAGCTGCTCAGAATCAGAATGAGCTATTACTTAGGTGATTACATAACCCGCCGCATCCATACAGACCCCTGTTTATTCGGCTCCGCTTTCCCGGAACTGTGCCCCCAGCGTGTGCGCGGCCTCCACCCCAAATATAAAACTGTCCGCACCCCAACCCAGAGCTACGGGCGGCTCCCGAGCCTTTGCTCCATTTTGTGATGTTATTTCAAGGCCATAAAGGCAAATGTTTGCTTAATTTTATTTTAAATAAAGCACTGACTATGCAGTCTCATTTTAAAAAAAATCAGAAAATGTATGTTAAAACATTAAAGGGAAACAAACCATTTAAAGAAAGTAGATTTAAAAAAAATTTTTTTAGAATATGTTTTTATTGATGAGAGAGAGAGAGAGAGACATCTATCAGCTACCTTCTGCATGCCCCCTACCTGCCTGTGCCCTGAAGAGGAATCCAACCAGTGACCTCTTGGTCCAACTGAGTCACACCAGCCAGGGCAAAGAAAGTACGTTTTAAAAAGAAAGGTCACTAAAAACACCGAACTTCAAATGTCTGAGAAACCAAGATTTAAGACCTGGAAAATAAGTTCCAGGGTTTATATCATACTTTCAACATCACCCAAGCGAATCCTTACATTCCTTTTTTTTTTAGTAGCTATAAGCTGCTGACCTTGGCACCATACATTACTGCCAAAGGGAGTGAGAAAACTAATGCAAATCTACAGTCATTTGTGGCTGGAGTGTTTCCTGACCTCTGCCCGTTCCTGGCCGAAAGGACCCAGGGCACCCACCCACTGGCACTGCCATATGTCCCCGCTCCCTGCCCCCAGCATCATTGAAAGAGAAAAAGTCGCCTATCTGTATAGATGCGGAGGGTTATGTAATCACCTATGTATATATCCAAAGGAGAAGAAATAATTATCATGAAAGACATCTGCAGGGTCATGACAATATTATTTACAACGAGAGGCCTGGTACAAAATCTGTGCACTCGGGGGGTGACAGAGGGGGGTGGGGAAGTCCCTCAGCCTGGCCTGTGCCCTCTCACAGTCTGGGACCCCTTGGGGGATGTCTGACTGCCAGCTTAGGCTCGCTCCCCTCCCTGATGGGCCTAAGCCATCAGTCGGACACCCTTAGCTGGGAGAGGCTCCTGCCACCACTGCTGTGCTCGCCAGCCATGAGCCCGGCTTCTGGCTGAGCACGACGCTCCCCCTGTGGGAGAGCACTGACCACCAGGCGCAGCTCCTGTGTTGAGCATTTGCCCCCTGGTGGTCAGTGTGCATCATAGCGATCGGCTGTTCCGCCATTCGGTCAATTTGCATATTAGCCTTTTATGATATAGGATAGCCAAGACATGGAAACAACGTAAGTATCCATCGATGGTTGAATGACTAAAGAAGATGTGAGACATATATATATAATGGAATATTATTCAGTCATAAAAAGAAGGAAAGCCAGCCATTTGTGACAACATGAATGGATCTTGAGGGCATGATGCTAGATAAAATAAGTCAGACGGAGAAAGACAAATTCTGTACTATCTCGCTTAGAAGGGAAATCTAAAAAGCCACAAGTTCAGAGAAAAAGAGGTCAGATTTGTGGTTGTCACAGGCAGGAGGTGTGAGGCGGGAACTGAGTGGAGGTGGTCAGAAGGTACAAACGTCCAGTTATAAGTAACTACTGGGGATATATGCACACATGATGACTATAGCTAACAATACTGTACAGTATCTTTAAAAGTTGCTAAGAGAGTAAATCCTGAAAGTTCTTAGGAGAACCAATTTTTGGTAACTCTATGGAGTGATGGGTGTTCACTAAACTTCCTGTGGGTATCGTTTCACAATAGAGACACATTTCAAGTCATTCTGGTGTAATATTGAAGCAGTGCGAAATATAAATTATATGTCAATATAACCAGAAGAAAGATAAACAAACATGTACCTCAGAATTAAACTGGAAGTGGTGTGGTCCCTTCTGAAAACTCAGTCCTGCCCTTTCAAATGGGGTTTCTCTACAACCAGGGACACTCCAGTCAAGTCGAGAGTCAGTAAATTTCTGAGGCCCCCGGACTGCTCCTGGGACAGCAGAGTCTGGAACCCATCTCTCCCAGTCTAGTGGTCAGGAGTGCTGAATCCAAAGATTAGCTCCTTTGCGTTTACCCCATGAAGACATTTCTACTAACTTCAGTGAATTCTTTCTTTATTGCGTAATAAGATGAAAGATACTGCTTTAAACATGCCTGCCGATCAAACAGAATATGAGATAAAAAATGCGTTTAAACCAGGATACTCATGAACTCTGGTCCAAAATGTTGGCGTGAAGAGCAAAACTCAAGAATGTACTCGTTTGAGATTGGTGAAATAACGGATGCCACTGACGCCCTCCTGAGCTACATGATTTCACGTGGAATTCATCATCATTTTAGGGGACAGTCAGGATTCTCCAAGCACTAACTCCATTGGACTTTCACAGAGGTCATTAGCACCATGTTGACATTAACCGTTAAAATTATAACTTTCCAATGCCAGCCTTCCTTCACATCCTCACTTTGGTTAGGTCTACCAGTTAGCCAGGCACCTCCTCCTTCCAGGAGGATGGAGTGAGATATATGTCCTCCTATACTCCCCAGTAAGTTCAACTAAAACAGTGTTTATCCAGCACGTATATGGAGGAGATTCTGAAGGGTGGAAATAATTATCATGAAGAGACATATGCACCCGCAGGGTCATTACCATATTATTTACAACCAGAGGCCTGGTACGAAATCTGTGCACTTGGGATAGTGGTGGTGGGGGTGGGGATAAGTCCTTCAGCCTGGCCTGTGCCCTCTCACAGTCTGGGACCCCTTGGGGGATGTCTGACTGCCAGCTTAGACCCATCGGATTTAAAAACATTTTGGCAAATAGTCTTCACACAAATTATAATTACAAAGAGACCTGTAGACTAGCTGGGGACTTTGAGATCTAAGAAAACATGGTGGTTGGTAATCCAGGGTGGTTTTCGTTCTGCCTCGTACAGCCCAGACTTGAGTTGAAGAGGCTGGATAGAGAGAAAAACCAATAGTCGCAGACCAAGAGCTCCCTCAAACGCCTACTCTTTGAAACCAAAAAACTAGTAAAAAGACAATCAGGCAAGACAAAACTTTCAGACAGGAACTGCCTTACTGCAGCTAACACCAGACACACACACACACACACACACACACACACACACACACACTCTGGCCCCATCCCCAACCATATGACCATAACAGGGTGTAAGGAGGCACCCACTAGTCCCGTTGGTGTAGTGTCAGAGATGTCAGAAGAGTCAGGGCTTTTATCACTGCCTGTTAGTAATGACACCCCTTGCATTGCAGTTTATATATATATTTTTATTGATTTCAGAGAGGAAGGGAGAGAGAGAGAAATAGAAACATCAATGATGATGGAGAATCATTGATCGGTTGCCTCCTGCATGCCCCACCATGGGGATCTAGCCTGCAACCCAGGCATGTGCCCCGACTGGGAATCAAACCATGACTTCCTGGTTCATAGGTTGACACTGAACCACTGAGCCACGCCAGCCGGACCCCAGTTTAGAAGAGATCACGTGGGAGATGCCCTCGCTCCCTTGCCCTGCAGTGACTCTCAAGAGTCCAAGTGGAATCCTAGACGTCTACCTCTCTCTGGCAGGAACAAGGCAGCCCTGCCCCTTCTCTCCTGGATCTGCGTCAGAGAAAACCAACGAATAAGATCAGAGTTTCCATTGTTCAGGCTTCCATTGTAATCCAATTGCCACTCAAAGAATCTGAAAATTTCAAACCAAATAAAAGACAATGATAGATGCCAGCACCAAGAGGATGAAGATGTTGCACTCATCTGACTGAGATTTTAGAGCAGCTCTGATAAAAGCAATTAGGAACACAATGAAAACAAATGAAGAAAATGAAAGGCCACCCACAGAGAGATGCAAAGAATAAAGAAAAAAAACTCAATATAATATTTAGAATTAAAAAAATACAAACACTGAAATAAAAAGCTAGGTGGATGAGCTTAAGAGCAGAATGGAGGCGACTAGGAACGAATGAATGAACCTGAAGACAGAATCATAGAAATTGCCTCATCAGAATCAACAGAGAGAAAAGAAATTTTTTAAAAAAAATTAGTACTGATAAACTTGTGGGACTAGTACACAGGACCTAATGATTGTGTCCTCATAGCCTCAGAAGAAGAAGAGAAAAGGGCAACGCTTAAAAAATACTTCAGGAAATGATGGCAGAAAGCTCCCCAAATCTGGCGAGAGACATAACCCTGCAAACTCAAGGAGCTGAGCGAGCCACAAACAGGAGAAACGCAATGAAATCCATGCCAAAATGTATCATAACTAAACTTCAGGAAACTATAAAGACAGCAATGTCACTTTGGAAGTCCATTTGGTGGTTTCTTACACAACTAAAAATATCCTCGCCATACAATACAGCCACGGTGCTCCTCGGTTTTTACCCACATTGAGCTAAACATTTACGTTTTACAGAAAAACCCGCACACAACAACTATTTATAGCCGCTTTATTCATAATTGCTTGCACTTGGAAGCAATCAGGATGTCCTTCACCAGAGGCTGGTGCATCCCGACCGGAGAATATTATTCAACACTAAAACGCAATGAGCTATTAAGCCATGAAAAGATAGAGGAAAAATTCAATGCATATTAGGAAGTAAAACAAAGCCCATCTGAAAAAGCTACACACTTTATCATTCCAACCATCTTGACGTTCTGGAAAAGACAAATCGACAGAGACAGCTCGAAAGATCAGGGTTGCCAGGGGCTGGGGGAGGGAGGGAGGAACCAATAAGCAGAACGCAGAGAAGGATTTTTAGGGCAGTGACACTATGCTGTATGATACTACAATAATGGATACATGTCATTACGCATTTGTCAAGCCCCCAGAATGCACAACACCAAGAGTGAACCCTTATGTAAAATGTGGACTTCGGGCGATCATGATGAACCCACGTAGGTTCACGGACTACAATACATGTTAACACTCTGGAGCAGGATAGGAATGGTATTACCAGTGGTGTAATCAATGTTATATGGGAACTCTATACTTTCTGTCCAATTCTGCTGTGACCCTAAAACTGCTCTGAAAAATAAGGTCTATTTAAAAAAAAATACAATGATCTGAATAAAAATGAAAATACGACACACCATGACAAGGACATTGCAAAAGTAGTGCTAAGAGAAAAATGTGTAGCACCAAATGCACACATTGGGAAAGAGGAAAAATCTCAAGTCAACAGTCTAAGCTCTTCTCCGAGAACCCAGAAGAAGGGCAGAATAAACCCAAATCCAGCAGGAGGAAGGAACTAATAAAAGAACACAGATAAATGATGCTGAAAACATAAAAGCAATAGAGAAAAATCAATGAAACGCAGAGCTGGTTCTTTGTAAAGAACAAGGAAATTGAGAAAAACCTCTAACAAGTCTGACAAAAAAACGTAAGATGAAAGACACAAACTAACAATATTAGGAATAAAACAAGGGATTATCACTTCATACCTTGGGGGCATCAAAAGGTAACAAGAGAATATAGTACTATGAACAGTTACTAGTATACACACATAACTGACAACTTAGGTAAGATCTTAAAAAACAAAAACTGCAACAACTTACCCAAGATGAAAGAGGTATTCTGAACAGCTCTCTTAACTCTTAAGAAAATGGAATTTGTGGTTAAAAACTCCCCCACATAGATATTTCCAGGCCCAGATGATTTTGCTAAAGAATTAACACCAATCCTATCCTGTGTAATAAAAGGCTAATATGCAAATTGTCCCTTCGGGCGGGAGTTTGACTGACGGGGGAGGGGATGGGAGGGAGGTGTTCAACTTCTTGCTATAACATGTGCTGACCACCAGGGGGCGTTGCAGAACATGGCAGGCGTCAGAGATGTGGCGTTGGCAGCAGGTGGCAGTGGAGGCGCTGCCGGCCCTGATGGACCCTGATGAGAGTGGGACTGTGGCAGGATAGTGGAGCAGGTGAGCGGGCGGCGCCAGGCCAAGGTGGGATGCCAGGTGGAGCTGCAGGGCTGCGAGGCTGGGAGTGCGAGCTGGGGCCCGATCTCTGCAGGAGGGACCCCACCCGTGCATGATTTTTGTGCACCGAGCCTCTACTTCTACATAATCTCATCCAGAAAAGAGAAGAGAGAACACTCCCCAATTTCTTTTATGAAGCTGATATTAAACCAAATAAAGACAATTAAAACAACAACAACAACTATAGAACAGTATCACTCATGAATACAGGTATAAGAATACTTAACAAGATATTCACAAGTAGTATTCACCAGAAAGATTTATGTACCACACCACGAAGCTTACTTTAGGGACGCAAGTCTGGTAGAGGCCGGAGTAAGGTCAGTGAAACAAAACAAAGACCCCAGGAAGAGACCTTTACAAACATGCTGAGCTGGTTTTTGACAGAAATGCCACAGAAATTCGGAGGAGGAGGGACAGCCTTCCCAACCAATGGGCCTGCAGGGATTAGAACCCACAGGCAAGAAACTGAACCCAAGCCGCTCACCTCATAAAAAAGTTAACTCGGAACAGATCACAGTATTAATTGTAAAATGTAACACCACAAATGTGTTTTTAAAGAATAAAAAAAAGATATTTGGCCGAAACCGGTTTGCCTCAGTGGATAGAGCGTCGGCCTATGGACTGAAAGGTCCCGGGTTCGATTCCGGTCAAGGGCATGTACCTTGGTTGTGGGCACATCTCCAGTTGGAGGTGTGCAGGAGGCAGCTGATCGATGTTTCTAGCTCTCTATCCCGCTCCCTTCCTCTCTGTAAAAAAAATAAAATAAAAAATAATCAATAAAATATATTTAAAAAAAGAAAGATATTTGAAATCTAGTGCTAGATAAATGTTCTAGCATTTATCAAAAGCACAATCAAAAGCACAATCCATAAGCCCTAGCCTGTTTTGCTCAGTGAAGAGAGCATCAGCCTGAGGACTGAAGGGTCCCAGGTTCGATTCTGCTCATTGGCTAGGTTTCAGGCTCGATCCCTGGTCCTGGTCAGGGCACATGTGGGAGGCAACCAATGGATGTGTCTCTCTCACATCGATGTTTCTCTCTCTGTCTCTCCCTCTCCCTCCCACTCTCTCTAAAAAAATGAATGAAAAAATATCCTCTGGTGAGGATTAACACAACAACAACAACAAGTACAATCAATAAAAGGAAAAACCCATATAAGACGAGGAGAAAACAGTTGCAAACCATTTATCTGATGAAGGACTCACATCTAGAATACGGAAAGAATTCTCAAGACTCAACAGAAAAAAATAAAAATCCGAACCACAAGCCAAAGATACAAAGGGCCATCTCCCCCAAAATAGATAGCACATAAAAAGATGCTTAATATCCTTAGCCTTCAGGGAAATGCAAATTAAAGCCATAACGAGACACACTCCGCACTTGGCAGAACTGCTGAGATCAAGAACAGGGGCAACACTGAGTGCCAGAGAGGATGCAGAGGAACGGGAGGACTCGCCCGTTGCTGGTGAGAAGGAAAGACGGTGCGCGGACGCCGGAAAACAGTTTGGCAATTTCTCAAAAATATATTTTAATATTTTATTGATTTTTCACAGAGAGGAAGGGAGAGGGACAGAAAGTTAGAAGCATCGATGAGAGAGAGACATCGATCAGCTGCCTCCTGCACACCGCCCCCCCCCCCTTCCTGGGGATGCGTCCGCAACCAAGGTACATGCCCCTTGACCGGAATCGAACCTGGGACCCTTCAGTCCGCAGGCCGATGCTCTATCCACTGAGCCAAACCAGTCAGGGCCAGTTTGGCAATTTTTAAAAAAAGTAAATATACAACTTCATGAGACCCAGCTATTGCACGTCTGGGTACGTATCCCACAGAGATGAAGACTTGTGTTTACACAAAATCTGTACACTAATGTTTATAGGAGCTTTCATCCTAGCAGCCAAAACCCAGAAACAACCCAGCGGTCCTTCACAGGCTAAATGCTTGAACAAACGGTGGGACAGCCACATCATGGAATAGAAAGAGAACACACTATGTATGCCAACAGCAACCTGGGTACAAGTCCAGAGGATGAGAATTATGCTGACTGAAAAAGGTCCATTACAAAAGATCGCACATCAATGACCATGTTTTAGAAACGAAGTCCACCCTAGTGGGCTAAGGAGGCGGTGGGGATGGGAGAGAAGTAGGCGTGGCCGTACAAAGGCATCTGAAGGGGCCTTCCGGGTGACGGAACTTTTCTGCATCGTGACTATGCCAGGGTCGACATCCTGACTTCGCATTATCGTTCTGGAGCGATGTGGGTAGAGGGCACAGGGGCTCTCTGTGTGATTTCTTAAACTGCATGCAAATCTACAGTTATCCTATGTAATAAAGAGCTAATATGCCAAGAGCAGAACGACCATCCGGACATCCTTCCGGCCAACTGTCCGGACGACTTTCCAGACAAAGCTGGGGCCGTGAGGGCCGAGCCCCGTGCACGAATTTCGTGCACCGGGCCTCCAGTCTCTAAATAAAAGGCTTCAGTTTAAAAAGTTAATCAAACTCCATCTACTTCAAATGTCTTCTGGCATCGGAAAGGAGTTGGGCTTCCCAGAGTTTTCCGCATGCTGTCATTCTGTTAGCAGCCCAAAGGTTAAGCGTAAGTGCTGCAAACATTTGGGAGAAATCTACCTGGCACCTTGGGCCAAAGTATCTGCCAGAATAAACTTGCCTAAGAGAAATCCCATCCGGGGACATGGGCTAGCTTACCAAACAACCGTTTAGCTGGCGTTGATGTGTTCTTGCTAATGCTGCCTGTTCATTGAGGGTTCTTCGTTTCATCATTGTTAAGTTCCCTACATTACTTATTTCCCTCCAAACAGCGATGAGGAATTTCTTTTTCTATTTCAGTTTTTAAAAAATTCATCTGAACAACACGAGTGCATGGTCATTAATCTTTAAGCAAAAAGACAAAGTTCCTTCACTGGCCATCTCAGCCCTCTCCCCCAGAGAAAATCATTGTGGTCCGTTTGAAGTATTTCTTTCTGGATTTTTTTTTTTTTGTATTTCTAGAATATGTACAGTTTTGCAGGTGCATGCTTTTATTATTTATTTATTTATTTGTTTAAATATATTTTATTGATTTTTCACAGAGAGGAAGGAGGAGGGATAGAGAGCTAGAAACATTGATGAGAGACATCGATCAGCCGCCTCCTGCACGCCCCCTACTGGAGGTGTGGCCGCAACCAAGGTACATGCCCTTGACGGGAATCGAACGTGGGACCTTTCAGTCCTCAGGTCAACGCTCTATCCACTGAGCCAAACTGGTCTTAGCAGGTGCGTGCTTTTACAGCTAGAATCGTACTATTTAATATAAAATGTCTTGGAAAGTTAGCTGTCAGCATGTTTGATCTGATTTAACTCCTTCTTTCCAGTTGCCTTGCAGTAAGTAGTCTGTGGGACGGATGTACCATAAGTCGAAGCGTTTGCCTGCTGACACTTCAGAAGGTTCCACCTCTGGCTCTTGCAAGCGATGTCGCCACCAGGGACAACCCTTGCACGTGTGTCTCGGAGCGCAGCTGAGGCTCCTTCCACGGGAGAGACACCCAGACGTGGAAGTGGCCTTGGAAGGGACAGCCACCAGCACTGCTGATGGGCTGAACCACTCCCTGCTCCCCCTCATTTTCCATCCTCTCCTCTCCTCCTCCCACCACCAAGGCTAAAAAAGAAAAAGCTGGAAACTCACTTTGCTGACAGCTAGCGGTGGCCACGTGACCCAGTGGCCGCCAATGGAGCCTCAGCAGAAGAATGCTAAGCTCTCCCTAGGAATGTCTGTGCTTTCCAGGTAAAAGGGGATCCGGACGCGCGGTTGGCCCGGCCCCATTTCCCTGCCCCGAAGGTGACGGTGGCGTCCAGAGGGGTGGCAGCCCTGGGACGGCAGAAAGGCGAGCAGCCGGCAGAATCAGGATGATGTCAGCCTTGCCCGAGGAGCTGCTGAAACACAGCCAGCGGCCGCCTACCTCCGAGCGGCTTGCTAAGTGAGAAAAACCAACTCCTCCGTGGTCTCTGCGGCCGTGCAGTCTGGTTTGGGGTGACTCGTGGCCACGTGACTCAGGACTCAATGGCTCTCTCCGAAGTCGGTGCTCACTTTCTGTAATTCCCTCCCATCCCGAAGGGCATCCATTCCCTGACACTGGTATTTACTGTGCATGTTGGCAGCCCTTTAAACCAGCGGTTCTCAACCTGTGGGTCGCTTTCACAGGGGTCGCCTAAGACCATGGGAAAATGCAGATATTGACATCACGATGCATCACAGGAGCAAAATGTCATGGTTGGGGGGTCACCACCCCATGAGGAACTGTATGCAAGGGTCGCGGCCTGAGGAAGGCTGAGAACCGCTGCTTTAAACGTTCAACCAAGCCGGTGCACGGAAAATGTTTCACCGGAAGCCGAGCCTCCCTTCATGCATGTATTGGGACATGTGGATTCTCTCTCTGAGGGCTTTCGTGGGTCCATCCCTCGACCGCTTTCTACTGTACCGTCTTGACTTTTTTTCTTATTGATCTGCAAAGAGTCCATCTCCAGAGAGCAAAGCGGACGGAACTAAAACTCCTGGGGAAATCTGTCTCCGCGCCTTTACGCTGTCAATCAGATCAAACACGATCAGGAAATCCCTCTCCCGGCGGACAGGGACAGTCCTGGCGGGTCTGCTCCGGTGCCTGCCGCCCCACCACCTCGCCAAGTGTCAGGAAGTCATTCAATCGGTGCAAAAGGCGGCATCAGCCCGTGGGTGGCACTTCCCCCGCCAATCTGCACCGGGAGCCGGACTTAGGAGCATGGCCATTAGGCGTGAAGCAGGCAGAGTCCTGGACGCAGTTAACCCGCAGGTCAACCCCAGGAAGGCGGTCATTATCATCCCTCTTTCACAGCAGAAACGGTGAAAGTAAACTCCTAAAACCAAGCGGTTTCTTTCCGGACACAACCACTCCCACAGCGTTCCGGGCCCCAGGTCGAAAAACAAAAAAAAAAACGACTTCAGTGTTTACCTGGAATTAAAATGATGCAAAAACGTCCCCGTGCCTATCTCAATACATCAACGCGCTTACGCCAGAAGCATTGCTAAACCTGTTTAGTGGTTCAGGAATCTGGAGACGCTGTTCCAGAAAGTTGATTGCCACACGGTAATGAACCAAAATTATTTCCTTTTTTTTTTTCTTAAGAGCGAAAAAATCGAGGAGGATTTTAATGCTTCAGTAAAAAAAAAAAAGAAGCGACTAGCTACTAGCTACCCCGCCTCCAGAGCAAAGGGGTCAAGAATCCCTCCAATCAGTTAACAATCAACCGGTCTAACCCGGACCAACGAGACGAGCTGTTAAGGATGATAAAAGGCTGTGGGGAACAGCAA
>JAAGEH010000143.1:3789076-3810110 GCA_011751065.1 Lasiurus cinereus
CGTGGGCGGGCCTGCGGGGCGTGACGTAGGCGCCGAGGGGGCGGGGCGCCGCGCTGCGCGCGCGCACTCCAGGGCCTTGCAGGCTCCCCCCGGGCGTGCTGAGCCCCGGAGGAGGCGAGGCCCGGTGGGGGGGGGGGAGCCTTTCTGGGGCGCACACACACACCCTGGAGTTTGGGTTTGGGTGCAGCCAGGTCGAGTGTTCCCGGGGGAACCAGGGAGCGTCTGCAAAAATGCACATTTAGCCGAAACCGGTGTGGCTCGGTGGATGGAGGGATGGTCTGCGGACTGAAGGGTCCCAGGTTCGATTCCCGTCCAGGGCATGTGCCTTGGTTGCAGGCACATCCCCAGTGTGGGGCATGCAGGAGGCAGCTGATTGATGTCTCTCATCGATGTTTCTAGCTCTCTATCCCTCTCCCTTCTCTCTGTAAAAAAAAAAAGCAATAAAATATTAAAAAAACAAAACCCAAAAAAACCCAAAAATGCACATTTAGGGAAGAGCGCTTCTGGGGGGAGGTGTGTGGGGGGGGGGGAGGGAGGAGGACAGGGGGCAGCGTGCAGGCCTGTCTGTTCTCTGCACCAGCTGTAGCTCAGCTCGGGTCGCCTGTGGGAGACAGCCCTGGGGCTGAAGCAGGGGAGAGCACTTTGGGGGAGCTGCTCTAAGAGGGAGCTAGGCGAGCAGGGGGTGTGTGTGGCCCCCAAAGCCAGACCTCAAGTGACATCCTGGTTGTATGCAAAAGGGGAGGAAGGGTTTTGGTGTCAGTTGCCTTGGCTGAGCGCTTCTCACTGCACCTGTGGGACCCCAGGGTAGAGCCTGGGGCAGCTGAGCCCTGAAGGTTGGGGAGAGGGGTCTCTCTGGTTAGGAAGGCAGGACCCAGTGAAGTAGCCCAGACCACCCCCCCTCCCAGGACAGGCTGTGCCCAGCCCTCCCAAGTACAGACCAGCTTAGGGCCCCATGGCACCCAGGCCGTCCTTTGTCCCTATTTCTGACGCTCTTCACATCTGTCATAAGGGTGTGTGTGTGTGTGTGTGTGTGTGTGGCTGGGCCAGCGCCTGACAAGTTAAAATCTTCTCTGAATTCTATTTTAGAACACTAGTGAGTTCTAAGGGGTCAGAGCGGGCTCTTCCAGAGATGGCTGCGTGGGGAGATTCGGTTCCTCGGATAATGCTTGGTGTCTGACCACAAAGGTCAGCATCTGCCCTAACCGGTTTGGCTCAGTGGATAGAGCGTCGGCCTGCAGACTGAAAGGTCCCAGGTTCGATTCTGGTCAAGGGCATGTACCTTGGTTGCAGGCACATCCCCAGTGGGGGGCATGCAGGAGGCAGCTGATCAATGTCTCTCTCTCATCGATGTTTCTGACTCTCTATCCCTCTCCCTTCCTCTCTGTAAAAAATCAATAAAATGTATTAAAAAAAAAAAGCATCTCCGCTCCCTGGCTGACACAGCACCCCATTAGCCAGGGCCAGGGGATGGGAGCATTTGGATTCGCCGATCCACAGCCTGAGGCCTGGCTTATTTGGGGTGGGGGACTCTCAGAGGGTTTGTTCTGGAAAAGAGATCAGGGTCCAAGGGCCGAAGGAAGTGGTTTTCCTGACAGATTCTCTGCTGGCTTTCCTCTAAGAACGACTCCCAGGCTCTCCAGGAACAGTTTTCCTTTCCCTGCCTCCTCTTCCTCAGCCTCCTGAGATCACCTCAAAGCAAACACACACAAAACAAACCACACACACAAACACCCAAGCGTTTGTCTCAGCCGCAAGCAACAAAACAGCTTGCTGTCTTTTAAGTCCTCCTTCCCCTTCTCCTCTGTATTATTCTGTTCATTTAAAGTTTCAATGTATTCCGTAAATAGCAATAGACGTAAAAACACAGTCCTATCCTTTCATCAATCTATTTCCCTGTTTCTCCCTGCCCTTGCCTAGATATTGGCATAATTTTTAAAATAATTTTTAAAATATATTTCTTATTGATTTTTTACAGAGAGGAAGGGAGTGGGACAGAGAGTTAGAAACATCCATGAGGGAGTGACATCGATCAGCTGCCTCTTGCACGCCCCCTACTGGGGATGTGCCTGAAACCAAGGTACATGCTCTTGACCAGAATCCAACCTGGGACTCTTCAGTCCACAGACCGACTCTCCATCCACTGAGCCAAACCGGTTTCGGCAATGTTGACATAATTTTTATGTAGCTATTAAAAAATAGCTAAAATGACAAGGTGAGCATTTTTCCGTGTGGTGACATCATCGTTGTAACGACCATAAAAATGGTCGCTTAATACCTAGATAATAGAGTATCTTGGTTTTACAGATAAAGGAGAGATTCAAGAATGGCTGTTGGGACAGCTGACTGGCCAATAGGAGAAAAATCCGTATTTACCTCGGATAGATCAAATTGTTAAATATACAAAATCCATACAAGGAAGTAAATACATCAGAACGAATATGAGTCAATGCCTTTTTGATCTTGGATGGGAAAGGCCTAAGAGTGACAAAAACTCCATAAAGGACAAATGTAAACTTGGCTCCATCTGTTCGTTAAACATTTATGGAGCGCGCATGGTGTGCTGGGTTCTGGTCTGGACCCAGAATCTCAGAGTTGTCCGAAAGGAGGTTTTGGGAGCTGGGCCGACACACCCTCACAGGTCAGAGCTAGCCAGGGCTGCCCCGAGGGCCTTAAGCCCCAGGCACTTGGGGTTCCCAGCGACCTGGGACAGGTGCCAATCACTGAAGGCCAAAGCACATCAAAATCAGAGAGGGAGCCCTGGAAACAGTATGGGGGACCTCAGGGGGTCTGCCTCTGGGTTTGCTCATCTCAGCGTGTCCCAGCTCTGCTCACCCTCTCTGACTTGCTCCCCCCCAGGTTCCATTCTTTTATTATTATTATTATTATTATTATTATTATTATTATTATTGATTAAGGTATTACATGTGCAGGCTCCATTCTTGATCTGCCTATTCTCTGTAGGGTAGAAGTGCAAAACAACTCACACCAGCTTCAGCAACACTGGGGGCTATCTTGACGCCTGAACCAAACCGGGTTCCCTGCCTGGGCTGGAGGGTCTGGGGGCAGTGCCCTGAAGCGAGATGGAGGGCTCTAGAACAGTGGTTCTCAAACTTCCTAAGGCCGCGACCCTTTAAGACAGCTCCTCATGTGGTGGTGACCCCCCACCATAAAATTATTTCCGTTGCTACTTCATCACTGTCATTTTGCTACTGTTATAAACTGTCATGTAAATATATGATAGGCAGGATGTATTTTCGTTGTTACAAATGGAACATCATTAAAGCATAGGGATGAATCACAAAAACAGTATGTCATTCTATATGGTGAAATATTTCTTTCTAATTACAAATAAATGAAATGTTGTCTTGAATCGTGGTGTAGCATGGGTAACAGTCTTCCTAGGACAACAGTAAACTACATGGCTACACTTTGCTACACCGAGGAGCGGTGTGTTGGTTCCTAAGACCATGGGAAATAGGTGTTTTCTGATGGTCTTAGGTGACCCCTGTGAAAGGGTCACGACTCCTTTGGGGGTCGAACGACCCACAGGTTGAGAACCGCTGCTCCAGAAGGAGGCTGTGAACTCAGCTGCCCCTCCCGGAACTGGAAGGCCAGGTGTTGTCAGGAAAGCCAGAGGGTGCCAAGACGCCCTGCCTGGTCTCCCCACTCAGATGCCCACGACATCCTTCCTCAGGGCTGCCCGACAGCGACTCCTTCTGCTCTCCACACCCATGCTCCCGTGGCGTCCTGATCCCTCCTTTCCCAGATTCCCTCTCCCATCACACCTCCGTCCCTCCCACCAAATGCCTCTGTCCTCTGACCCCTGGGGCCTCCTAGGCACCGTGCCCCTCGGCCCTGATCCCCAGGGATGCTTCTAACGGGCCCCACGTGGGACACGTGTAAGGCATCCTTCCCACTGAGAGACACTTCACTCCCCTGTAATAGACCCTAATGGACAGCGGTCCAGCAGGTGTAGCCTGCCCCCTGGTGGCCCCGTGTTGTGAGGTCCTGTTCCTGTGCCCACTTAGACAGAAAGCTGGCTCCTGTCCCTGCCCGCTCCTTGGGGTTCACCATAGCCAGGCTGGCCTCAGACATGGCCTTCGCCTCACCCAGCGAGTTTGATGTGCGCTCCTGTTCGGCTTTCCCCAGGGTCTGAGCAGAAACCCCTCAGGAAGGTGCGGGTCCGTGTGCTTGTCTGGAGGGGAGAGAGCAGGGGAATTGACCCGCCCCACTGGGCAGCCAGTCTGGGGGTCGGGACGGAGTGGCAGAGTGGGTGCTGGCTGCTGGGGAGGAGACACAGGATGTCAGCTCAGCTGGGGTCCTGAGCACATGCCCAAGTGGGAGAGCTCGAGAGCAAGGCGCAGCCTGGTCTGGGACAGACTCTGGGGCCTTGGGCTGTGATGTGACATCTCAGGGTCCCCAGAGTCAAAGAGGCCTTCCTAGAGGAAGACACCCCTGTCACTTCCCCCCCCCCTAACTCCAAAATCCAAGACCCGTCCTGCCCAGAGAACTTGGTAGAAATAAGGGACACCGTCTCAGGTCCTCCCTGGCACTCTGGGTGGGGACAGGGCATGGTCCCCCTCTAAAACCCTGTGGCAAAGGAAGAGCCAGTGGCGCCGAGTGGGGAGGGCCTCGCGTGTCCTCAGCTCATTGGCAGGAGGGGCTTTGGCTCCCGAATGGACAGAGTCAGAGTCCCACTATGATATGGTGGCCGCGACCCATTAACACAGCTCCTCCTGGGGTGGTGACCCCCAACCATAACATTATTGTCGTTGCTACTGCATAACCGTGATTTTGCTACTATTAATGAATCGTAATGTAAATACAGTAGTACCTCGATATACGAGTGCCCTCACATACGAGATTTTTGAGATACGAGCCCTCGAGCGAGTGATTTTTGCTTTGAAATACGAGCAACAGTTGAGATAGGAGTCATCGCGCGGATCGGCCGGCTGCACACGACCCACCAGTTTACCGAGACTTGAGCGTCTCCTAGACTCGAGCGTTTCCCACGCCTCAAGGTGACGGAATGAATTAAACTCGTATCTCGAGGTACCACTGTATCTGTGTTTTCCGATGGTCTTAGGCGACCCTGCTAGCGGTTCTCAACTGAGACCGTCGGAAAACACATTTAATTACGATGGATAACAGTAGCAAAATGACAGCTATGCAGTAGCAACGACAATAATGTTATGGGTGGGGGTCGCCACCGCAGGAGGAGCTGTGTTAAGGGCCGTGGCATGAGGAAGGTGGAGAACCACGGCCCTAGAGCCAGTGAGCCCCTCGGGGTGCGACCCCACACGTCGACGGATTGCCCTGTCCAGACCTCGCCATGTCCCAGGGCCACGGGGTCCCCTGCCAGGCTGGCGGAACCGCTCGGGCCCAGCCGCTGGCACTGGCCTCTCCCCCAGGCTCCGGGCTCGGGCCCAGCCCCAAAGCTGCCTCTGTCCCCGGCCTGTGCTGGCAGAGCTGCCTCGGACAGACCCAGACATGCCCACGCCGGTGACGTGCGCCCTCTCACGGGCAGGTCTGGTCCCAGACGCGCACCCTGGCACCCACAGGGACCAGCCGCCCGTGCACAGGCTCCGGTGCAAGCCGGGGCACCGTGCCCTCGTGACAAGGCTGTCTGCCCCGGCTCGTTCCTCCTGCCTCGGCGCTGCAGGCCTCTCCCCCTCCCCCACCCGCTGGCATCCACGTGCCAGCCCTGCCAAGCACGTGTACCCTGCCTCCCGCCCCTCTGGGCTCCTGGTTCCTGTTTTCCCACAGACTTCCCCAGAGGCCAAGAGGAGAGAGAGTTGGGCTGTCTCTTTTGGAAGTGGGGGAGGGGAGGGTACAAGGAGAAAAATAATCTTCATAAATGAGCTTGTCCACTTCCGCACATCCCCCTCTTCACCCCCAACACCTCCCTCATGCGCACCTGCTGTGCTTTGTCCTACACACGCTCCCACACGCAGTCCCGAAGTCCATGCTCAGATGGGTCTTGACCCCAAAGACCCACCCCTGCCTCCCCAGCCCTGCCCTGGCGCTGACATGGCACGGGGGCACTGCCTGGGCCCCACACCTGCCTGCGGGGCTGGGCGGGTGGAGGGGGAGGTGTGTGGGGACCCCGGAAAGCGGCCACACGCCAGTGCTTCCTCTCGCGGGGCCTGCTTTCCCGCAGGAACACGCAGGAGCGGGCCTGTGGCCCAGAGGGGGCGCCTGACCTGGCCTGAGCTTGGGGATGGGAGCGGGGAGGTCAGATGTTTGCACATTTGGAGCCACTGGGACGATTTTTAAAACGCGGAACGCAAAACGTTCACCAGAAATGGAGAGACTGGACAGCTGGGTTTGGCCAGACCTGGGCATTCACAAAGCTCCTTGACGTGGGCGGCTTCTGGAAGTCCCCGAGGGCTCCTGGCAGGGGGATGGGGTGGGGGGCGATCTCACCATGCTGCTTGCTTACAGTATGCCAGCCCCTGACTGGGCACCACATGCTCTCCCGGTACAAGGGGTGCAGACTCTGGGGGAAGGATCAGCATGAGGGGTCCAGAGCAGGGCTCTCTGTACCCCCCACCCCTTCCCTCCCCAAGGCCTCTCAGGGACCCAGCTCACCCCTGGAGAATCCCACCCCCTAGAAGGCCTCCGGGATGATTGGGCTCCACTGCTGACCCCGGGCAGCGGGACCCCTCAGGATCAGGGCGCCCCCCTGCTTGTCCCAGGACCAGTCATCGGTCTCGCTGTGTCTCAGCTGTATCTTCCGTCACCCAAACACCTGTCCTCCTGCTAGCAACTCCCTAATTTCCCCAAGTCCTAATTTCCGTTCTGGGGGGAGAGAGAAATCTGTCTGGCTCAGTTCATGATCATCGTTCCAGTTCCTATGGTTGTAGAAAATATTACTCTAAAACCTAGTGACTTAGCCAAAACCGGTTTGGCTCAGTGGATAAAGCGTCAGCCTGCGGACTGAAGGGTCCCAGGTTCGATTCCGGTCAAGGGCATGTGCCTTGGTTGCGGGCACATCCCCAGTAGGGGGCGTGCAGGAGGCGGCTGATTGATGTCTCTCTCTCATTGATGTTTCTAACTCTCTCTCTCCCTTCTTCTCTGTAAAAAATCAATAAAACATATTTTTTTTAAAAAGAAAAAGTTG
The DNA here is from genome assembly GCA_011751065.1 of Lasiurus cinereus. Lineage (NCBI taxonomy): Eukaryota > Metazoa > Chordata > Mammalia > Chiroptera > Vespertilionidae > Lasiurus > Lasiurus cinereus. Next base: position 3,796,200 of record JAAGEH010000143.1, read on the forward strand.
CGGGCACATCCCCAGTAGGGGGCATGCAGGAGGCAGCTGCATCCATGGCTCTCTCCCATCGATGTTTCTAACTCTCTATTCCTCTCCCTTCCTCTCAAGCCAGCTAACGGAATGCAGGCTCTGCGCCCGGGGGGACTGTCTGGACCACAACCGCTGTTCTTCACACCCGAGGCCCGGGGCTGCGTCCAGATGGGAACTGCTTAACGACCAAATCGATGGTTTCTGGGGGGGCCGTCTCCGCAGCTTCCTTGTGGGTGCTCAGCGGGGGTTAAAGTTCCAGGTGCAGCGAAGGGTGCCCAGCGGTGCCAAGGTTGTCATCAGCGAAGCCTCACTCACAATCCACGGAGGAAAATGGGTCTAAACCGGATAATACAAACCGGTTGTGTTATCTGAGCCCTGACCGGGGATTGAACCTGTAACCGTAGCGTATCGGGAGGATGCGCCAGCCCGCCGAGCTATCAGCTGCAGCATTGTGGATAACATTCACTTTGAAGCCTTGGGTAAGGCAGCTTCTCTAAGCCTTGTCCACTGTAAATGCCGTGCCTTTCCGTGTCCCCTTTTTAATGGAAAAGCATTATTTTTTTGTGGGGGAGGGGGGAGTGTGCTTTGAGACAGTGTCAATATTTTTATTCTCATCAAACGTTTACCTTCCGGGGGCTGCCTCTGTTGGGGACGCTTGCCCGAATCAGGCTCTGCTATCAGCGATCGGTGGGAGTCCCATCCAGTTGGCTTTTGTGTGCGTTTGGCAGATCTCCATCGTTCTCTGAGCGCGTGCTCACTGTCGAGTACAGCGAGTCCCCAGCTCGTCTCGTCCTTTCTCAGCGCCAGTCTTGAAAACAGTCCCTTTATTTTTATTTTTTTAAAAGAAGGCTTGGTTATTTTGGGGAGAGAATGGTGTTTACAAGCCAAGATCTGGGTGCTAGATATGCTCATTAGTATTGGGCTGTTACTGATCCTCGGTTCATTCAGTGGACACAATAAATTTCTTTCTATCTATCTATCTATCTATCTATCTATCTATCTATCTATCATCCATCCATCTATCTATCATCTATCTATCTATCTATCTATCTATCTATCTATCATCTATCTATCTATCATCTATCTATCTATCTATCTATCTATCTATCTATCATCTATCTATATCATCTATCTCTTCTATCTTCTAATACCATGAGTTTACAGTGATTCCTCCAATTCCTGCCTAACGCTACACGACTCATCGTAGCCTCCCGTCTTCCCATCCCTGGAAACATCCTTCTCCTTCAGGGAGAAACTTGGGCCCCCCCCCGTCCCCACGATATCTCTGTATAAGATCAGAACACGCAGAGTGCTGCTTCAGAATTGCTCACCCATCCCACTGCCAAATCCAGTCCCCTGAGGGGAGGTCAGTATTTGTTTACGGTTCTCTTTGTCTTCGGTCAACATACTTCATTCCAATGCAACTTGGGTTAGTTCTGCCAACCCCTAATTAGGGTTATTTTTTTCCCCCCTTGTCTGTATTCTATTTTAGGGTTTCTTCCCATTCTTGTTGCTTCTCTTTCAGGTTCGTGGAACGTTAATGTGGTCCCTGAAGTCAGAACTAGACGGAAGGGTGTCCGAAGAAAAGGAGCATCCCACCCCCCCATCCTGGGTGCCTCACCTCTAAGCCCACACCCTCTCCACCCTGCTTCTCCCCTAGCATTTAGGTCTCCACTCCCACTCCTTCCTGGTTCAGACTTCTTGTTCCGTACAAAGAGAAGATACACGTGAACTGTAGATTACCGTTTCTCACTGCCTACATGAAAGGTGGCATGCGACAGATACTCGTCTGTACCTTTCTTTTCCCCTCAACAATACAGCCTTCAGCCCCTGCTTGCAGGAGGGTGATATATATTGCGCATGGTAATTCCATTTGGACAGAAAAAGGCCATGAAATATGTTCCGCTCTTACCGTCTTGCATACAGACAATCCCAGAGGGCACTTCACAAATTGACAGTCAATAAACCACTCCACCCAGGGGAGAAATAGAGGAAATTCCAAGACGAAATGTGAATCTCCACGGCCTCGTGATAAAAAATAAAAATAAAGAAAAGAAATATTCCAGCTGATGAAATGGGGGATTTAGCCAAGAAAGAATGTTGGGGGCGATTCTAGTTCTAGAATGAGAGAAATCAAGATCGTCTACATGGTCAAAAGGCAAATTCAGGAACTCTTCAGAGAACAACACAGGTTTTCTCTGCTACAGCGGGTTTGGCACACGGCATCTGAGCAATGGATTTGGAGAAGGGAAGTGTCTGAAGCTGAGTGCTGTTCCTCAAATAAATTAAATGGATGCGTCTGTGTCTGTCGAATTATTTATCGAACTATTTTAAACTTGAGCAGCCCGAAGAATCACCAGGAATAATAACGTGGCAGATACTATTTTGGATGTATGTACGATGCAATCATCTTATTGTCCCTTTTGCTTTGCCATTTTTTTTTCTGGAATTGCCACTGTTTCTAACTGGAGTTATTAGTTACCCTTAAATAATTTCTTAAATAGCAAGGCATCCTCTCTACCCCCCTGCAGATTTCTAACACAACACCTGGTCACATCTCTGGTGGCAAAATGCTGGTGTTTTGAGCCAGTATGCCACAGTTCCAGGTCATATATTTAAGATAGAACAATATTAATTTTCAGAAAATTTTAGGATAAACCTGAGAAAAGAGACATAGGCTCCATGAGTTGCTTTCAGCTCATGGGCTTAGAGCCTACAGGTAAGCATTCATACATACATACATACATACATACATACACGAACACAGATATGGAACATAATCTATGCTAAACAGCTTAGAATCAAAGGAGGTCTCTGTTGCCTTTAGAGCAGCGGTTCTCAACCTGTGGGTCGCGACCCCTTCGGGGGTCGAACGACCCTTTCACAGGGGTCACCTAAGACCATGGGAAAATGCAGATATTTACATCACGATGCATCACAGTAGCAACGTTTCATGGTTGGGGGTCAGCACCCCATGAGGAACTGTATGCAAGGGTCGCGGCCTGAGGAAGGTTGAGAACCACTGCTCTGGAGGATTATTGAAAATTCAGATGTTTCTAGCAACTCAATGGCATTTCTCTCATGGTTACCTGGGGATTAAGAGTGGTCCCTTTGACGTGATGGAGTTTTGGGGGGCCTGATAGAGTTTCTCTATGATCTGTTCCTCGTAATCCTCAGTTTTCCCATAACTCTGCAACCTGAAATGACTCCCCAATTACAACACTTGCTTTTATAAACTGACGGTGGAGGTCATTTGTTGTTCTTTGAAAAGGCTCTTGCCTTCTTGTCTTTCCCCACTCGTTGCCTGACTCAGTGTCTTGATGAGCGCTGCCTCTCAGCACTGCCTCACTGACGTTTGAGCGGGTTCCATGTTCTGTTCCCCAAAACATCAGAAAATACCCTTCAAACCAGTGGTCGGGAAGGCTGCCCGACCTGTCCTGGCCGCCAGGGGGCAGCCGGGAGCCGGGTTATTGGAGACTCTGGATGGCAGGGTGCTGGTGCTGCCAGCGCCTCGGGCCTCCCCCCCCAGCAGGAGCTGGCAGGGGGCTGCTCCATTCCAGCCGGTGGGGGGGGGGGGGGGGGGGATCCTGGCTCTGCCTGCCCTGCCCCACCTCAGCCCCTGCCTCCTGGCTCCCCCACTCTGGCCTCCTTTCAGGATTTTGCACAATCGAGGCTCCCACCTGCTACTGCGGCCTTTGCACCTCGGTGCCCTCTGCCTGGAATGCCGTCCCCTCCTTTTTTTAAAAAAAATATATTTTATTGATTTTTTACAGAGAGGAAGGGAGAGGGACAGAGAGTTAGAAACATGGATGAGAGAGAAACATCGATCAGCTGCCTCCTGCACGGCCCCTACTGGAGATGCGCCCACAATCAAGGTACATACCCTTGACCAGAATTGAACCCGGGACCCTTCAGTCCGCAGGCCGACGCTCTATCCACTGAGCCACACCGGTTTCGGCCGTCCCCTCCTTTTTCACCTACTTACTTCTCCTCCTCGAGCACCTCTGTTCCTAGGGAAGCCTTCCCTGACCTCCCAGAAGAGGCAAACCCTGCCATTTTGCGCCCTTCACCCACTCTTGGCAGGATTATTTGCGGGATTTTATGTGTGATTACTGTTAGGAACCCTAGTGACACAGCCTTGGGGGCTGAGGGCTAGGGTTGGTACCCTGGAAGGCCTGAGCCCTCCCTGGGCGGACGCACTTCCACACCCAAACTCATAAGGAACTCATAGGTGAACTCAGCATGTCCTACAGCAGCGGTTCTCAACCTGTGGGTCGCGACCCCTTTGGGGATCGAACGACCCTTTCACAGGGGTCGCCTAAGACCATGGGAAAATGCAGATATTTACATCACGATGCATAACAGTGGCAAAATTTCATGGTTGGGGGTCGCCACCACATGAGAAGCTGTATGCAAGGGTCGCGGCCTGAGGAAGGTGGAGAACCACTGTCCTACAGTGAAAGTGTGACGCTCATGTACTGACCCAGGATGCCCTACAGTGAGAGGGTGACCACCAGCAGTTTCTCAGCAACCACGAAGGTTGGAAGCGGGAGCTTGAGGCCAATGCATCAGTCCCATTTGCTCTCCAACTTTTTTTAAAAAAATATTTTATTGATTTTTTACAGAGAGGAAGGGAGAAGGATAGAGAGTTAGAAACACCGATGAGAGAGAAACATCCATCAGCCGCCTCCTGCATGCCCCCTACTGGGGATGTGCCTGCAAGCAAGGTACATGCCCTTGACCGGAGTCGAACCTGGAACCTTTCAGTCCGCAGGCCGATGCTCTACCCACTGAGCCAAACCGGTTTCGGCTCAACTTTTGGTTTCCCTAAAATTAGTAATTGTCTTCCCTGCCCTCCTCTCTCTCCTCCCCCCCCCTCCCCCTTCACTAACCCGTTCCTAAAGTCATCTCAGGTTGTCTGCCTCTCTTTCCCTGGCGGCCTAACATGTGAGGTGCTCATCAATGATGGCTGGCCAAGCAGCGCCTCTCGAACCCTCCCTCCCTGCTCCCTGCGGCTGGGCCACCTCAGTGCCCACCGCACCGCTGAGCCGGGCATCAGTCCTGCCTCGCCACTCGGCTTTTTCTTCTAAGGCAGCGGTTCTCAACCTGTGGGTCGCGACCCCTTTGGGGGTCGAACGACACTTTCACAGGGGTCGCCTAAGACCATGGGAAAACACAGGTATTTACATTATAATTCCTAACAACAGCAAAATTACAGCTATGAAGTATGGTTGGGGGTCACCACCACATGAGGAACTGTATTTTATAAAGGGTTGCGGCCTTAGGAAGGTTGAGAACCGCTGCTCTAAGGGATGCTGATGTGATTAACCCCCAAGAGGGTCTGACATTTTCCTGTGGATCTGAAGGCTTGGAGGGGCTGAGGGGTGCGAGACAGCGAGAAAACAGGTTTCCCTGCCTTCTGGGTCTTCAAGGGGTGGGGGGGAAGGGACAGCCACAGCCTCATTCAACACATGCAAAGGAGGCTCCCGGCATCCATGTCCCCACGGCAATTCCTGGGCCCACGCCTTCCCCGTCCAGGCCTCGTCAGTGCCCTGCCGCTCGCCCAGGGACCTGATAATCGGAAGGTAATGGCTTTTACAAGTTGACAACCCACAGGATTTCCAGCCTCACTCCTGGCAGCCTCAGCGCCGCGGCCGCGCGGGCTGGAATTACTTCAGCCGCATCACAGACAGTCCCTTGTTCCCGCCCTGGCCCTGACCCAGGACGTCAGAATGCGAGCGGCTTGTTCTTTCTCCGAAGGCTGTTCCGGGGGGCGGGAAGCACCCAGTTGGCTCACGGTGTCCTTCCTCACGCCTCCCCGAGACCTGCCATCCCTCCCCAAACCCGGGGACCCTGCAGCCTGGGGACCCTGTGCTTGGCGAAGCTGCCTCGGCTGCTGGAGCATCACCTGTCGCCCCTCCCAAGTCCTCACTGCCTTCCGGCGTCACCGGATGAGAGACAGGTCCAGATCCCAGCTGCGAGGGCCTGCTGGTTCCGTCACCCCGGTACTGGGATGGATCAGAGAGGCTTCTCAGCCGCAGCAGACCCGGGCCCACTTTGGCTAGTGTGAGCACAAATCCCACGGAAGGGCCTAGAGAACGAGGCGTGACTGTCCCACAGCTGGGAACCGGATTGTGGAAGCTCTCTTTTAGGATTTTTTCCCCCTAATTCCAGGAGAATCATATCAAATAAAGCCTAAAATGATGTCCATTAGACTTGGAGGCAAATCAGAGCCCCAGATGGCACAGCCCCAGATTTCAGCCCCGAGCTGGTGAGGCCTCGTTCTACCCACTTGAGTTGGACGTGGACATGGAACCAAGTGAGCAGATGGCTCTGCTGATGGACAGCTGCCACTCAGGTTGAGGGTGCAGACAGAGATCTAAGTACGCACTTACATTCATTTTATTACCAAGCACAGTGACCTGATGGAGAGACAGACTTTGAGGACCCGGGGTCATCTATCTGCTGGACTGAAAAACCCCCGATGGAATGGGCAGACGTTACGAACGTGATTTTTCTTCCTCTGAATCCCCCACCTTTCAGTTCCTCTGAGTTCGTCCAGGTTTCTCCTGGCTTGGGGAGACAGGTTGGGCGGCCTTAGAGAAGCGCATTTAATTAGCTCTGGTTACCGTGGCAGGTGTTGTTAAGCCAGGAAGCCTCTGGAATTAAAACGCCTCAAATTACTGGCTGGATCACTGTCCTATGTGTCAGGCTCATCAATGCTCTTTGTCGCAGACAAATCTCTTCCTTTCTAGACCTACAGTTTGGAATCTCGTTTGGCTTAGTCATCCATTCTCTCGCGGATGTATCTTTATTTCAAAAAATGATTTGCATGTGTTTCTTTTTTTTTAATATTTTTGTTGTTTAAAATATTACATGTAGTAGTACATATGTCTCCTTTTTTCCCCATTGACTTTCCCCCAGCCTCCCCTATCCTCTGTCGCATGCCCTCATCCCACCCCCTGCCAGTGTCCTGTGTCCATTTGTGATGCTTATATACATGCATGCAAGTCCTTTGGTTGATCTCTTTCCCTCCTTCCCAACACTCCCCTGCTTTCCCTCTGTAATTTGACAGTCTGTTGGGTGCTTTACTGCCTCTGTATCTATCTTTCTGTTCATCAGGTTAGAATGTTCTTTATTTTCCATAAATGAGTGAGATCCTGTGGTATTTTCCTTTCATTGCCTGGCTTCTTTCACTTAACATAATGCTCTCCAGGTCCATCCAGGCTGCTGCAAATGGTAAGAATTCCTTCTTTTTAATGGCAGCATAGAATTCCATTGTGTAGATGTGCCATAGTTTTCTGATCCACTCATCTGCTGATGGGCATTTGGGCTGTTTCCAAATCTTAGCTGTGGTGAATTGTGCCGCTATGAACATAAGGGTGCATATATCCTTTCTGATTGGTGTTTCTAGTTTCTTGGGAGATATTCCTAGGAGTGGGATTGCTGGGTCAAATGGGAGCTCCATTTTTAGTTTTTTGAGGAAACTCCATACTGTTCTCCACAGTGGCTGCACCCGTCTGCATTCCCACCCACAGTGCACGAGGGTTCCTTTTTCTCCGCATCCTCGCCAACACTTGTTGATTTGTTGATGATAGCCCTCCTGACAGGTGTGAGATGGTATCTCATTGTTGTTTTGATTTGCATCTCTCGGAAAATTAATGACTTTGAGCATGTTTTCATGCGTCTCTGTTTCCAAACCTTAGCTCTGGTGAATTGTGCTGCTACGAACATAGGGGTGCATGTGTCCTTTCGGACTGGTGTTTCACCAACAAACACTCCCCTTTGTGTTCTCACTCACACACTACCTTGCAGTCTGCCTTCCCATCGGCATCCATTCCCCTTTCTCTTGCATGTGTTTCATTGTTATAAGAAAACTAAAAGCCAGGCTAGTAAGAACAAAACAAAAAGCAAAGCAAAAATAGTGATAGTCCCACCAACTAAAGACCATCATTTAAAACTCTTTTCATACCCCCTCTATCCTGTGTGGGGTGCATGTGTATGACTTTTAACAATAGGGGAGTAAAAGAAATTTTAATAAGACCATTAAGAACACAATGGTTGGCCTGGCCGGCATGACTCAGTGGTTGAGTGTTGACCTATAGACCAGGAGGTCATCATGGTTTGATTCCGGGTCAGGGCACATGTCCAGTTTGCATGCTTGATCCCCAGTGGGGGGGCGTGCAGGAGGTAGCCTATCGATGATTCTCTCTCATCATTGATGTTTCTGTCTCTCTCCCTCTTCCTTCCTCTCTGAAATCAATAGAAATATATATATATATATATATATATATATATATATATATATATATATATATTTAAAAAAAGAACACCATGTTTCAAATGTGTAAGAATGAGGCCAAAAGACTTGTGGGAAATGCTTAGTGGCTGACTGGTGATGCATGTGGTATGTATTCATTCCTCACTAACTTGAGGAAGGTATTCTATGTAATTTGGGCGCATTTACCTTAAGGTCAAGGCCTCAGGTGTGACCCTGGGCAGGCAGGTGATGCCCAGAAAAGGTGAACGGAGGCCAAAGGTCAGCAGCAGTTCGGCCACATTACGTGGGCTGCTCAGGAGCAGTTAGATGGACCTGCACATCCCCGCCTTCCACGCCCTCCAGAGGACCACGGTCTTCAGTGGCAAAGAAATGGCAGACCGGATTCCCGCATCGTTTGCAGCCATTTTTCTCTTTATTCCAAACACGTACTTTTGTCAACCTGCGTTTCCCAACAGTGCAAGTGCCTCAGAAGTGACTGCATAGACTTTAAATACACACGACCTCGGGGCGGGGGTAGGGGTGGGGGTGGAGGAACGCCCCTCCCGCCAAAACGCCTCGACGGGAAGGGACGGGACGGGTATGGGTCGGGTTCTGGAAGTGAAGTGAGCGTGGGTGCCTGCATGCAGCTAAAGCCTCGAAACGCACTCTGCCAGCCACACCATGCACATGAGCATAAAACACCCCAAACCTTAGCACAGTCTGACATCAAGACCTCCAGGCTGCAAAGCATCGTGCGTGCCACGTGGGAAACGCGCTCAGCATCCCTGCCGGGGGCTCAGGACCAGAAGACGCCCCCTTTTTCTGTTTTGTTTCAGAAAGCGCCCTCTGCTGGGTATGTCACCGCTCTGCACCTCAGAACAGAACATCGCAGAACAGAACATCGGCGAAAACCCCACAGGTGGAAGCACTGCCAAAATGACCCTCGTTGGCTGCCTTCCGTCTGCGGCAGGGCCATCTCCCCCAAACTGGAAGCCTGCCCAGGGCCTGCACTTGGGGGGCAGTGTGAGTCAGATGTAGGTAGATCTCCCCGGATGCATGTTTCCTGCCTTCCCATGCAGAACTGCATTCACCTGGGCGCAAGGCCTCACCAAGAGTGAAAGCAGCAGAAAAGCAACCTGTGACCACATTCCTTGGCCTGCGATGCACAGGGAGCCCCCAACACGCATCCCCTGAGGGGTGCCCTGGGCTTCGAGTGGGAAATAAGCCCCACATACTGCCGGGAGGCCTGCAGAGCCTTTGGCTCCAGGCCGGCGGGCTCCCCAGGACGTGGTGCAGAGGGACTTTCTAGGGGATCTTCTACGTTTCCCCGATTTCAGCATAAGCCCCGGGGGTGGAGTTTTCCTGAAGAACCGCTGGGAAAGCCTCGGTGACCTCCGGGGCGATTCGGGATGGGTGCCTGTCCGTCCTCAGGCGGCCAAGGGGCCCCCCACTCACTCCCTTCTGGCGCCTCCTCGCTCCTCAACCTCACGGCCGCCTCTCTGCGACAGTCTGGGGCTCACTTGGGGGGTGTTCTGCCTCATGAGTCCCAGGTCAACTGACCACAAGCAAATTGCTTTTGGAAAGGGGGTGTGCTTTTATCCAAGGACCCAAAGGCCCTTTCTCATACTTAAAAAGCATCTCAATTCTTCTGATAATGGGCGAAAACAGGGATTTTCAACCTTTTTCCTCTGTGGCACACCTAAACTAATTTCTAGAATCCTGTGGCACACCAAAAAACCCATACTATCTTTTCTGCAGAGTCACCACCACCACAAAGGTACAATCCTGATTCATCCACACTGGAAGGCTATTGTACTGCCTGCTGTCCCTTTTGTGATTTGACAACCTAAGAAAGAAGAGGCCAGTGCCCACTACGAAACAGTCAGGTATGGCTTGCTTTAAAAAATTCCTTTTTTTTTTTTTGGAAGAATTTTTGTGAGTTTATTTGAGCCAAACTGTCGACATAAGCCGGGAAGCAGAACCTCTATGGATTGAGATAATGCTCCTTAAAAATGCTGGAGGCAGCCGAGACCGGTTTGGCTCAGTGGAGAGAGCATCGGCCTGCGGATTGAAAGGTCCCAGGTTCGATTCCGGCCAAGGGCATGTATCCTGGTTGCGGGCGCATCCCCAGTAGGGGGCGTGCAGGAGGCGGCTGATCCATGTCCCTCTCTCATCGATGTTTCTAGCTCTCTATTCCTCTCCCTTCCTCTCTGTAAAAAGTCAATAAAATATATTAAAAAAAAATGCTTGAGGCATGCCTGTGGCAAACTGCCGTCTGAGAAGATTCCACAGTGAACCCAAAGAGGCGGGAAGGGGAGGAACTGGAGTTCACTGTGGAGTTGTCAGAGAACATTCTGGAGAAGTCATCCAGACACGACCCCTCACCCTGTCTGCTTCCCCTTGGGATCCCGGCGAGGGCTCCTGACCTGGGGTACGGCCGAGAGCGCTAGCCCCGTGGGGACTCCTTTCTCCATCACTGTCTGCACCTGCGCCTCAGCGCCACCAGATGAGCAGAGGCACCGACCCTCCCCAATGGGGTTCCCGCAGCGGCTTCGGGCACAGGCTCCTGCGGACGCTGAGGATGGTTCTCTCAAAACCGCCTTGAGGCTTCAGCGACCTCCTGGGGACGGGACTGCTCAGGCGGGCCTGCCCTCCAGAAGCAAATGGATCCGGCTCCGACACCACCCCCCAGGAGCCCACCCGGATTGGAACAGGCTTTCCGCACCGTCACCAACGTGTCCGCAGCCCCTGCGGGCGTGGCTATAACAGCATTTGGCCCACCCCAGGGGAGCCAGCCAGGGACTACCGCCTGAGAACTTTAAGTGATGTATTAGAGGACAACGTGACACAGCCAATAAAAGCCCATCAGGGGAGGGGGTTGCGGATGGGGCTTCATAAAATCAAAGATAAAAAATCCACTCTCTCTTCGCCATTGCTGAAGGTGGGCCTCCCTCCTGGGCAGAAAGTGCCAGTGGTGGCGTTCTCTGGGGAACTTCCAGGACCTGGCACAGAGCTTGACGCAAAGCAGGGGCCCCATAAATATCCTCTAAATGAGCGGCTGAAACCCACTCCGGACTGCTTTATTACTCCGGATAAAACTTACAGGCAAGCTCTGAGCCAGAACTGCCTTCCCGCCCCCCTCTGCCCTGGAGTTACCTCGGTGCCTCTTTAGACGCCACATCCCCATCTTCATCCTGAATCAGCCCCCCTCACTCATCCTCTTGACCCCCTGACTTTTGCTGCCTGTTCCCCTAGCCACCAGGATACACCCCTTGCCTTCCTGCCTCAGGGTTGACGCATAAGAAGAGACGAAAAGACGCACAGGCCAGGTTCGCGGCGGCCAGCACCCTTGTGATGTTGCCAAAGCTCTCGCGATGTTTGCAAGGAGTAGCCAACCGTCTAGAAAACCTATCGTCCCTGCTATTAGCTGTGTCTTTCCAACAGAGTTCACAGCCCCCACCCTGTTAGCTGCCAGGAGACAGGGTTCTATCCTGAAGACCCTTCATCTTGTATTTTGGTTTCATTCCTACTGTATGCCCATCTGCATCCTCTCTCTGCCAGACCCTGCTCCGAGCCACACGTTTTCTCTCTCATCACATGGTTATTCAGCCGTGGGAACAGCGGCCATCGCTGCTAACGGTTACTGAGTGTCCACTAAGGCGCCGGGTACAGTGCTGAGCACAAAACAGCCGCTGTCTCACTGGCCTTTTTAGAAAATCACAACGCACTCAATACTGGGCAGCCCCATCCCATCCAATACAGTCAAACAGAAAGCTTGGATACTGAAGGCCATAACTCAGCATCCAACCCAGCAGGGAGGAGGGGGAGGAGGCTAGGGCCCTGCCCAGATCCCGCTGCGGCGTTTCTGGGTGCCTCCCCAGCTTGGGGGTGCACCTGCAGCTCTCACTTAGTGGATCACCCCTGAGTATGGAGCCCTTTTGCCAACAGGAACTGAGAGTGGAAAGGTGACCCCTTCCTCAGGTGCAGGAGCGTGAAGGCCCAGCTATGTCGCCTCAGGCTGGGACCACCCCGAGATGCAACATAACCCCCCAGAGCTCCCCTGCAGGATCCGGCGGACGCTACCCTCCACGGAACCTTTCCCTGGCTTCCCCCCTCGCCCTGCTTCCTTTCACCCCCAAACCGGTGTTCCCCGGGGAGCACTTCCTTAATTAGTTACTTGCATGCAGGTCCTGGCCTTGGGATCTGCTTCTTGGGAACCCCCACCAAAGACACTGTTTCAAACGATAAGAATGGGTTGGACGGTCACCTCTGGAAAGGAACCTGTGGTCATCATTAGCAAGCGTGATAGGGAACTGGAGGCCTCTGAACTCAAGGGAGGCAGTATGAGTCAGATGTCGCCAAGACGACATATCACAGCACCCGACACAAGTCTCTGCTGGGTGGGCACCGAGCGAGTCCTTGCGGTGCGCAGACTCCGATGCACAATGTCCAGGAGGCGATGCTGCCATTCTGCGGGTTACCAGATGACCGGCCGGCGTTGCTCCGATTCTCCCCCGTGAATCCAGTGGAAGGCGGGCGAGATGCCTGCTGGTGACGTAGCGCAGGCTTGCCGCTGGGAATCAGGCATTCCATCCAAATTCCTGTTGGGAATCTTCCCATGAAAGGTACGCACGAAAAAATCCTTCCGAGTTCTTCAGCACGTCAACGTCCAACTCGACCCCAGGCGAGGAAGGAGGGAGAGCTGTCTCCGGGGTCCGGCCACAGGCACAGTTTACAGGCAGAGCTGCGAGCTGGGTGGATTCCTGACACGGGGTTTCTTCCCAGGATTGGATCTGCAAGTCTGTTGTGACAGCATCTTCCAAAGGATGGGACGGTTTTTTTCATCCTCTAACATTGGTTACGAACGTACACGTGTTTCCAGGCCAGGTATCAGTGCTTGAGTGAATTATATAGCTATTTAATAGAAATAATAAAACATCGATACAAATATAAAGACATAATCAGTATAAAAGGCTTATATTTATAAAAATACTTTTAGGTTAACAGTTTTCCCCTGAGGGTTGACCACGCACGTTGCCTCCATAAATATTGCTCGGCTCTGCAGCTTGCTTTTCCTAAGTTCAGAGTTTCCTCTGTGGAAAGGAAGTGGTGGGTGGGTGGGTGGGCTCCAGTCACGTGACCTGGCCAGAAGTGGCGGCCGCAGGTTGGCGCCTGGGCTGGTGAGGATGAAGATGAGAACAGCATCAGTGGGGCCTCCGAAAAATCTGGAGAACATTCTTTCTTCCAAATATGGAAGATACAAAGGTCAAGGACGACAGGTGACAGGAGTGGGTCATGTGACTGGCGGGGCAGGTCACTGGTTTTTCTGGACCCAGTCCCAATTGTCTTCGTTCTCTTTCCGGTTCTTCTCGGCTTCGATAATTTCTTTGTACCTTCGGCGGAAGAAGCCCATCTGGAAGGCAGACAGAGAGAAGCCGGGTTAGAGACGCCGAGGGATCGGTCAATTGGACTGTAAGGCGGCTTGGCCCAGGAGAGGCGTGACCTGGCCCAGGAGAGGCATGACCTGGCCGAAGAGTGGCATGACCTGGCCAAGGAATGGCATGACCTGGCAGAAGAGAGGCATGACCTGGCCCAGGAGAGATATGACCTGGCCCAGGAGAGATATGACC
>JAAGEH010000143.1:3810120-3918259 GCA_011751065.1 Lasiurus cinereus
GACCTGGCCCAGGAGAGGCGTGACCTGGCCGAGGAGAGGCATGACCTGAGCAAGGAGTGGTGTGACCTGGCCCAGGAGTGGTCACACCAGGTCACGCCTCTCCTCGGCCAGGTCATGCCACTCACCTGCTGCTTAAACATGAAGGTGCTCTCGCCTCCTGCAGGCATCCGGAAGCAAGCGCTTCTCTTCCAAAGGGACTGGGGTTGGCATTAGTCCTCCAGTCGCCTGACCCATGCTAGGATCAGGGTCTGGAGGACCCTGTGCCCGACACAACCTCGGTGAGGTCTCTAGAGCGAAGGGCGCAGCTGCCATGGTGTTTGGCCCTTGGGGCCAAAGTCCATTCTTAAAGCACAGCCACTCTCACGGGGAGCGAGTGCTGGGTCCAGGGGCACAGGCCGAGCACTGCTGGAGGGCATGTTGGCGGGAAGGAGGTGCCAACTCCCTTCACAGGCAGAGGCTGGACTTCACTTTAACTACTTCCCAGCAGGTGACAGTAGAGAGACCTTTTCTAAGGAAACCAGTAGAGTCTGAATTTCTGACCTTTTCTGGAGGACGGGGCGCTGTTGACTGGTTTGCACAAAGGTGCCCCGTGGTCTAGTGGGGGTCTCTGTCACCCTCTAACTCTGCTCATTACGTGATCAAACTGATTCTATCTCAGAAAGTGAGCTGATCGCCTTAGTGCTTTTGTTCAGAGCCTGGTGGTGGCTTTTGATCTAGAACCCAAAGCCCCGGCTCTGAGTTTACCAAGCAGTGGTCCCCCAAACAACTGTGTCAGCTAAGTTTGCCAGCGCCCCGGGACCTACTCAGGGGAGCGGTACAGGCCAGAGGCATGGCACGGGGACCCCAGAGTCCTGATTACGGCCCAGACGCCAATGAACGAGCATCGGCTTGCAGATTGAAAGGTCCCAGGTTTGATTCTGGTCAAGGGCATGTATCTTAGTTGTGGGCACATCCCCAGTGGGGGGCGTGCAGGAGGCGGCTGATCAATGTCTCCCTCTCATCGATGTTTCTAACTCTGTTTTTTATTAAATTTTTACTGAGAGGAAGGTAGAGGGATAGAGAGTTAGAAACATCCATGAGAGAGAGACATCGATCAGCCGCCTTCTGCACGCCCTCTACCGGGGATGTGTCCGCAACTAAGATACATGCCCTTGACCGGAATCGAACCTGGGACCTTTCAATCTGCAGGCCTATGCTCAATGCACTGAGCCAAACCAGTTTCGGCAAGACTATGGTTTTGCAGCCTGCTGAGCTCACGCTGAGCATGCTGGGAAATGAGTAGTGCCAGGGTAACCTGGACCCTGGCCGGCCCCACACTCACTTCCAACCCAATGGCATCGATGTTTTTCTGCCTTTTTTCTGGAACCATCCAGGGCTTCCTTTGCCACGTGAGGGGCAAAAAGCTGTTTATCACCGTCCTGTCGGCCACAGAGGAAAAGGCATGGAAACGGAGAGGGGGAAGGAGAGAGCACGCCCAGGGTCTGCGAGCCGAGGGAGCCGTGCTTCCGACCTCTTGTCTGAGAGGGTCCCTCGGACCCCACCAGCAGCCCCCTGAGCCTCCGGACAGACGCACACCATCCTCCTGACACACTGTACCCAAAGCTGCCAGGAAACACCCAGGGAAGCAGCGGATTTCCCCGAATAGCTCGGATGAGGGAGCAGGGGGCCTAGGAGGAGATCAGGCTGGCCTGAGTCCTGCGGTCTGCGGCCTGTGGCCCTGGCCTCTTCCTTCCCAGCCCATTTCGTGGTGAGAGAGAGAGAGAGAGACACTAGCCTGGACTCCAGGGCATCTGGTCTCCTGTGCGACCCCCAACCGCCCCCCTGGCCTTTGCGCTGCCTCTGAGAAGCTCTTCCAGGGACCTCGGCGCACGCCTCTCCGGACGAGCCAGGGCCTCGGGGTCGCGGCTCTTGTCTAGTTACAGAGCGTGTGTCCGCCTCGAGCTGTCAGCCGCCACACCAGCCCGCATTTCCCTTCCAGCACCGAGGAGCCCCCCGGAGTGTCTCTGGCACATGGTTTTAATTGAGACAGCGGGATGGGTGTTGGTGCGCGTAGGCATGCGTGTGTGTGTGTGTGTGTGTGTGTGTGTACAGACATGTGCATGTCTGTGCATTTTCTTTTTCCTTCAGAGAAGCAAGGATGGCTTCCCGGGCTGGAGGAAAGGTGACGTCCCCAGTGACCCACGGGGGTGGGGGGTGGGGGGATGGGGGGGAGCTGCCAAACCTTCCATGTTCTCTGAGCCATTTCGCAGATTTTTCTTTTTCTTTTTAAACTTGTTAATGTATTACATGTATACATATCTTCCCATGACCCCCCCCTTCCCATCATGCCCTCACCCCCCAGCGTCTTGTGGCAGATTTATTTTTCTACGAGTTTCTGCTGGGGGTCGGCGGGACGCTCTCAAATAAAAACCAGGAGCCCAAAGCCGGCTCCAAAGCAGCAGGCTCCTGGAACAGCTCCAGCTCCGGTCAGGGCTGCGGCCGTCCTTTTTTTTTTTTTTTAAATATATTTTATTGATTTTTCACAGAGAGGAAGGGAAAGGGAGAGAGAGTTAGAAACATCGATGAGAGAGAGACATCGATCAGCCGCCTCCCGCACGCCCCCCACTGAGGATGTGCCCGAAACCAAGGTACATGCCCTTGAGCGGAATCGAACCTGGGACCTTTCAGTCCCCAGGCCGACGCTCTAGCCACTGAGCCAAACCGGTTTCGGCAAGTGCCATCCTTTCTCTGCGGGCGGACAGCGCCCTCTGCAGCCCTCTCTGCCCCACGGCTCGGAGGGCGGGGCCGGGGGCCTGGGCCCTGGGGAAGGGTGGCCACCGGGCTGGCAGGGCCAGGGCACCGCGCTCTGCTCCAGGCCAACAGCACAGAGAGGGAAGGTTCCTCGGCCGAAAGCAGGAGGGGAGGATGCAGAGTGTTCTCCCTAGTGGAGGGGTGGCCTGTGTGCTTTGGCAAACTGCATCAAGGAGGGGGGGGGGAGGCAGAGAGATGCCTGGGCCCCAAATGAGGTTTTTTCCTTCTCCGTGAAAGACATCCCAGCATCTTTATTCTCCTACCACTTACTTGACTCAATGATGGTAAGCACTCCTTAAAGGTACAGGGTTGTTATCGCTACTGAACTGCTGAACAAGGAAACGTCCTCCTTTAAACAGGCCTTTAGGATTGTCTTAAAGAGGCAGTGGGCCCAGGCCGCTTCAGACCCAGCCAGGAGCCCAGGGAAAGGAGAAGGGGCTCATTTGAAGTTTTCCCCCTTTAAGAGCGCTTTCTATTTCAAAGTGTTTCGTCCGGCGTGGTGGTTTGGCAGGCCTCTGTGATCCCTGCCCGTGAAGTTTAAATTACGGCTCCCAGTGTCTGCGAGCATCTCGGTCTGGGCCAGCGGAGGGGGATCTGTTTCAGTGTTTGGAGCAGGGTCTGGTTAGCTCAAGGCCCTCGCTGTGGATCTTGCACTGGGGCCAGGGGCCTGCTGTCGCCAAGCACGAGAGAGTGGCTGACATGCCAGCGGGCGGTCCTTCTAGAAGACTCCGGGGTCTTTCCAGAATCAGAGGGAGAGGAGGCGGGGAGCCTGGAGTTCCGCTCTGGGTTTCCATTTTAGATCAACGGTGGGTGATGGGGGTGTTCGTAGCACCCCAGGGACATCAGGAAGGGCCAGACCCTCCTTCCCCTGCCACATCCT
This sequence comes from Lasiurus cinereus, assembly GCA_011751065.1. Taxonomy (NCBI): domain Eukaryota; kingdom Metazoa; phylum Chordata; class Mammalia; order Chiroptera; family Vespertilionidae; genus Lasiurus; species Lasiurus cinereus. The sequence goes on from JAAGEH010000143.1 coordinate 3,813,791, forward strand.
GCTCACCTCTCAGGGTGGGAAGTTAGGGGCAACCAGGCTGGCAGGGAAGGACAGTTCGGAGTGACCAGGCCAGCAGGGGAGGGCAGTTAGGGGCAACTGGGCTGGCAGGGAAGGAGTTAGGTGTTGATCAGGCTGTCAGGGAAGTGGTTAGGGGTGATTAGGCTGGTAGGCAGGCAAGCAGTTGGGAGCAGCAGTCCTGGATTGTGGGATCGGGCTTAAACAGGCAGTCAGACATCCCTTGAAGGGTCCCAGATTGGAGAGGGTGCAGGCTGGGCTGAGGGACACACATCCCCATGCACAAATTTCATGCACTGGGCCTCTAGTTTGTATGATATGATGTAATGATTGTTTAAAGTCACTCAATTCGGGGGGAGGTAGTTTGTTACGCACCCATAGCTAACTGATACAATATAAAAGCCTGCAATTCAGGCATCAACACCACTACCAGCCACGAAACCCTGCTGGAGTGAATGCCTTTGGGGTATCTACCTAGCCTCTTTCTTTTCTGTGATTCACCCCCGCTTTTACCCCATCATCTCAAACTGCCATCTTGCATTTTTCTCATATTCCAGTCCCAGCTGTGTGGATTAACTGGGAGACATGGGACCAAAACTGGTCCAGTCCGATTCTCTCCCAGCCAACTTCCTGTCCCCAGCCAATCAGAGTCTCTCTCTAAGACTTGTAAACGGGGAATCAGAGGTGACCGGAGCAACCATTTCCCCCCATGTGCTGGGAAGCGTGGAGAAAGCTGGGCTGCCGCGGAGAAGATGGTGCAGGCGTGCAGAGGAGCAGCGGGAAGGCCTCGTAGGACAATGGGGATGGGGGGAGGAGGGAGAGTGCCTGCTTTGGTTGGTGGGCATTTTCTGGGTCTGAATACCCACCTTTCCTGTGGTATCTATGAGCACCTTGCATCCTTAGAATTCTCTCTCTCCCTTAAGTGGCAAAGAATAGATTTCTGTGTGTGTGTGTGTGTGTGCGCGCGCGCACACACTCCCATGTTCTACTAACTTGAAAAAATGGCTGAGATAAAGATGTTCAGCCCTAGAAGCTGAAGAGAAAACTGCCCAGGCTGGTGAGGTGACAGAAACGCCCTTCTGTGGACTCTCCCTCTGCTTGGTGAGGGTGACGGGGAGGAAGGCTCGTTTCCCAGAGGCAGCCACACTCAGAAAACCGGATACCATGGTACCTTGAGATACGAGTGCCCTAACATACGAGATTTTTTGAGATACGAGCCGTCGAGCGAGTGATTTTTGCTTTGAAATACGAGCAACATTTGAGATAGGAGTCATTGTGCGGCCGTGTGCTGCACACGACCCACCAGTTTACCGAGACTCGAGCGTCTCATAGTTTCCCACGCCTCAAGGTTACGGAAGGAATTAAACTCGTATCTCGAGGTGCCACTGTACTAAACTCCTTCTCTTCCACAAGGACTTCCGGCCTGGCCTTCCTTACCTGGTCAGGGAAACCATTCACCGTCCACTCTGAAACCAGCAGGAGACGCCTACTGTTTCCCTCCTGAGCTCTCAAGTCCAACCGGCCCATACAGCCTGCCTCTTCCAACTGGGTCCCCTCCTCTCCACCACGGAGAGGGACCTCGCCCCCATCCTGTCCCCGGATCTCCCTCTTGAAACAGATGTGGCCATACCACTGCTCTGCTCCCAGACCCCTTGATCCCTGCTTTCTCCTGGTCAGGCGGGACCATCCCAGCCAAGGGGGGGGGGGGTGTCATCTCGAGGCGGTCACGGACTGCCCTCTCCTGGCACACCTTGCAAGCTGCCCCCCACAAAGCCTGCTCCTCTGTCATCGCTCTCCCTCTGCATGGAACACCCACCTGCCCTTCGCTGCCTGGAAAACATCAACCAAAGCCAAGGTCAAACCTCGCCTGGTGAGGGCCCGGTGTTTGCCACGGCCCCGGGGGGTGTCCGCCTTCAGGGTCCTGGCTCTTTGGATCACACACAGCTGGCTGACCTCAGGGTCTTGGCTGCCCCGCGACAGCCACCTCCTGCGACCACATTCTTTAGTCAAACACAACAGAAGCAACGCTGAGCAGATGGCGGGTGAAAGCATGTGCTCGGGAGATGGGACCTCCCCGCTCCCCGAGGGGCAGAGCCAAGAGGGGGGCCAGAAGGAGGGCGTCCGAGCCCTGACAGCAAGTGGACACACTCCCCACTCTGTGTCCCCGTCTGGTCCCACACACCCCATCAGGAGGGTGGCACTTCCTCTCATCTCGAGAGCCATGCACAGGCAGATGAAAGGAAGGAACACACACACACACACACACTCACACACACACACTCACTCACACCCCCCAAAGCCCTTACTGTCTTTTCAGATCTCACACACTGAACGGGCTTTGTTCTCCGCCCACAGACCAGGGGCTGTCTCGGCAGGAAGGAGAGGGAGAAAATGGAGCATTAAGAATCCATCCGGCCATACTGATTACACAAACAACAAACTGGCAGATTAAAAAAAAAAAGAAGAAAAAAAGAAAGGCCATATCCACTCCTGGCAGATGTACAGGAAATCGGGCACTTTGTTGGATACACGCTTACAGGAGGAGGGTGCATGGTGTACCCTTTCGAGAGGGCAATTGGCAAGCGGTAACGAAAGGCTTGACATACACATTTCTTTTGACTTGGTAGCGCCACTTCCAGGATCTCATCTTAAGCACATAATGAAGGATTTGTGCAAATATTTGGCTCCAAGGGTATTCACGGCGGCACTGGTGAAAGAAGTGTGAACCTGGGAGCCACCTGAATTCCAACCTTGGAGGTGGATGAGGAATCTGCGGGCTCTGCGGCCTTAAAGCGGCGCTGGAAACAGGTAAAGGGCATGGGAAGATGACGAGAGACTGTGTTCAGGGAAAATAAGCTGCAAGACAGACGCATGGTGTCTGAAATGCATGGGATGCGAGATAAATGTATTTTCACGTAATGTGCTCAATATACTTATCTTTGAATTTTTATCTTAAAATTTGGCTTTTAGAGAGAAGGGAGGGAGAGGGGAGAGAGAAAGAGAGAAACATTGGTATGTTGTTCCACTTATTTATGCATTCACTGGTTAACTCTTGTGTATGCCTTGACCGGGGGTTGAACCTGCAACCTTGGTTTGTTGTGACGATGACACTCTAACCAACTGAGCTACCCAGCCAGTTCTTCAACTTCCAGACACCTTTTCAGATGAGGTATCTCTAAACTTAAAGCCATCAGTGAGTAAGTCCAATGGTCAATCTGAGAAATCCTATATAATTAAAGCCCAGCAACCAAATGGCGGAATGACCAGAACGACCGGTTGACCAGTCACTATGACAAGCACATTGACCACCAGGGGGCAGACATTCAACGCAGGAGCTGCCCCCTGGTAGTCAGTGCGCTCCCACAGCATGCTGATCCCCGCAGGCCACGCCCCAACCAGTGCACAAATTTTGTGCACTGGGCCTCTAGTGTACAATAAAAACACTAATTTTTTCCCTGTGTTTCTAGACTTCTTAGATAAAAGCATAGTTATTGTACTTTTCCAGGTGAATAATTAAACCCAGTGCTTTCATTTTAGAGGTCTTATACCTGAAAATACATCCAGCATGTTCCAGGAAAAAGTTAACATGCTGCTCAAACCCAGCAAAGGCCCCGGGGGTGCCTGGCCTGTGTCTAATTTGCGGAAAAGGATCAGGAAGAGGCAGCAGGTGTCACCATGGTTACTTCTGGGACGTGGACTCTGAATGCTTAACCATTAAAATAAAGTAAAATAAAGGAGAGGGAGCTCTTTGCTCTTTCTCTAAAGCGGTTCAGTCCTCCATCGTGAATGACCTCAAAGGGGCCAGGATTCCACTCACTGCCTGAAGGGGATCCTGCCCCCCACCCCCTCGTCCACTGTACCTGCACCGTGAAGGCCATTCCAACAGGAATCCTCTCCCCTGAGGCTCTCACCCGGCGAGGCAGAGGCTGCGCCCAGAGGTGGGCCCCCCGCGATCGGTCGGTCGGTCGGTGGGTCGCAGACTCACCTTCCAGAGCAGCACGGCCAGCAGCAGGAAGATGAGGATCCCCACCAGCAAGCTGATGGCGATGATCCAGCCCACGACGTAGCCCCGGGGCTCCAGGTTGTGCAGGGCCTCGAACACCACCTGGGGGGGGGGCCGAAGCGAGAGTGAGCGCGCTTCCTGCTGGGAGGGGCCCTGGCAGGACCAGCCCCGCCCGGACGGGAACCAGAGCAGAGACCACCCCTCCCGCCTGAAACGTGGCCGTCGCTCTGGGGATGGACAGGAGGCTTCTTGGCCACGCATGCTCACTAGCTGTGTGACCTTGGGCCAGGTCCTTGACCTCTCTGAGCCTCCTTTTTCTCCTCTGCAAAACGGGGAGAGAATAGCACCTCCCAGACCATCCAAGGGGGTGAAGCAGGCAGACCCCCAGCACTGCACCTGGCAGAGCTCACCCTGGGCACGTGGGGGTGCTCCTATTAGCATCACCAGGGCTGGCAGGGAGGTGCTTTCTGAGGCTGGGCATGGCTGGCTACTGTTTAATTTTTAAAGTGATTTATTGACATCTAACCTAGAGAAAGGTTTACCTGACCTAGGTGCAGTGCACAGAGTTTCCACGTACTCGATGCTAAGCACATCCGTGGACCCGAACCCATACTGACATCAAGTTCTGAATATGACCACCCCACCCCCGCAGGAGCCTCTTTATCCCCCTTTCCAGCCTCATCTCCCACCGAGGGGCACCCCAGCCTGACTCCCACAGCCTGGATTAGCTTCCCCTGCTTGTTTGTTCTCGAGGTACCGGGAATTCAACATTATTTGGGGAGATCAGCAGGTGGCGGCCTGTCTGTTCTCATTGCTGGAGGGCATCTCACCCTGGGAAGACCCCGCTGATTGATCCAGCCGACCCATATCGGGGGTCTCTCACCAAGAATGAGCTTCAGACACCAGGCCAGGCTGAGGGAGGGGTCTCTGGGAGGGGGGAGGGTGGTGGGGTGGCAGTGGACTATAACGTTGGTCAGCTAAGCCCACTCTTTTCTGTCTAGTTCCCACAAGAGTCCTATCTCCAAGTCAGAGTCATGCTTTTGGGGTTCTTTTTTCCTCTTTCTTTCTTTTTAAAAAAAATATATTTTTATTGATTTTTTTCCAGAGAGGAAGGGAAAGGGATAGAGAGCTAGAAACATTGATGAGAGAGAAACATTGATCAGCCGCCTCCTGCACGCCCCCCCTCCACTGAGGATGTACCTGCAACCAAGGTACGTGCCCTTGACCGGAATCGAACCTGGGACCTTTGAGTCCGCAGGCCGACGCTCTGTCCCCTGAGCCAAACTGGTTTTGGCGCTTTTGGGGTTCTTGCCCCTAAAAAGCTGTCAATCACCCGCCACAGAGTCTCTCGTGGTGTCCCCGTCCAGAGGAACCACGAGACACTCTCGGCCAAGAAGCGTGACCTGAGGCCACAGGACAGGACTCGGGCTCCTCCTCTGTGGGACGGGGTCTGATAGGGAGCACAAGGCCATCTCTCTCAGATCCCGGGGTGCGGTCGGGAATAAAATCCCCTGCAGCTTCTTGTTGACCATGGGGCGCTGAGATAGGCTGTGAGGTCCAGGGGGCCAGCTGCCAAGAGCGGCCCGTTGGGTGACCCTGAGGGGTCCTCAGGGACACTGCACCCCAGCGAAGCCACGCGGGAGGTCTGGTGCCTTGGAGACAGATGCGGGCAGAGACTCCGCTACAGTTTAGTCTGGCGAGGTCCGCCAGAATGCGCTGTCACTTCCCCGGAACGCGTGCCTCCTCTTTTATTATTTTTAGGGGCGCCGGTCAGCTTCCTGGACGTGGCTAGATGCTTTGACAGGTTCCCGCCCATCGCCACTCGGATCAACGCCTCTGTGGGTGGAGATCCCCGCATCCTGCGGTTCTAAGGAGTCACCTCTTCGATGGAACCCCAAAAGGGAGCAACGGCAGCCGGGGCTCCGGGGACAGACAGGACCAGCAGGTCCGGCCTCCTCCGCGGAGGCGCTGGGGGTCCTGTCTCTGAACAGCCTTTCTCTCCGTCCCCCGTTTCCACGCCCCGTGGCCGGCCCGCCAGCACGGGTTCAGGAGCTGGGGAGAGGCCTCCCGGCCGCTGTCTTTGTGAAACACGGGACTCATCGTGTTGCTTCTCGGCTTGCACATTCAGCGGCTTCCCTTTGCGCTGAGATGCAGTACAATGCAGGGTGCAAGCTGGTCTCCCCCCCAGAGGTGCAGCCCCTCGCAGCTCGTGTGCTCATGACGTTCTGGCCACCGAGCATCGTCTCCCCAGGAGACCTGGCTTTTTATCCCTCCGAACGCCTTTCTGTCCCCCAGGTGACAAACTCCAAGACTGCTCACCTCCTTACAAACGTCTCTATCTTTTCCTGTTATTGTTTTTTAAAAAAAAATATATTTTATTGATTTTTTACAGAGAGGAAGGGAGAGAGATAGAAAGTCAGAAACATCGATGAGAGAGACATCAATCAGCCGCCTCCTGCACGCCCCACAGTGGAGATGCGCCCGCAAGCAAGGTACATGCCCCCGACCGGAATCGAACCTGGGACCCCTCAGTCCGCAAGCCGACGCTCTATCCACTGAGCCAAACCGGTCTCAGCTGAAATTCTTTGAAAATTTAATGTGATAGTAACATGGGGGAGATAGTAAACATTCCAATGGTAAGTGAAGCAAATCAGGATATCAATGTAATCTACAGAAGACTTCAGCTTTGCAAACACACACACACACACACACACACACACACACACACACACACAGCAGAAACATTTAAAAGTAAGAGGAGGTTTCTGAGATGATGGTTGTTTTTCTCGTTTCTGTTTCTTCCTCTTAAAAATGCTTTTTAACTCAGCGTGTAGAGCCAAGTTAAACAAAATTTAAAAGGAGAGGCTCTGCCCTCGCACCCCCTCTTCCGAGAAGCCCGCCCACGCCTCTCGTCAGCAGGATTAATCATTCTCTGAGCTTCTGGCAATTTCCAACGCTTTTAGCAGAGAAAACCCGACTGGAGCACCTCAATGTATAAAACAGACAAATGCGGACGCTCTGGCTATAAAGACGGGCAGGCAGAGCCCTGACTGCTCGGCCCTGTCCCAAGCCTGTCCCCCGACCCCACTTCCACCCCAAGCCCAGCCACCCCTGAGCCAACTCCAGGGAGCCCCCAGCTCCACAAAGCTTAGTTTTAAAGCCACAGTGAGCTCCTCATAATCCCAGTGCTAAGTCCTTCTCACTGAAAGGTAATGACGTATCTTCCGGTCTACAGACTCCAGCAAACTGTGAGTTCTTCTAGAGCAGTGGTTCTCAACCTTTCTAAGGCCGCGACCCTTGCATACAGCTCCTCATGTTGTGGTGACCCCCAACCATACTTCATAACTGTAATTTTGCTATTGTTATGAATTATAATGTAAATACCTGTGTTTTCCGATGGTCTTAGGCGACCCCTGTGAAAGTGTCGTTCGACCCCCAAAGGGGTCGCCACCCACAAGTTGAGAACCACTGTACTAGAACAAGGGGTCAAGTGCAGGCTCTCTTGTCACCTCCGCCATGGCAGGGATGCATGCCGTGACTCACGAATACACAAATGAATGAAGTCAGTGTTGTCTACCAGAATGGCAGATGAATCACAGATGTGGCTCAGCCCGCAACCAAAGAGAAGATGGGACTGGAAGCTGGAGTCTATGGGCCTCTCCTCTCTCTACTGCAAAGATGTATCTGCAAATGCTATTTCTTTGGAAGAAGGCCTGGCCATCCATTTATCCATCTGCCTATCCACCGACTCAGCTGCTGGTCCATCCATCCACACATCTGTCCATTCATCCTTTTGACAAATAGACATGGAGCGCTTACTATTGCCAAGACCCATGGTCGGCAAACTCTTTAGTCCACAGAGCCAAATAGCAACAGGACAACGATTGAAATTTCTTTTGAGAGCCAAATATTTTAAACTTCAACTTCTTCTAACGCCACTTCTTCCAAATAGACTCGCCCAGGCCGTGGTATTTTGTGGAAGAGCCACACTCAAGGGGCCAAAGAGCCGCATGTGGCTCGCGAGCCACAGTTTGCTGACCACGGGCCAAGACTGTGGGGACTCATTGATGAGTGAAACAGGCATTCTTTGCTCTCAGGGAGCTTTCTGCTTACAGACAATACTGGCCAGATAGACACATACACACGAAAGTGTGACCCTGGAAAGTGGCCTTCGGGAGAGGTTCCTGGTTGTAAAAGCCTGAGACAGACAAGGCAGTCAGAAAGCATTCCGTGCTGAACAGCTTGAGTTGAGAGTGAGAGGATAAGCGGAGGTTAATTAACGACATCGTCAGAGAGGGGAGGGTATATCATGCCAAGGAGAAGGAATGGGATGTGCAAAATCCTTGTGGCAGGAATGAGGGATGCAGGGGTATCAGTGAGGTTGGCGCCAACAGGCTGAATCAGAAGCCAGAGGAAGGGAGCTGTTCAAGATGAGGCTGGAGAGCTGGGCACGCCTGCAGCCGCAGTAAGAATTACACGCTACTAGAGGCCTGGTGCACGAATTCACGATGGGTGGAGCCCCTTGGCTTGGCCGGATATCAAGACTTATGGGGGGGCCTGTCGGCAGGATGGGGGGGAGGGATTGCGGGGGTTGGCCAGCCCATTGTGGGTGGGGAGGGGGCCAGCTGGGTAGAGAGGCCGCTGGAGGCTGTCTGTGGGAGCGCACTGACCACCAGGGGCAGCTCCTGCATTGAGCATCCGTGTGCCACAGCGACTGGTTGACCAGCTGTTCCAGTTCTGGTCATTCGGTTGTAACGGTCGCTTAGGCTTTTATATATATAGATACCTTAAAAAAATGAGGGTTTTCACAGGGGGGTGGCATGGTTGCAAAGCGGCCGCTAGCTGCAAAATGGGGTGTAGATCAGAAGGCAGAACTGTATGTGGGGGCTCAAGGAACAAACAGCCCCAGTAAAAGGGCTGCAGGGCTGGTGGTTTCGCCAGGGGAGATCCGTGGTTCCAGTATCAAAAGAGAAAAAGAGTGAGGGTGAAGGGCGAGGGTCCTGACAGTCTGAGAGGGCGGTGGGAGGCAGAGAGAGGGGGAAGGCAGAGGTCTGACCAGCGCCGGGATGGATGCTGGCAGGGCTGTGGTCCGAAGCTGGAGGGCGTATGCGTTGGATGCCGAGGCCTAGAACCCAAAAACGAGAAGCATGAGGATTTGCTTCCACAGAGCCTTCGAGGAGGACAGACCTCAGCTGGGGGCGAGGGCCCGGCCCAGTCGCTGGGCCTCCTGCCCGCCGCGGTAGAGCGACTGCACCTGAAGCTGGCAAGCTGGCGCCGGGAAGCAACCAGGAGCCCACTTCCGGGCCGAGGCAGCCGGCGGACCTCCACCACAGGCCTCGATTCACTTCTGTGTTTCTGGAAGCTTCCTCATTCTGACTGTTGGGACGATGCCTAATGTCACAGCTAGAAACGCTCTCTGGTCTCCATCAGGCCCGAGGGCGTGAGCACAAGGGAGCCCACCTGTCCCAAACTGGGGGGTCAGTTCAGTCAGCACCATCACCCCACACCCCACACCCACACCCACACAGGGGAGGTGCAATGAGCTAGAGGTCAATTACAACCGCAAGACCCAAAGAAGAGGTGGGAAGAGAAGAGCATCTGGGACAATGAAAGGTCATTGTCACCTGCTTCTGATGACACCTACTCGCCAGGGAGGGGCGTGGGGCCTGGGAGAAATGTTCTCAGCCCAGCTGTGTCTTACATCGCTCTCAGAACACAGCTTCCAGAAAGCACATCATCGGAGGGGGGGAGAGCAGGGGGAACTGGGAGGCTTCTGGACACGACATCAATGAGCAGAAAATAAACTGTGCATCTGGCAAGATCCACGCTGCGAGTCTGCGCCGAGATAAACAGATGTCAGCCTCGTCCTCGCCTGCCCCGGGACCCGGGTCCAGAAGTGCCCGGACCTGTCAGGCTCGGCAGAGGCAGAAGCTGGGCTGGTGCCACTTCCTTTGTTGACAAGAACGGGTCTCATTTATGGAGCCCTGGGCTGAGAGGTTTTCTGTCTGTTCCTCCTGCGCTTCAAAGGGAGGAGGAGAAGGCCGCGCGTGACCTTAAGCTGTCTGGGGGCCCCAGAGGCGCCCCCACCCTCTTCTCCGTGGGTAGGTCGCCTCGGCGCGGGGACCTGGCCACACAGGGACACGTTCCAGAACCCGCAGACGGTCTCCGTCTGAACACGATGTGCTTCTGAGGCTCCCGGAGCCAAGGGCGATCCCGAGACCAAGGGCCAGCTGTCTCCCACCCAAGACGGGGACCCTGACCTCACCGTGGGTGGGCACGGGCCGGCGGGGCGGCGCGGGACAGAGGGACCGGGGCTCCAGGAAGACGCGGGTCTTGCCAATGGGCAGGGCTGCTCCGCCGCTGAGAGGCTGTGTGGTGCCTCCAGCTGGTCGTGCCCTCGCCTCAGTTTCCCCAAGAGAAAATGGGAGCAGCGATGCCCGGTTCACGGGGGTGATGTGAGAGCGGTGGGAGGTCATTTTTACCCCCGACTTTCCTGACAGGTGGTAGAACGTCATCGGAGCTTCTGGACTGAAACAGCCAAGTCAGGGGCAAGGAGGGAGGGGGGGGGCAGGCAGAGTGGGTGGCGCTGGGGTTCCGTTTTTCTTGGGAGCACTGAAAAACCAGGCGCAGTGAGCTTCCTCCAAAGAACGCTCAACAGTGAAAACATCACCCCAGTGCTCGAATGGAACAGGAAGGAATGGCAGCGGTGTTTTGGGGGCGTGCAGATGACTCGCTACCCAACAATAGGATGGTAAGCAGTGCCTTCCTGCATCCCACACGCTGCTCAGTGGTCCAGAAAATCGAGGGCCATGTTCCCAGTGATAGATTTAAAAAAAAAATCATCTACACAAGGGATTCCACCTGTAGGGCACCTGTTCATGACTTCCATTAGCTCTTTAAAAAATTATTATTATTATTTTTAGGAGAGAGAGGGGAAGGAACTGAGAGAGAGAAAGAGAGAACATCAATTTGATGCTCCACTCATTTATGCGTTCATTGGTTGATGCTTTATGCACCCTGACCAGGGATCAAACCTGCAACCTTGGTATGTCTGGAGGGCGCTCTGTCCATCTGAGCTACCCCGCCAGGGCGCCTCCATGAGCAAGCGCTTGGCTGGGAACACTGTGGTCCCCCAGAACATTCCAAACCCTCGTGTTGGGCGTGTATGTCCTTCTATAAGACTCTCTAACCAGCGCTGTTACAACGAGCAGTGAGTGAATCGCCATTGTCCTTCCCGTTCTGGGCGAAGGTCTGAATTAGTGGTGACGTGGCTCAAAGGCAGCAGGAAGAGGCACCAGCCACCCTGAAACATTGCACCTGCCGGGAAGATGGGGCGCTGGCAGGGAAGGGTTCCGGCGTGACCCCACCCCATCCCATTCACTTTCTATTAGTCAAGGGACTGCGTGGATGGTCCCCCAGGGTGGAGAGAGGAGGGAAGCTGAGCATCTGACAGGCCTTCCCTGCGCCGAGCCCGGTCGGCCAGGTCCTAGGCAGCTCTGACTTCCTCACCATCCACAGGCTCACACGGAAGTCCTTCTGTCCCGGCTGGCGGCCCGTCTCCCGCTCACCACCAGCGGCAGCAGGACTGAGACGGCACGAGGTCCCTAAAGACTGATTTCTACCTGGACCCTTTCCAACCAGGGTCTTACAGGATGGGCTTTGGCCCAGTCCCGTCCTAACACTGAGACATATGTGTCTCCTCTGTTATCAGAAAAGAAGTTAATCTTTTTTCTTCTTCTTCTTCTTTTTTTTTTTATCATCACCTGACCATATTTTCCCATTGACTGCTAGAGAGGGTGGAAGAGAGGAGGAGAGACAGAGAGGAACATCGATGTGCGAGAGATGCATCGATGGGTTGCCTCCCGTACGCATCCTGATCAGGGCTGGGGATTGAGCCGGCAATCGACGTATGTGCCCTTGACTGGAATGGAACCTGGGACCTTTCCATCCTCGGGCTGATGGACCCAAACTGGCGAGGGCCTTTTTTTTTTTGTAAATAAGAAATCTTTATGAACACACCACTTCTGTCCATTTGTCCCGGCAGCACTGACCCTTCCCAGAGAGGGTCAGAGGGCCACGTCTCCCTTGAGGCCGAATTCCAGGGGAGGAGATGCGGAAAGGTGGCTTCCTGCACGGCTCATTGGCCAAACCAGTTCACAGGCTGCTGTCTCCCCTTCCCACACGCCTGGGAGCTGAGTGGGGTGTCAAAGGTCGAGTCTCCCCCAAGCCCCCCGCTTCTCCTCCAGCCTCTCCCACACCAAGCGTCCTGGTGGCCACCACGTGCGCGTCTCTGCGGCCTGCGAGCTGCGAGCCAATCGCCTTGTATGAAGGCCCGGGGGTGGGTGGGGATGAAGCGAAGGCTCTAGGACGGGGCGATCTGGGTGCGGCCCCTCTGAGTTACTGGACGACTGTTTTCCTCCAGGGCTCGCCCAGGGAGCAATTTCGAGGGGCAGGCCCTGAGGTTTCGGGGCAAGGCCTGCGCAGGCTAAAAATAGCCTTGGCTTCGGAGTGGAAACCCAAGCCCTGTCAAGGGTCCTTCCAGACTGTTTTTCCTTTGGCCGGCCACAGCAGGGAGCCTTCACTCAGGGTGGATTCCTGGAGAACAATGCTACCCCGACAGGAGCCGGCCCAGCAGTCTTGGGGGGTTGGGGGGGGGTAGGCCTGGTCCTGGGCCCACCACAAAGCCAGCCTCTTGGCTCAGAGGCCATGTTTACCTTCCAATTCCAGCACCAAGTCACCCAGATTCCCTCACCCTCCGTGGAGGGCAGTCCCAGAGAGGGGGAGAGCGGGAGGAAATGGAGGGGGGGGGGAGGCTGGGGCTGACTCACCATCATCTCCTCGGGGTTCCCGTTGGCGATCTCCACCACCCTCAGGGCGGGGTCCGCTCGCACCTTGGCCCGGGTCATGAACTGGATGACAGACGAACTGTCCTGTGGAGGAAAGGGCACAGTTCACCACCAGCTCTTCCAGGGACCAGGGCTGGGCACCAGGCTGTGGCACCGAACCGCAATGCCAAGATTCCCTGCGGACCGGGCAAACACCGCACCCCTGCATCTGATGCCTCCCATCCAGAGCACCCTGCTAGGCAGAGACCTCCAATCCTCCCTAGAGAATTCCTTCGCACCCCGGAGGGTGCGGGCAAATGGAGTGTGCCAGCCACCAACCCAGGCCGGCTTGTGAGCTGTGGTCGCCAAGCGCCAGGAGCCAGGCACTTGGGCATTGATGTGGACGCATCACCAAGAGCCGAGAATAAACACCGCCTAATCGGCGGCGTAAGAGACACCGAGGCCTGGCGCTCTCCGGCAGGCAAATGATTTACATTCTCCGGCATCTTCCTGCCCTGACCACAGCCCTCGAGCCTTTCCCGGAGTCGCTTTTAACTCTTTCTCTGCTCCTCCATGAAGATGTTTGGGGCCGAAACCGGTGTGGCTCAGTGGAGAGAGCATTGGCCTAAGGACTGAAGGGTCCCAAGTTCGATTCCGGTCAAGGGCATGTACCTTGGTTGCGGGCACATCCCCAGTAGGGGGCATGCAGGAGGCAGCTGATGGATGTTTCTCTCTCATGGATGTTTCTAACTCTCTATTCCTCTCTGTAAAAAAATCAATAAAATATATATGTAAAAAGATGTTTGGAGTTCAAAGCCACGAAACATGGAAAGATACGAGGAAGCAGGAAGCATCGGCTTAGACGTTGGGCTGTGGCCCGAAGGGGCCCGGGGTGGGCTCCGAGTTAGAGGCACGGATCCAGAAACGGAGAGCACGGCTCCCAGGCGGGGGTGGAGAAGGAATTTGGAAAAAGACAGGGGTTTGGCAAGTGATGGCGTCGGAACGGGCCAGAACTGCGGGCCAGTGGACGGGTGAGCTGGGGAGCCGCGAGGCGACCTGGCTCTGGCCGTGGAAACAGAGGGCAGACCCCTGGAGCGCTCAGCACCCCCCTGCCGGCGTGGCTGGGGCTCTGCCATCAAGATGGCATGTAGCACCCCCACCCACGTCTGCTCAGCGTGCTGGCCAGGGAGACACGTAACGGAGGCCAGCTCTGCCCCCCCGCCCCGCCCCGAGGGTGAAATCCACTGCCCCGAACAAAGTGCAGGGTCTCTACGGGAGGCTTTTCCGAGGGGCCTTTGCTCAGATCACAGAGACCACAGAGACCTTCCTGGGAGGACACACGGCGTGTGGACTTGACCTGGAGTTATGCATGGCTTATGGCTTATTGTTTTTTTTTTTTAAAGATAATAAAACATATATGTGTAATTCCCACCTGAGGATATTTTTCTGTTGATTTTTGCAGAGAGTGGAAGGGAGAGGAAGAGACAGAGAGAGAAACATCAGTGTGAGAGAGGCACACTGATTGGTTGCATCCCACACGCAACCCCGACCAGGGCCAGGGGGATTGAGCCTGCAACCCAGGTACACGCCCTGGACCAGAATCGAACCAGCAACCTTTCTGTCTGCAGGCTACTGCTCTACCCACTGAGCCACACCAGCGAGGGCAGCAGGAAGACGTATTGTAAAGGCTCTGGGAAGCTTGTCACTCAAAGGTAACTAGTTGTTCCAGGTCGCTCACATGAGGCAGCGAGTACTTTTGTATGCAAATCATCTCCCACCACTTTCATAGTTTTCTCAATGTGGGGGTTTATGTGTCAGGATAGAGTGCACTTTAAGTCTGGGATCATCATCATCGTCATCTCAGGTGTTAATCCTGACTGTAATGACTGGAAGAAGGAGGCTCAGCGACAGGTCAGAGGCTGAGCACAGGCCTTGGTGTCTGTGGGAACACTCTCCAAGAAATCAAACTCCTCTGGTCATGAAAAAATTGGATGCCACTTCACATGAAAACTGAGGGTCCAAACAAGAAAACCTCAGATTCCCTTGTCTGGGGCCAGGCTTGAGGTCAGAGGAAAATAAACACGCTGGAGGCCGGGCAAACCACAAGGCTGGCGCCACCCCACATCCTCAGGGGCGGGGGGCGGAGGGAGGCTCCTGCAGCCACTCCCCCTCCTCTCCCCAGGGGGTGGGGGGCTGTGGCCCCGACACCACATTTCCAGCACCTGGAGCAGCTGGGCCCCATCTGGCCTGCAGTCCGCCTCCGTCTGGGCCTGGAGCTGCTGCAGAAGAGGCGTCTGTCTGTAGGGACCACGGCCCTCCAGCCCCCGCAGAGGACACCCCTGGCTTTCTGCTCTCTGAGGGTGCAGACTGGGCCGGGGGACCTGGGGGACAGAGTCAGTGGGACAGGCTGCTTGGCAAAGGGTCTCCACGCATCCCCGAGAGAGAGGGGGAGATGAAGAAGGTCAGGCTGCAGAGCCGGGCACATGGAAGGCTGGAGGTCTGGCCCGCAGGTTAAGGACAAATGACCGACGTGCAAGGGGCAGCCACCTGGGTTCCGGGGGAAGGAGGGAGCCGAGTGGCTTCCCGCCATCCGTGCCAATGACAAGGCTCGGGTGACAGTGGGGAATAAAACTGTCCCCAAGCCCATTTGTCAGGAACACAGACAGGCTGGGTACATCTCTGCCATCACAGTCTGTCAGCTGACCTGGCCACCCAGGCCATGGAGGCACCTGCAGTAAGGCGGGGCATCCAGACCCCCTTCTGGGATCTCACGATGCCGGGTAGGGGGGATCTCACTCATGCCGGGGCCTCTCGCAACTCTGTCCCTTTTCAGGGCACACCAGGGGAAGCTCTACTGTGTGAACCCCAGGTGCCCCGAACCCCTTTCCCTCCCAAGGAGACCAGACCGAGCAGGGCTGTGGGTGGCTCTCTCTGGGTGGGTGGGGGCTGTCTGGGGACCCTGACTTCTCAGGTCGCGTGGGACTGCCAGGCCGAACTGGGAAAATCATCTGGAACGCCTTTCCTGAGGACATTGGTTTGCACGGACAGGCCCACGTGGACTGACACGTTCAGTTTTCCCAAAGGAAAAGAAAGGGAATCTCTGGGCTTAACCTGCGTATCTAGTGTTATCTTCGCATGGGATTATTTTTAAAGCATCTTGTTGGATGTGGCCTTTCCTACTCAGCAGCTCTTCCGTCAAAACAAATCACAGCGAACGTGTATGATTTCTTAAAGGACCACGGACTCACTAACTGAGGTACTGTATTTTCCGGCATATAAGACGGTTTTTTAACCCAGAAAAATCTTCTCAAAAGTCGAGGGTCGTCTTATATGGGGGTGTCATATTATAGGGCGAGTATATCCCAAACTATATATTTTAACTGGAAAAGTTGGGGGTCATCTTATATGCCCAGTCGTCTTATACACCGGAAAGTACAGTATTTTTTTTAATGAACTTATATATATATGTTTGTATTGCTTTCAGAGAGGAAGGGAGAGGGAAAGAGAGAAACATCAGTGATGAGAATCACTGATTGGCTGCCTCCTGCATGCCCCCCGCTGGGGACTGAGCCCACAACCCAGGCAATTGAACCATGACCTCATGGTTCACAGGTTGACGCTCAATCGCTGAACCCCAATGGCCGGGCTATGAGCCACTTTTGATAAGCTCACCACAGCAAAGTGACTTGAGGTTCAATAGTTGGACTTCTCTGAAACAAGGTGGCATCTAAACCCGGGTCCCAGACTACAACCCACGTGTCAAACCCACCCTCTGCCTGTTTTTGCAGGATGCTTCACTGCACCCCAGCCACACCGGTTCGGTTGAGCACCGCCTATGGCTGCTTTCATGACACCATGGCAGCGATGAGCCGTGGCCAAAGGCTGTGTGGCCCTACGGGTCTCCAATATTTACTACTGGTCCTTCTCAGAGAAGGCATGCCAACCCCCAGTGTAAAATGTGGTTCCCAGGCCCACAGTACAGTGGTACCTCGAGATACGAGTTTAATTCGTTCCGTAACCTTGAGGCGTGGGAAACTATGAGACGCTCGAGTCGCGGTAAACTGGTGGGTCGTGTGCAGCTGGCCTATCCGCGCGATTACCCGTATCTCAACTATTGCTCGTATTTCAAAGCAAAAATCGCTTGCTCGACGGCTCGTATCTCAAAAATCTCGTATGTCAGGGCACTCGTATCTCGAAGTACCACAGTATTGGCATCACCAGGGAACTTGTAGGAATGACAGCATCTCAGGCTCCACCTGCAGGGCTCTGTTAACGAGGCCTCCAGGTGATTCAGACATAACCAAAGCCAGTGCGAACCAAGAAGCTGGTTAAAATGAAGGTGCTGACTCAGCAGGGGTGGAGGTGGGGGGGCCCAGATTCCGCCTGGCTAACCAGCCCCCAGGGGAGGTGCTGTGGGGGATCCGTGCCCACACTTTGAACAGCATCCTCCGGCAGAATTCCCACGGGTACCGGCAGAAACCCATGCGGATGCTTTTTGGTGAACTTCGCGGGGGAGGGGCTCGGGACTTACCTTCTTCAGGATCTCTGTGTTCAGCAGCGTGTAGATGTCTATGGCGCGGCTTTCTTCCTTAGCCAGGGCGCTCAGGTCACAGTGCATGGTCAGGCAAGGGATTCCCGGCTTTTCACAGTCCTGAGGAGAAGAGCAGAGGGCTGGCAGACGGCAGCAGGAGCAAAGACAGAGAGATGCATGGGCCGTTTACGGAGCAGAGGGCTCCACATGCTTCTATCCCGGCGACTAAGACCCCTCCAGGCAGAGGAAGGGCAATGGGAGAGGCGATCATTCCTTCTTGCCACCAGAGGGCAACGGAGGGGTTTCCTGCCCAGTGGGCACAGGCCTTCAAGTCAAGCAACCGGGAGAGGGCAGCCCACTGGTTACGAACAAATTGGAGTTTGCAAGAAAGAAATACAGTGGTACCTCGAGATACAAGTGCTCTAACATACAAGATTTTTGAGATGCGAGCAGTTGAGCGAGCGATTTTTGCTTTGAAATACGAGCAACAGTTGAGATAGGAGTCATCGCGCGGATCGGCCGGCTGCACACGACCCACCAGTTTACCGCGACTCGAGCGTCTCATAGTTTCCCACGCCTCAAGGTTACGGAACGAATTAAACTCGTATCTCAAGGTACCACTGTAATTGTTTTTAAAGACAAACACCTTTACATATTCCGAAAGCACTGTTCTTAGGAGAACTAAACACAAGATGCATTTCTACGTTATGGACTATCTGCCGGGGCAGCGCCAAAGATACTTCCATGCCCATGTTTTCAGGGAGGGCAGATGCCAGGGCTAAGGAGTCATATGACTCCAGAAAACACAGGAGCAAAGAAAAACACAAGTTGGACCAAGACAATATGTGAACCACCACACACACACACACACACACACACACACACACAGACACCCAAAACCTATATTCCAGATTTAAGTTATAAAAGAGAAATTCTCGTTTGTACTGTAGGATCCAAAATGTACCCACATACCTCCGTGGTGCTTTATGGGGGAGGGGAGTAAAAATTTTCAGCCCGGTACAGAGCTGCACCAGTCAAACAGCTAGATATCACTGCCCCTAACAATTCTAAGCTCCTTAGCAAACAGACGTATCATCATCGCTAGGGAAGTAAAAAACACACTCCCAGCATTCCAAGAGGCTAACAGCCCTCCATCTTCTAGAGCAGCGGTTCTCAACCTGTGGGTTGCGACCCCTTTGGGGGTTGAACAACACTTTCACAGCGGTTGCCTAAGACCATTGGAAAACACAGATACGATTCATTAACAGTTGCAAAATTACAGTGATGAAGTAGCAACAAAAATAATTTTATGGTTGGGGGTCACCACAACATGAGGAACTGTATTAAAGGGTCACGGCCTTAGGAAGGTTGAGAACCACTGTTCTAGAGGAATAGAAATGTGTATGAGAGGTCGCTAGGCTGGAAAAAGAAGCTAAAGAGATGGGACCAAAGATATGGGCGAAGGGGGCTTTGCTTTAAAAGCATAAAAAACAGGGGTAGAATTTGTAAACAGCAAATACATATTTCTGGATATATTTTTACTTATGGTCATACCCAGGCCAAGGGGGAGAACATGTCCAGCACCTAAGCAGGTTCTCTCGGGCCCCTCCTCTGGCTCTTTCTCCTAAAGTAACCGCTATCCTGACCTCCATCGCCATTGAGAGTTTTGCTCTTGCTAAACTCCACGTCAGTGGCATACATGTCCTCCGGTCTCCAGCACTGCCACCCAAATATCATGGGTAGGAGAGTCATTCGTGCTGTGCGTGCAGCAATTTCTATGAGGTACTAAAAGTATCTCATAATTCGGGATTTTCCACTGTGACACTCCATGGACAGCGACACCACGATTGTCTACACTCTCTCCTGTTGATGGATGTTTGCATGGTCCCCAGATTTTGGCTCTAATAAAATGACTGTGCTTCTCGTCCATGCCTTTTGAGGGACACAGTCCTCATTTCTCTTGGGGATATACCCGGGAGTGGAATTCCTGGGTCACGGGATACAAGTATCTTTAGCTTTAACCCAGTGGTTCTCAACCTTCCTAAGGCCGCGACCCTTGCATACAGTTCCTCATGTGGTGGTGACCCCCAACCATGAAATGTTGCTACTGTGATGCATCGTGATGTCAATATCTGCATTTTCCGATGGTCTTAGGCGACCCCTGTGAAAGGGTCATTCGATCCCCAAAGGGGTCATGACCCACATGTTGAGAACCGCTGCTTTAACCGATACTGCACAGTTTTCCAAAGCGGTCGCACGAGGAGCATCCCTCCTGACGAGACTCCTTCTCGGTGGAGAAGAGATTTACTGCTTGGGACGCGGTGGGTTGCAAAGGCTTTCCATCGGCCGGGCACTGGGACTTGAAATGTCAACTTAACACTCGGATGGAAGCCTCAGGCTGACAAAAACAGGAGCTGGCCACAGTCCTCGTGACTTTGGAAGACGACCGGTTCGAGCCAGCTTTGGGGAATCTGACATGCCCACCGGCACGCTCCGCGCAGGCTCGCCTTCCCAGCGAGGACCACCCACGGGGACCCGACCGGAACGCAGAGTCTCACCAGGACTTTCCTTCCCGACTTGGTGAAGAAGGCGAAGATAGTGTGGAAGATGTTCTCCTGTTCTTGAGGGATGACGCAGGGGGTGGGGTTCTTCTGGAAGGAGCAGTTTCCCTTCTCGCGGCCCACCTGGACAGGAAAAGGAATCTGTCAGAGCGGTCCACCGAGCATGGATCGTAGAGGTGGCAGCAACCACGCCCAAAGCCAGCCTGCCCCCTTGTCCACGCCCCAGTGGACAGTCAGGGGAAAGCTGCAATGCAGAGGCGGTAGCATCGACGTGACCAACCAACAGGAAGTGTGGCTCTCAGTGTTAAAATAATTGAGCGGAGATGGTCCTCAACACGCAGATGACATGCGCCTGGAAACAGAAGGCCTCATGGAACCAAACAGACCTACGCCTCGGGGTTTCCCAGGCACATTGACAAGCACTTTGACAACTCCGCGAGAGAAGCATCCGGGCTACTTCTCTGGAGGAGGAAAATGGGACTCGGGTTAAGTCACTGGCCAACCATCACTGAGTCCAGAATGCAGGTTTCGAACCCAGGTCTTCCAAGACCCCACCTTTATGGATAGCCCACTGCCAGAGGCTTTCAAACTGTGTTCCACGGAACCCCTTGAGTGCTGAATGACCCTCTAGAGCAGTGGTTCTCAACCTGTGGGTCGCGACCCCTTCGGGATCGAACGACCCTTTCACAGGGGCCGCCTAAGACCATCGGAAAATGCAGATATTTACATCACGATGCATCACAGTAGCAACATTTCATGGTTGGGGGTCACCACCACATGAGGAACTGTATGCAAGGGTCGCGGCCTTAGGAAGGTGGAGAACCACTGATTAGAGTCTCGCAGCCACTGCGCCGAGCCGCACAGGAGCGGAGCCCATGACGAGTCACCTGATTTTGCTGCTGGCAGCCGCAGCAATGGTGCCGAGCCTCAGAACATGGAAACCGAGAGAAACCCAAAACAAAGGTGCACCCTCCTCCATGTCCATTTCTCTAAGAACAAGGTTATTTTAATGTCTACGTTGAGGAGCTGCTGAAAAAAAAAACAAGGTCTTCATATATATCCTATGACCCTGCTTGAAGCTTAAGGCCAACTAGCAAAATTAATAATGAACAATTCATAATTCAGGATTGTGTTGACAATTCCGCCCTATAACAGAAGCATCTGTTTAAACTGCCCTATCTCCCATGCCCTGGAGTACGATACAGTAAATGGTTTGAATTTATTGAATAATTTCTCAACTTCTCTTTCATGGTAGGTTTCGTTTAAAATGTTTACATAAAGAAACTTCGAATGTAGGTTAACAATGTTCATCTTTTAATAATGAACCATAAGGCCCCCAAAATTTGCTAAATTAATCAATATTTTTCCTTTGGTTTGAACATACATGCCAGGATTTACTTTGTAGGATAGGCCTGAACATGAATGAGATGAAGCTACATTTCCTGAAACGGATTATTAGTTTTCTTTAAAAGAGCGTTGCCTTTACAAATATCTCACCGTTTACGACTTATTATCCTTCAAAAGTATCTCATAATTCGTTGTTTTCTCAATTACTTTATTTGAACCACAAAATCTGGGAAGACACACCGGCCCGAACTATTTCCTCCCGTCAGTTGGTTTTGGATGCTTTCAGAAGTCACTGGCGGGAAGGAATGGGAAGGAAGCCAGGGGGTTGAATAGCCATTGGGTGATCCTTTCTGGGGTGCCACTGCTGTACGTCGTGATTAAGATTGGGAAGCTCATTTCAGAAGGCAAAACACAAGTTGCTTATGTCGGGCGGGTCGTTAATAATTACTTATCAGACAAACGAGGAACCCACGTGCCGCAACATTCTACAAACGGGGGTGTCTTTCGGCGAAATTTCAGCACTGAACACGGGCTCTCCATGTCCTGTGTCTCATGTAATTGGACAAACTGAAGACGATGGTCTGTGGAAAACCGTCAGCCAAAAGGTGGCTTGGTAATGGCACTGATTTTGGAAGAGGTATAAGTACATAACATCATTTTGTGAAATGTGTGAATGGGAAGAGTGGCATAAATTTATGTTATTCTTTTTTGTTGTTGTTAATTCTCGCCTGAGGATATTTTTCCCATTGATTTTTTTTTTTTAGAGAGAGACACAGAGAGAGAGAGAAACACTGAAGTGAGAGAGAAAAACATCGATGTGAGAGACACACAATTGGCTGCCTCCCGCACACACCCCGACCAGGGCTGGGAATCAAACCTACAACCCAGGTATGTGCCCTTGCCTGGAAATGGAACCCTCCACCCTGGGGTGCGCAGTTAAACACTCTAACCACTGAGCCACAATGGCCAGGGCAATATATTATTCACATATAATTTTAAGTACAGCAGCCCCTCTTTATAAATGGGGGATAAATTCCAAACACCCCTCCATAGGGTGCCTGAGGCTGTGTACAGTAGCGAAAGCTATATATACTTTTTTTCCCTTTACATACATACCGTTCACTTAAAAGGAAGCACTTTACGACTTTTCTTTGGCGCGTCTGAATTGCCAGTATCTATACTAATAAAAGGGTAATATGCTAATTAGACCAGAATACCTTCTGGATGTTCTTCTGGACAAAGTCATGGTGGTGGGGCTGAGGCAGAGGTGATTAGGGGTAATCAGGCCAGAAGGGGCGGGAGCAGTTGTGGACAAGCAGGCCGGCGGGGTTTGGGGGGGGAGAGAAGTTGGGGGTGAGCAGGCCAGAAGGCAGAGTGGTTAGGGGCAATCAGGCAGGCAGGTGAGCAGTTAGGAGCCAGCAGTCGAGATTGCAAGAGCTAATCTGACTGGTGGTTTAGGCCTGATCCCACAAGGGGTCCCAGATTGGAGAGGGTGCAGGCCAGGCTGAGAGACACCCCTCTCCTCCCATGCATGAATTTCGTGTACCGGGTGACTGGTTATTATGTAAGGGTGCCTCAAACACATCACCGCAACACCAGGACAGTTGATCTAATAACCAGGACGGCTACTAGTGACTAACAGGCAGGTGACAGAGGCAGCGTGGATACACTAGGCAAAGGGGCAATTCATGTCCCAGGTGGCATGGAGCTGGATGGCTCAAGATTTTATCACACTATTCAGAACAGTGTGCATTTTAAAATGTATGAATTGTTCATTTCTGAGTTTTTCCACTTAATATTTTTGGGTCATGGTTGACCATGTGGGTAACAAAACTATGGAAAGTGAATCCACAAGTAAGGGGGGACTACTGTATGCACCTACCTGATTAAGTTAAATATTATTAAGTAGATATTGTTGAATTCATTATTATAACTTTTTATTGATGTAAAATTTACACCCACTGAAGTGCACAGATCTTTAAAAAAATTATTTTTTCTAATCCTCATCTGAGGACATGCTTAGAGAGAGGAAGAGAGAGAAGGAGGAAGAGAGGAAGAGAGGAAGAGAGAGAGAGAGAGAGAGAGAGAGAGAGAGAGAAGTGGAGAGGAGAGGAAAGGGAGAGACAAACTGCCTTCCGAATGTGCTCTTTGAACTGCAACCCAGGCTTATGCCCTGACCAGGAATCGAGCTGGCAGCCTTTTGGTGCACGGGACGATGCCCAACCAACTGTCTCTTATAGGTCCAGTGTGATGAATTTTGACAAATGAAATGACCCACATAACTACCACCACAATGAAGGCAGAGGACATGTCCACCACTCCAGAAAGTTCCCTCTGGCTGTTTCCAAAGGTAATCCCCTCTGTCCCACCCCCAACCTGAAAGGCCAGCAGAGTTTTGATTTCTCTGAAGTTGCCCATAAACGTGTGTTCAGTTCGCCTCAATGAGGGGAGTGGGCGACTGGCTGATTTGGGGGTTGCTCTCTATCCGGGCCCCCACGGCATGCCGCAGATGGAAAACATTTTGCCCGTCGAGCCTTGGAGAATTCGAGTTGTGTGCTCGGTGCTTAATCTAATCGCTTTCGCCCGGAAGCGTGTGGGTCTTCTGCTCGGAACAGCGGTCCCCTCCGCCTGTGGCACACAGTCCCCTGCCGAGAGGAGGAGGCCCGGCCACCCAAACACACTCAGTCCGGGTTCAGAGCCGCAGAACCCCGAGTCCTGCGGGACGCAGGGCCCTAATTACCATCAGGGCGGCGGGCAGAGCTCTGCAAACTGGCGCTCTGGGTTTCTCACCCCGAGAGAAAGTGTGGGAGCAGAGCCCCACCATCAGCCCGTTTCACTCACATGCTTCGGGGGAGTCCTGGACCACCGTCCCCACGAGACCCCAGCCCAGAGGGCAGGGAGCTGGGCAGGGAGCTGGGCACGGCGGGGCAGGGGGGTGAGGAGCAACCCGAGACCGCAGGGCAGAGGCCTGGCTCCCAACTCATTTTCCCTTCCCGCCCCGGGAGCCTCGGGGGCGGCCTGGGAACGGGGTGATGACATGACACGAGGTGATCGATGTGACATGTGGCCGGCCCCGTGGCGTCTGGAGAAGGGAAGCGGAGCCGGAGTTTGTGGCGCATGGAGATCGCCGCCAGTGGGGCTCCCCACTGTGGTCACGTGGGACTCGCTTCAGTCGGGAAGGCGAGGCGGCGTTTTCCCTGGGAGGTTCGGGGTGGTCCGCCTCCTGATGGGTCCCTGAGTCCTCTGGTGACGCTCCCTCAGCCAACACGGAGCGGCGCAGCCTCTGGCCGGGGCCCCCAAAGGGGAGCATTTTTCCATGTGCGTTAGGTCCACTCTGCGACAGCCACAGTGACACCCACCACTGTGCAGCCCTACTGTGTGCCCGGCTCTGAGCGCTTTACGCACACGGACCCCTCCTGTCCTCACTCCCACCAGGTGAGAGCTCTCAGTATCCCCACCAAGAGGCAAGGGGAGCCAGATGACTGCCAGAGGCAGAGCCCCCCACATTCCCTCGCCCCTGGCAGGTGGCAGAGCAGGGCTGGGGTGCAGGCCCTCTGGCTCCCGAGATCTGCGTGCACCCACCTTTCTGCCTCTCAGATACGGAGGATGGGGCTGGGCGACAGTCATAGAGGAGTGGGGGTGGGAGAAGAAAGCCATCCCTTCGTATTTTGACCTTGGTCACAAGAACGGAACCAGTAGCCCAAAAGCCTGGGAATCTGAGTCCTCCGCTATGACCTGGGTCTGCTGCTGTGGCCAAAAAATAAATAAAAAATAAAATAAAAAAAGACTCTTGCTGAGGCCATGGAGATAAAAGTGCCTGTTGGCCAGGAGGCCGGGCCATCCTACGTCCTGGGTGGGAAGGGACACAGAGCATCTTGGAATGTTGTTTCTGGAAGGCAGCTCTGAGGTCACGTGGTCCTGAGGCCTCGGCTATCAGATGAGGGACCAGAGGCCCCGGATTCCATGACTCGTCAAGGTCACGTGACTGGTTGTGGGCACGAGTGGCACCACTACGGGCCCTGTGGCATGCATGGCTCAGGCCGCAGCCTAGCTCTGCTTACAAACAGCGGTGCCCTTCGGGTCTGCGGGGCCTCAGTTTCCTCAGGTGTAAATGCGGGTGGTAATTGCACACGCTGAGGACTATTCGTGCATTTTTATTTTATCTTATTTTTAAAAAAATAGATTTTATTGATTTTTTACAGAGAAGAAGGGAGAGGAATGGAGAGTTAGAAACACTGATGAGAGAGAAACATCTATCAGCTGCCTCCTGCATATCCCCTGTTGAGGATGTGCCTGCAACCAAGGTACAGGCCCTTGACCGGAATCGAACCTGGGACCCTTCAGTCCGCAGGCCAACACTCTATCCACTGAGCCACACCAGCTAGGGCTATCTGTGCATTTTTAAGAAATGGATTTTGACGGAGAGACGAAGGGAGAGAGAGAAACATGGATGTGAGAGCGAAACATCCACAGGAGGCCTCCCGCACGCCCCCTACTGGCGACGGAGCCCACAACCCGGGCCTGTGCCCTGATGGAGAACCAAACAGATGTGTCGCCTCATCTCCATGAAATAGAGAAGCAACTGCTGACCACCTGCCCTCTCCCAACTTAGTCACATTCCCACAGACATCTCAGAGGATGAGAAAGAAACTTCTGGAGAGTGAAGAGAAAAGAGAGGAACAGCGTATGCAAGCTAAGGTTCTCCACAGCGTCTTGGCTGACAGTGGGGGGGCAGAAATGCCTCCTTCTTGTACTGCAGACCATCCAAGCACACGGCTTCCTTGTTCGGGCCCAGGACTCTGCGGCCACTGCCCCTGCCCGACCCCCCTCACCTCTGTCCACTGCTTGCTCATCTGTTTTCCATGCTTCCCATGACACGGCTGCTTATCTTCCACGACCCCTGGGGCTGGAAGACATCCATGTGCGTGGGAATGTGACTAAACGGGTTTCACACACACACAGAAAGGGCCGCGAGGACGCGGGGCCCAGTGTCACGCTGCATTCGGCGAAGGCGGCTACGGAAGGCTTTCTGTTGGCAGCTGGTCCCTCCCCCTCCCCCTGTCCCCACCCCAAGGAAATCATGGAGCAAGTGGAAGCCAAGAGATAAGGGTGACTCGGGAGCCTGCTGGGAGCCTGGGGGAGGGGTGGACATCACTCGGTGGCAGCGTCCAGGCCAGCCTCCTTCGGGGGAGCCTTTGGGTCAGAAGCTCCCAAGGACCAGGCCTAAGAATGGAGAGCAGCCGAAACCGGTTTGGCTCCGTGGATAGAGCGTCGGCCTGCAGACTGAAGGGTCCCAGGTTCGATTCCAGTCAAGGGCATGTATCCTGGTTGCGGGCACATCTCCAGTAGGGGGTGTGCAGGAGGCGGCTGATCGATGTCTCTCTCTCATCGATGTTTCTAGTTCTCTATCCCTCTCCCTTCCTCTCTGTGAAAAATCAGTAAAATATATTGGGGGGGAAAAAAAAAGAATGGCTGAAACTGGTTTAGCTCAGTGGATAGAGCGTCAGCCTGCGGACTGAAAGGTCCCAGGTTGATTCCGGTCAAGGGCATGTATCCTGGTTGTGGGCACATCTCCAGTGTGGGGCAGCTGATCGATGTCTCTCTCTCATTGATGTTTCTAGCTCTCTATTCTTCTCCCTTCTTCTCTATAAAAGAAAAAAAAATATATAAATGGAGTGCACACTCCAGGTGGCGTGGCAGAACCTCGTTTCATGAAACCCTGGGTTCACAGCATGAATCAGGGGTGATTCTGAAAAAGAGGATCCATGCTTTGTTTCGAATGTTCTTGTTTGAAGGGACATCTAGAGCTTTCACTAAAGACTCTCCAGGCTGTGGTGGTCTGATACCAGGGTGAGAGGAAATGTAATTCCCATGGTGGAGCCTCAGAAGACAAGCCTGCATAAGAGTTGTTTGCTGACCTAATGTGAGAGAGAGAATGAGAACACAGATCTACCGCAGGACCCCAGCTCAGAGCAGCCTTCACACAGTGTCTGTCCCTGGGCCTGCAGACCGGAGGGACACCGAAGTCCTCCAATCTGTTTTCTAAGCCTCACGTCCAAGGAAACCAATTCTCATCTCTCTACTAAGTTCAAATACAAATAGAACAAATACCAGCTCACATTAGCTACTATTTTAAGTGCTCTGGGCATACATTGAATCCTTTTTTTTTTAAAAAAAATATATATTTTATTGACTTTTTACAGAGGGGAAGGGAAAGGGATAGAGAGTTAGAAACATCGATGAGAGAGAGACATTAATCAGCTGCCTCCTGCACACCTCCTACTGATGTAGGAGGTGTGCAGGAGGTGTGAAAATCAATAAAGTATATTAAAAAAAAAGAAAAAGAAACTTCTGGAGAGTAAAGAGAAAATGGGGAAGGTAATTCCAGGCAGAGAGGAACAGCATGTGCACAAACATGGAGGTACAAAGAGTAAAGTCTAGAGAGCCTAGAGTTCAACATGGCATTGGATTAACGGTGGGTGGTAGTGGCCTGAAACGAGGCAGGAGAGGGGCGGCCTGAACATGGAGGAGGGCCTTGTAGGTGAATCTTAGGAGGAGCCAGTTACCCAGACGTGATCAACATGCCTCAAACAGAGGAGCCACTTCCTACCTGGGACATGCGGTCTTATTGGCATACTTCCAACAAGCTAAGGCATAGATGCCCTCTTTCCACTGGCCCATTCCTTGACTGTACTCTGGCTGGTTGGGTTACGGGGGGTGGGAAAGGTCACCAACATGTCTCTGACTTGAGGTAGAGAGTGCACGGCCATGAATGCACTCGCAGCCAATGAAAGACAAATGGGAAGATTCGACCAGCAGAGGAACCCACTCAGCGACAACTCCGTGCTTTCCGTAAAGCAGTGAAGTGACCTGAGATTTGCCTGTTGAATGGACTTGGGCGAAAGGGGGCCTGGGTTCGTTTTCTGAAGACACATGTTTCCTGTTAACTGATATTTATCTGCTAATCGCTGGCCTTATGTTCTCGGTTACCTCCCTGAGCCACTTTTCCATCTTCTGTTACAGCCGCTGCAGCTGATGGCAACTGGGTAAACATGACCCACCCCCTGACTCGCCACCTGTCCCTCTGAGTTCACATGCCCCTTGACTCTGAAAACCCAGAGAATGTCTGGCATGCCTCCTTTGCTCATTTCATCACCGGCTGCTGACCCTCGGAACCAAGGCATCAGAAGACACAAGTTCCCTTTCTGCCTTGGGAGGCTGACCACTGACCTCAGTGGCTCTGGTGACATTAATTTCAAGACTCCGACGTTTGAAGTAAAAATCCTATATAATAAAAGCCTAATATGCTAAGTGTCCGACCTTTTGTTTGACCATTCGATGACGTGCACTGGCCACCAGGGGGCAGATGCTCTGACTGGTAGGCTGGCTTGCTGCTGGGGTCCGGCTGATTGGGACTGGATGAGATGAGACCGACACACCTTGGAGTCCTCCTATGGTCCCTCCTTGGCCTCGATCGTGCACCGGTGGGGTCCCTCAGCCTGGTCTACGTCCTCTCATAATCAGGGACCCCTCAGGGGGTGTCGGAGAGCCTATTTTGGCCCAAATCCCACAGGCCAGGCCGAGGGACCCCACCAGAGCACCAGGCCTGTAGAAGTACTCATAAAATGATTGAGAAATGATACCCACCGGTTCATAAGGCCAACCTAAGACATTTACTACTCGAGGGGTAAATAAGAACTACATTTCCCATTCAACAAATCCCGCATCTGGGAATTCTTTTGTGTCATTGCTTCTCCAAAACTGCATCGCATCTGTATCCCTTTAACTCAGGTATAAGGCCATGCTGGCGAACTGTGATAACAGTGTTACAGAGTCCTTTATATTGTGCCTTATGTCAAATCTCATGACTATGATTTACTATTGAATGTTTCTTCGTATTGACCAAAAACCAGTAAGAAAATGACAATATGTGAATCATAAGTCCTAGGGTAGATGCTTTCATGTTATTACCATTCATTTCAAGCTTTTATAAGAACTTAGAAGGTGTGAATCCATTCATTTACCCTCACTTTTCAATTGTCAATGACGCTATTGATATTGAAACAGTGCATGGCAACCATGAGGATAGTTCCTCCCACTAAACACGCCACGCTTTATGCTGCCCATGTATCTGCAAGGTTGGAAACACACGTTCTGTGTGTATGTATCCTGTCATGTCATGTCAAGGAAGGTGCTCTCTAAGGCATTCTTTGGGGGGCCCTTCTGAAGAGTTCTAGATTCTTTCACGTTGTGAAAAGGGCGCCCTTGTTTATCAGTTCAGTACGTTGTGATTTTCTGGTATTTGCCTCTGTGTGTAGCTGGCGACTCAAATACCCGTATATTCTGGCATATAAGATGACTGGGCGTATAAGACGACCCCCAACTTTTCCAGTTAAAATCTAGAGTTTGGGATATACTCGTCCTATCAGACGACACCCAGCATATAAGACGACCCCTGACTTTTGAGAAGATTTTCCTGGGTTACAAACTCATCTTATACGCCGGAAAATACGGGATGTTCATATGGACAGACAACAGGAAACACATTTTGATGATCACAAGGGCACGAGGCGAGTAAAGTGGGGATCTAGCTTGGGACATCCCCTCTGAGCCTGGGTCCTCCAGTGGAGAGCCGTGTTCTGTTCTGAACTGAGACGGGTGAGGAGAGCGTGGTGGTGGCCGCCCAGAACACCAGCTCGCTGCCAGAGCTGCAGAGACGGGGGGATGGAGTGGGAGGAGCAAGAAGCTCACGAATGACGTCACGTCATGTAATTCCCAGAAAGGGAAAGACCTTTCCAAAGCCGGAAAAGATCAGCTCTTGAGGTGTCCGCTCTCTCTCCAGTTGGAAATTACCTTTTAAATATATTTTATTGATTTTTTACAGAGAGGAAGGGAGAGAGATAGAAAGTCACAAACATCGATGAGAGAGAGAGAGAGACATCGATCAGCCGCCTCCTGCACGCCCCACAGTGGAGATGTGCCCACAAGCAAGGTACATGCCCTTGACTGGAATCGAACCTGGGACCTTTCAGTCCGCAAGCTGATGCTCTATCCACTGAGCCAAACCGATATCAGCTGGAAATTATCTTTTAAAGAAAGCACTTGCTGTCCTCAAATCCCTGGCGCCCAGTGCCACTGCGAAAAGCTGTACTAGATCTGCAAGGCCCGGGTGTTCCCGAGACCAAAACGGGAACAGAAAATAAGGGGGTGAAGCCTCGAAACCAGTGTCCCAGAGGAGAAGAGAACGTGACGTCCTGGACAGTTTTGAGGAGTCTGCCATTATTTCATTAAAAACACACACACACACACACACACAAATCGCACTTTCTAGGATATAAGCGAATGACTCCCAGCACCCCTACCACGAGCTCTAGGTTTTGGCTCAAACAACGGGGTTCCCTTTTTGCTCCCCAACAACACCCTTTTCTTTGGATGCGACACCCTGCACCATCAAAGCGTGCGGGCCACCAGCAGGCTGCCCGGGGGAGCAGAACTCATTTGCTTTTCCTCCCCGAGAGACCGGCCTCCCAGATGGGGCCCACGTCAACCAGCAGGGCCTTGTACCCGAGTTAAAGGGATACAGATGGGACTCGGTCTCGGAGAAGCAGTGACACAAAAGAATTCCCAGATGCGGTCAGAAGTTCTGTAGCGTAAAAGTGAGACATAAATATGCTATCCGAGCACTTGACATGCATGCCAAAGATGGTTTCCTTCCCCAGAGAATGGCAGGCACATGAGGGAGCAGAACGGGTCTGCTGATTTGGATAAATGAGTCAGTAACTGCCCCCCATCCCCCCAACACCTCTGCCCCATGGGACCCAACACAGTCCTTGGAATTGTATGTGATTCTTTAAATTCTGCTTCTTTTTTTTTTCTAAATATATTTTATTGATTCTTTACAGAGAGGAAGGGAAAGGGATAGAGAGTTAGAAACATCGATGAAAGAGAGACATCGATCAGCTGCTTCCTGCACGCCCCCTACTGGGGATGTGCCCGAAACTAAGGTACATGCCCTTGACCAGAATCGAACCTGGGACCTTTCAGTCTGCAGTCAGATGCTCTATCCACTGAGCCAAACCGGTTTCGGCTAAATTCTGCTTCTAGCTCTTGGCCCCATCTTCCGGGAAAGGATAAAGCAGCTCACCTACGGACTGGCTGAGTTACCTCTGCATTTACTAGGCGTGCCACTCTATCATCACCCCTTTGTTAAAAGGTTAAGCAGTCATTTTTCCCCATCGTTTTGTGGGTGACCATCTGTCTAAGCTCTTACACGGCTTTCTGAGGCTGCAGCCATCAGAGCACGGAAAAGCTACATATCGGTCACGAAGCCTCAAGTGTCACGGCTTCTGGGAGGCCTGGGATCTGCTTTAGGGGGTACGTTTCGATGATGGAGAAGTGGTGGAGCTGGCTCCCTGAGCCAGAGATAATGCTCCATCCGTGCCTGACGCTGCTGTCAAGTTCCTTTCGGGAGACACTTGGTGTGTCTCCTGTCTGGTGCTCGCGAAGCGGCCACACCAGTCCTGGCAGGTTCGGGAGAATACATGTTTCTGGGCCGTGAGCGGCGGGCTCTGCTTAGCCTCAGCGTTCCTATGACTGGCTTCGGTAACGACCTGTCACCCAGCACCCCCAGGCCTCCCTGTCATGTTGCTTTTAAGGAACAAAGGAAGGAACGGAGGAAAGCCAACCGCGCAATCGGCAGCTTTTCAGGCCAGAAACCACCAGGTACCTACACAGGGGCATTCTGCTGCGGCCACACCCCGCAAAGAGGCCTGACTGCTTCCAGATGTCCTGCACCCCAACTGCAGGCCCGGGGCTGCTGATAAGACCGGCGCCCGCCCGGGTCAGCGGGAGATGACCCCGCAGGCCTGATTCATGGGCTCTGTCCCCATGGGTGACAGGGCAGCAGCCTCTGGGCCTCCCTGGGCCAGACCAGGCCAGGCGGAGGCCTCGCCCCACCGCCCGGGACCCTCCAGCCAGCACTGAAAGGGAGCCCAGAGCCCAGGAACGTAACCCGCACTCCAGAATCCTGTCAGCCGTCTCCCGCCTTTGAAGGGTTTGGCTTCTGTTGAGAAAAACAGAAAAAGTCCCAGCCAACCTGATCCTGACCTATTTCAGGAACTTGGCTATTGGGCGCATACTCAGGCCTGTGCAGAAAGAAGGAAAAGAAGAAAACATGGTTTGAGCCTGTGGCTGAGCTCAGCAGCCTGTGTGTGTGTGTGTGTGTGTGTGTGTAGGGAGGGAGGGAAGAAGGGGGAAGAAAGAAGGGGGAAAAATGAGAAGGAGGAGAAGGAGGAGGAGGGGGTGAAGGAGGAGGGGAGGAAGAGGAGAAGGAGGAGAGAGGCTTTCATGGTATTTCTGACCAAAATTTTAGAGTTTAAATTTGCTCTTAGAAGCCCCTATATTTGACAAGTGATTCAGTCCTTTGTATTTTTTATTTAAAAAAAAATTATTTCAGAGGAAGGGAGAGAGAGATAGAAACATAAATGATGAGAATCATTGACTGGCTGCCTCTTGCATGTCCTGCACTGGGAATCGAGCTCACAACCCGGACGGGCATGTGTCCGGAGCAGGAATTGAACCATAACCTCCTGGTTCAGTGGTCGGCAAACTCATTAGTCAACAGAGCCAAATATCAACAGTACAACGATTGAAAGTTCTTTTGAGAGCTGAAAACCGACTTCTGAGCACAGGCCATGAAGTTTCAATCACATTGTACGTGGGTGCCCGCATGTGGTATTTTGTGGACGAGCCACACTCAAGGGGCCAAAGAGCTGCATGTGGCTCGCGAGCCGCAGTTTGCCGACCACTGTCCTGCTTCATAGCTAAATGCTCAATCACTGAGCCATATGAGGCAGGCTATTCAGCCTTTTATTTATTTTCACGTTGAAACGAAGGCAACCTCTGCTGTGGGTTAAAGGAAGTTGTCAGAAAACCTCTTCTTGGGGATTTCAGTTCCATGCAAATTTCCCGGGTTTCTGGAACATACGGGGTGCTCACTGGATGTGTGGCAGTGTGTACAGATGTGTAAGAACACACATCACACCTGTCCTAAGGCAGAAGGAAACATTTGTGATGGTGGATGAGTGGAAGAGAGGAGCTGTGAATTGGGTCTTGAGGTGAGCGTGGGCTCAGGGGCCCAGGTGCATGGTGGGTAGTTCAGCAGCCTCCAGGGTCCAGAGAAGACAAGGCCAGGGATGAGGGTGGAGGCAGAGGATACTGCCCTAAAGGTGGGTTGTGCAGGGTTTTGAACTTCATGGTTTGGGCCATTAAGATCTCCTTGTTGATTTTTAAATTATTAATATTATTATTATTTTTTTTTTTACAGAGAACCTCAGGGTGTCTGAGGGTTACACAGAGAAACATTCAGGGCTGGAAGTTAGCAAGTTCTCCAACGGTTAACGGGGTCCTCTCTTCCCGAGGAAAACATCTGAGCGGAGGAGAGGCTGAGGAAAGAGGCATCTCCAGCTGGCGCTCAGTTTTGAATTTTTTTTTTTCAGTTTTGAATCTTTATTCATGTGGGCTGTGCGGAGAGAGCAGAGCGAAGGGCCAGGACAGGAAACAGAGAGTGAAAGGAATGTGATCAGGCCCAGGAGGGGTAGCTCAGCTGGTTGGTGTCCTCCCGATGCACCAAGGTTGCGGGTTCAAGCTCCAGGCAGGGCACATGCAAGAAGCAACCAACAGCCGAGACCTGTTTGGCTCAGTGGATAGAGTATCGGCTTGCGGACTGAAAGGTCCCAGGTTCGATTCCGGTCGGGGGCATGTACCTTGGTTGCGGGCACATCTCCACTGTGGGGCGTGCAGGAGGCGGCTGATTGATGTCTCTCTCTCATCGATGTTTCTGACTTTCTATCTCTCTCCCTTCCTCTCTGTAAAAAGTCAAAAAAAAAAAAAAGAAAAGAAGAAGCAACCAGCGAATGCACCCCGACATGGAACAACACACACATCAATGTCTGGGTGTCTGTCTGTCTGTCTGTCTCTTACGATCTTTGGTGGAAGAAAAGTGGGAAAGATGACAAAGGAACAGCTCAACTCCCCAGCAGGAAGTAGGCAAC
Source organism: Lasiurus cinereus (assembly GCA_011751065.1). Taxonomy (NCBI): domain Eukaryota; kingdom Metazoa; phylum Chordata; class Mammalia; order Chiroptera; family Vespertilionidae; genus Lasiurus; species Lasiurus cinereus. The sequence goes on from JAAGEH010000143.1 coordinate 3,848,125, forward strand.
TATTTCCTGTATCAGCTCAGAAAAGGCTAGAGCAGCGGTTCTCAACCTGTGGGTCGCGACCCCTTTGGGGTCAAACAACACTTTCACAGGGGTCGCCTAAGACCATTGGAAAACAAAGATGCGATTTATAACAGTAGCAAAATTATAGTGATGAAGTAGCAACAAAAATAATTGTATGGTTGGGGGTCACCACCACATGAGGAGCTGTATTAAAGGGTCTCGGCATTAGGAAGGTTGAGAACCACTGGGCTAGAGAAAAGAGAACGCAGACAGTTGAGGGCGGTCATAGCAAATGCGCCTCCAGAGGACCAGGAAGGCTCGGCGCAGAGCACGGGGTGCAAACACAGGTCCCTTGTCCCCGGAAGATGTCCTGCTTGTGCTCTGTTCCCAGGCCCAGGGTCAGATCCTCTAATCCCCCCCGTCTGCCCCAGGCCAGAAACCCGTCTCCTGCCGGGGTGGGGTTTCCTTCCCCCTTCCCTCCCTTATCCCCTCATCTTACAGCGAGAGCTGTGTTATGAATGGCTCGCTTTACGCGGCATCATATAAATGACAGGCGATGGCAGAGAAGAATGCACTTCCCCCACAGACTTGGCGTCCCGGGGAGGGTCCCTCAGCCTTGACCTTTATAACGGGCACCTCCCACCCAGGATGAGCTCTGACTTGGGACAGGGCGAGTCCTTGAATTTTTACCGAAAAAAACACTGAGGGTAAAGGAGGAGAAAAAAAGAACATGTGTTCGCCAGTGGGGAGAGTAGTAGAAGCTGGGGTGGGGGTTAGGGGGTGGGGGGAGTGAGTTGCTCGATTCTGCTTTGGGTTAGCGGTGGGGCTGCTTTAAAGGGCCAGGCCTGGCTTATGTACAAGTTAAATCTTGGCCTCCAGCGGGCCGGCTGCAGGGGAGGGAGACTTCTTGTTGCAATTACCCTCCTCGCACAACCAAGTCATAAAACCCAGGATGTTTCTCCTGCAAACTGCGCCCCCACAGCCAGGCGGCTTTGGAAATCGGTGTTCCTGTCAGCTGCTGTTGCCAGCGGAGTGAGCGATCCGCTTTGAGGCAGAAAGCTCCCCCAGAGGGAGCGCCCCTGAGCAAACAGCCCCCCAGACTCGATGCCCAACGTTGGACACTATGCCCGGGCAGCATGGGGGTGCCGGGGTAGTGTGGGGGGCAACATTTCCAAGGAGAGAAACCAAATAGGGCGAAAACCAAGGAGAGAGAGTTCTCAGGAAACCGACTTGGCATATTCATATGCAAATATCACATGACAAACTCCTGAGCCGGCCCTGGCTCCCCCTAACCCTTCCCAGTGAGGGTCTCAGTGAGACCTGCCCGAGGAGTCCCTGCCTCCTTTACTTTTCTCCATGGCATTGACCATGGGCATCCTACACTCTGTCTCAGTTATGTATTCTCTCTCTCTCTCTCCACCCGAACCTACTCGAGGTCTGGAAGTGAGGCTGTTTTTGTCTGTTTCGTTCCCCACACCAAGCCAGTGCTTGGCAGACGGCGAGGGCAAAGTATTTATTGAATCCGGCACAGGCTGGATATACAGCCACGGGCCGGGCTGAGATCTCTGAGACCGAGTGTAGACCCTGCAGAAGTTGGGGAGATGAGAAAAGCCAGCGAGAAAGGCAAAACCAAGGGGATGGGGTGGCTGGAAACCAGGAAGTCGAGAGGCCGAGGGAATGACCTCCGGCCGGTTACCCGGGTTTTCTCGAGACAAAACCATGTAGAGTTGATGCGGGATCAGGTCAACTGGCACATTCTGCATCAGCTGGAGTTTCAACCTGCACTTATGTTTTATAAACCAATGCTCACGCCCTGAGAAGCCCTCTGAGAGGCTTTATGACTGCTGTGGACCTTTCCTGCAGGAAAATGCATCCTGGCCATTGTCAAGATCGAGGACGGTTGCTGGGGTTTCCCGAGTCAGTGAAGACACCCCGGAAGTCAGGTCCACACCCATCCCCGACCTCTCTCCAAAGAGGTCTCCTTGTGGCGTGAGCCACACTGCCTCAAGGTAAACGTTCAGGGCTTACAGGCCTCCTGGCTTCTCCGGGTGTTTCCGAAGATGAGAGGAGTTAAGTTCCCGGGCCCTCGGGTGGAGCCCCAAATGGGAATGAGCTGGTTCAGGTCTGAAAGCAACAGGGAGACGAAGATGAACTCACCATCACCTCCTGGATGTGAAACATCTCTGCGCCGCCAGGTGACAGTCGATTGGGGAAAGAGATGCTGACAGATGCCCCCGGGAGCGTGCTCGGCCCGGTGTTGTAGACCTGGGGGGTGAGATGCACACAGCACGTGTTAATGGACGTGGGGATCTGCGTTTCATGTCATGCGATACACACTCTGACATTGTGTGGAGGGATACACAGAGGTTCTAGGGTTTGGGATCTAGACGGTCACGACTGAAAGTGAAATATCAAATGAGGGGAGATTTCAATGTCCTTGTCTTCTGCCTACTAAAAAGAATTTTTTATATACATATCTAGAATACGTTTCCTCACAGACAATAGAATTCAGACGTCATCTAGTTCAGTGATTCTCAAACGTTAGCATAGATCAGAGTAACCAGACGGGCTTGTTAAAACATATATTGAAGCAGTGGTTCTCAACCTTCCTAAGGCCGTGACCCTTGCATACAGTTCCTCATGGGGTGGTGACCCCCAACCATGAAATTTTGCTACTGTGATGCATCGTGATGTAAATATCTGCATTTTCCGATGGTCTTAGGCGACCCCTGTGAAAGGGTTGTTCGACCCCCAAAGAGGTTGCGACCCACAGGTTGAGAACCGCTGGACTGAAGGGAGGGTCATAGCAGGTTTGGTGTGTGTGTGTATGTGTGTGTACACATGTGTATATGTGAATGTGAGTGTATATATGTATGTGTGTGCATATGTATATGTGTGTGTGTGTGTGTGTGTATGTGTGTGTGTGTGTGTGTGTGTGTGTGTGTGTGTAGGAGCTAAAGGATTTGCATTTCTAACAGGGTTCCCAGGAACCATACTTTGAGAACCACAGGTCTGGCCAAACCCCTTTAGTTTTTCCGTTGGAGCTAGCTGAGACCCTCAAAGACCAAGTCGGTTGTCCTCAGACCAAATGGTCTCACCTCCAGAGCGGGCCGTTTTCCTACGCTGCCCAGCTGACCTGGTTCCTCCATAACGTGCAGGTGACTGCTCGCTAATATGACATCTGTGCGCCTCTTCCCTGTCCCCGCATTTGGTCCTTAAAACGCCAGCCCTCTCATCCCCGCCCCGTCCTCTCCATGTTCTGTCTCCAGCGGCCCATCCTCTCCGAGGAATGAGAGAAAAGGTGGCGGCCCCAGAGAGGCCCAATGAGAGAAAGGAGGCGGAGCACAGGGCGAACGTGAGACCCAGGCGAAAACGGGATCTGAAGGAGAAGGAAAAAGATGGGGAGATGTGTAGAGGTAGGAAGCCGATCAGTGGTGGCCTAGGGTGGGGGTGTAAGGGAGATGGGGGGTGTGGTAGGCACCCACCAACCCACCCAGCACATCCCTGCCCTCGTCTGTGAAATGAAGAGCTTATCTTGGCTTATCCAGGCGGGAGCAGTCTAAGCACTGACAGAGGGAAGGAGGCAACAGAGTGAGGACCAGGGAGAGATGCTGTGAGAAGGGCTTGTTAGCGTAAAGAAACAGTCAAACCTGTAAAGAATTGTTATGCGTTTATTTGGGCCAAACTGTCAATTATTGCCAGGAAGCAGAACCTCAACATCCTGGGATAATGCCCCGGAGAATGGCGGTGTTTTTCCTTTGTTTTAAACATTACAGTCAAAAGAGAAGATGTGAGTTACGTGGACTCCGTGGGTGATTGATTGGGGAGGCGGGAAAATGCAAAGCGCAGGAAGCTCTGGGATTGGATAAAAAGTAAAATGATTGACACGCACTTCTTTTGCTCTGGTGGATGCTGGAGAGTTCACAGTCATCGAGGAGCTCAGTGACAGTGAGGGGACTGTGGGCTCCACAGAGCAGAGCCTGTGCTTCCAGGGATCGGGAAAAAGGAGAATGACTTTGACTTTCCAACGATAGGCTATCGTAGATGCAAGGAGACCACAGACCGGCTCGGTTAAGGCCAAGGTCGACCTCTATCGGGGCAGATACCGGCTTAGGACCTGCTTTTCGTTAAAGTTTTCATTTCAGACCGTCCTGTGTGGTGACTTTAAGTCTCTGAGTTTGCAGAGCAGCCACGCAGGCCTCCGCTGAGCTAGTCAGGCGAGCACGTGGCCTGTTCCGTCAACCGGCCACTGCTGGCTTGGAAGATGGAGGGGACCCCGCGCCAAAGAATGCGGCCGCCTCTGGAAGTGGGGAGCGGCAGGAAAACAGATTCTCCCCTGGAGCCTCCGGAAAGGCAGGCGGCTCTGCTGACACCGAGCTTTCGGCCCGGGAGACCACGTGGACCTTGGGCCGAGGCCGTCGAAGATGGATGAGTGTTGTTTTAGGCCTCTCCGTTTGAGGCCATCAGTTCCAGGAAACGCGTAGAGGGGTAAGGAGATTCTTTTGGGGTTGGGGGGGTGGTGACATGTTCTAAAATTAAAGTAGGGTGATGGTTGCCCAGTTCTGCAAACGTACTAAAAACCACTGAATTCTTCACTTTAAACGGATGAACTTGAAGGTGTGGGAATTATTATTATTATTATTATTATTATTATTTATTTTTTAAAAAGATGGGTTAGGAGCAAGATAAAGAAAGAAGTAAAATGCCCCTCCACAGCCCGGGGCCCAGAGAGAGAATTCAGGGGCTCCAGGCGCCTCTGCAGTCGAGGTTAGAAGGGCAGCGCCAGGAGATGGCACACACGACAGAACGTCTCAGGATCCGGCTCCGGCCAGCAACTCCTTAAAAAACCGTGCCTTGCCGAAATCGGTTTGGCTCAGTGGATAGAGAGTCGGCCTGTGGACTGAAGGGTCCCGGGTTCGATTCCTGTCAAGGGCATGTATCTTGGTTGCGGGCACATCCCCAGTAGGGGGCGTGCAGGAGGCGGCTGATCGATGTCTCTCTCTCATCGATGTTTCTAACACTCTACCTTTTCCCTTCCCCTCTGTAAAAAAATCAATAAAATATATAAAACACACACACACACAAAACAAACAAACAAAAAAAACCCCCGTGTCTTCAGTTTTTTTTTTTTGCAATAGCAGGTTACGATTCAAAGAATAGACCCCCCCCCAAAAAAAAATGATAGAGCAGATGAGTTGTCATTGCCAACTCTTGATTCCAAAGGAGCAAAACTCACCAAGAACAACAAACCCTCAGACACCAGAAAAGGCAGGGGGAAATCCAGCCGCCACTGAAATAACCGATCTGAGGTGAAACCTGAGCGCGCAGAACGGGGAGGAGACCCACCGGCCTGTCCGGGAGATCCCCGATCGAGCCGGCGTGGGGGGAGGGAAGAAGAGCCTGGTTTTGATTGGCGTGACCTGGCTGAGCGCTAGTACAGTGGCACCTCGAGATACGAGTTTAATTCGTTCCGTAACCTTGAGGCGTGGGAAACTATGAGATGCTCGAGTCGCAGTAAACTGGTGGGTCGTGTGCAGCCGGCCGATCCGCGCGATGACTCCTATCTCAACTGTTGCTCGTATTTCAAAGCAAAAATCGCTTGCTCGACGGCTCGTATCTCAAAAACTCGTATGTTAGGGCACTCGTATCTCAAGGTACCACTGTATTGCCGCTTTCATTCATTTTTAACACAGTTTCACATTTCCCCCTCTGTCAATGTTCTTGGGCAGCATCTGCATTATTTCCCATCATTTTTTTTTCCCCCAGGGAAGGGAATCGATCGACTCTTGATTAAAAAAAAATAACACACACAAAAACACACAGAAATAAAAAGCCTATCGTTGATCAACAACTTCTCTGTCCCTGTGAAGGTGGCCCCGGTGAAATGCAGGATTCAGCCCTCTGATGAGCGTGCCTGCTTTTTCTCCACCTGCGTTTACAGGGGAGCCTTTAATCCACCGCGTGGCTGACCCCACAATAGCTTTTAAAAGGCACAGCGACATCTCTTTATCTAAAAAGTCTTAAGGAAAAATAAAAGGGTCTTGTGTTCTCCTTCAGGAGTGATGTGGCCAGATTCAGGAAAGAGAAGCGATCTGTCCACACTCCTGATCCCCTCCTCTCCCCTTAAATCCCCTCTCTCGGTCATCAGCACCATCAGCGTGGCCGGTGGCCTTCCTGCAGACGGTCACAATAGTGACAATGACACCGGAAAATGGGCCGTGAGAGAATGCTCACGGAAACTGTCGGCTTTGCTAACACAAGAGAACCTCCTGATCAATGACACCCGCCCTCCCTCCCCTTCCCCTGTGACAGTCCCAGCCAGCAGCGCCCTTAATCCTGACGGAAAGGCATATTCTTCCTCCGGCAACTGGGGATCGCGAGGTTTATCTAAGGGCACGTCCATCACTCCTCCAGGGGCCCCAGTGCCCCAGCTCGTCTCCTCAATCAGGGCGGATGTCTAGAAACACGAAACTTGAAGCTCCCCGTAAAAATGCCTTCAGAGAAACATGACTCAGCCACATGCCTGCTGATTTCTTTCTTTTTTTTTTTTTTTAAAGAGGGCGATAACATTTTCGTATCTTTTGTGTAGCTGCTATTCCGGATGGCTTTCTCCTCTACGTGCCATAGCTGGGGCCACGTGAAGCCTTTTACATTTTTATTTTGTGTTAAGCTTCCCTGAGGGTATTTTTTCCATTGATTTTTTTAAAAAATATATTTTATTGATTTTTTACAGAGGGGAAGGAAGAGGGATAGAGTTAGAAACATCGATGAGAGACATCGATCAGCTGCCTCTTGCACACCCCCTATTGGGGATGTGCCCGCAACCAAGGTCCATGCCCTTGATGGGAATCGAAACTGGGACCCCTCAGTCCGGAGGCCGACACTCTATCCACTGAGCCAAACCGGTTTTGGCTCCATTGATTTTTTAAGGAGAGTGGAAGAGAGAGAGAGAGGAAAAGGCAGAAACATTGATGTGAGAGAGACACATCAATGGGTTGCCTCCTGCACGAGCCAGGGGGCCCAGGCCAGGGAGGAGCCTGCAACCAAGGTACATGCCCTTGACTAGAATCGAACCCCAGACCTCTTGGCCTGCAGGCCAATGCTCTATCCACTGAGCCAAACCGGCCAGGGCGGGAACCCTTTTAAATAATCTTCTTGACTGTGTCTTTTGTTGCAGGACACCTAAGAACTCTGAGTAGCTAAGTAATTAGAATGAAGGTGATGTAAGAAAAATGAAAGAACTCCCTCTGGTCTTTATCTGCCTCCCCCACCCCATCCAATTACAAAAAGCCATGGAGAAAAATCAATGAATTCTGAGCAGGAAGTGGGAAAGAGAGGTCCTATTCACAGCAATCGCTCTAAGGTCTCCAAAGCAGGTGTGACCCCATTCTTCCTCTCCCTACAGATCAGGCCTGGGGCGCGGCAGCTGGGCCTGGCTGGCCCCAAAGTGCATCCTCTCCGAGCAGGCGCCCCTGTGCTATCCATCCTGGCTGCGGAGGGCTCTCTCATTTCCAGGAGAGGAGGACCACTGTGTGTGAGCCCACAGAAGTTTTACTGCCTCGTGCTCTGGACCCTCACCCCCTCATTAACTGTCATCCCCTCGGTCCATCTATGAGTGGCCACAGGTCAATAAAAGAAAGTTTATTTGACCACAGGCCTGAGTGCCAGGCCAGGAAACCACCTTCTCCAGGAGGAAGGACATAGAGGAAGTGGGGGACAGCTCTGGGCGAAGTGGGGTGGGTGTCTGCTCAAAGCCCGGCCAGTCCTGGCCTCGGCCCTGCCTCCCCCAGCTCCAGGCCCTGCCGTCGGTCCTACATGTCCCTGTGGTCGGTCCTACATGTCCCTGTGGTCGTCACGGAGGAGAACGGACTGGATGCTGCCGAGGCCCCGCTGGCTTTGTATTCAGAGTCTCCTGTGGAACAGGGCTGGCCCGAGGGTCTGCACCTTAGAGCAGTGGGCACCCTGGGGCCCGCAGGCCCGAGCAGGCCTGCCACCTGCTCCACACAGCCTGCGAGCTCAGAATGGCCTCACATGGTAACTGGGTGGGGGGAGAGGGAGTATATTAAAAAAAGAGTAACATTTCATGACATGGGAAAATGACGTAAAATTCAAATTTCCGTGGCCGTCACCACCGTTTTGTGTCTGTGTCGCCTGGGGTTGCTTTTGCGCTACAGGGGTTGACTAGTTGTCCCGGAGACGGCCTGGCCTGCCCGGCCTGAAATACCCGCCTTCCGGCCCCTTTCAGAAAGTCTGCCCACCCCTGGCTTAGAGAAGGAATGCTGTCCCTTGGATGGCCATTCCACAGCCAGTGGCCCTGAGAACGAGGGGGAGGAGGATGAGGCAAATCCTTGAGGCTGCCCGGCCCATAATGGGGAGACGGATGGAGAACTGAAAGGGACCTCCGGGGCCATTTGGACCAGGATGCTGGCCTGGGCCTCAGCACCAGGAGGCCTTCCGGTGGTCACCATGCACCTGTCCCTGCAAGTGCTGAAAAGCAAGGGGGTCTACATAGCAGAGCACCCGCCAGGGAGGCAGGGATTCTGTGCGTGCTTACAGAAAACACGTCCGCACATACACCACACTCCCGCCCTCCAGGCTGGGGACGGGTCTCCTGGAAAGAGCCTGGTCCTCACGTTGCCTGTCAAAGGATCCCTCCCAGGGGCCCTCCCATGAGTCCCCAGGACAGAGCTGGTCGGCAAGGGTGGGTACCTGCAGGGTGACGTTGAGGGGCTGGAAGTGACACGGCAGGTCCTCCAGCTGAATGAAGTTGGCCGCAGCCACGGACTCGCCGTACACAAAGGAGGTTGGAGACATGATTCTGAAAGAGGAAACCACGACATCCGTCATCCCAACCCGTAGTCAAGCCGTCCCAGGTCACCCCCCGTCCCGAGAACCCAACCATCTGTCTCGGGAACCTGGCTGTCCCCCAGTGTCTTCCAGCAATTGCTCTCCTTCTGGACTGGGTACTTCTCTCCCCTGTTCACGGACCCAGCCAGACATATGCTTTCTACACAGCCGTTTCCAACAGTGACTTCTCACCTTAGGTCCAATCAACAAGCTGTATATGTAAATATGTTCTGGGATTATACAGTGGTACCTCGAGATACGAGTGCCCTAACATACGAGATTTTAGAGATACAAGCCGTAGAGCAAGCAATTTTTGCTTTGAAATATGAGCAACATTTGAGATAGGAATCATCGTGCGGATCGGCTGGATGCACACGACCCACCAGTTTACTGCAACTCGAGCATCTCATAGTTTCCCACGCCTCGAGGTTACGGAACAAATTAAACTCGTATCTCGAGGTACCACTGTATTTCTAAAACTAGAGGCCCGGTGCACGAAATTCATGCACTGGAGGGGGGTGTCCTTAGCCTGATTGTTGCCCTCTTGCAATCTGGGAGCCCTTGGGGGATGCCCAACTGCCGGCTTAGGCCCGTGGGGAGAGCGGGCCTAAGTCAGCATCAGACATCCTTATTGCTGCCACAGAGGCGGGAGAGATTCCCGCCACCACCACTGAGCTTACCAGCCATGAGCCCGGCTTCTGGCTGAGCAGCACCCCCCCTGTGGGAGCACCCTGACTGCCAGGGGGCAGCTCCTGCATTGAGCAACTGGTCATTCTGCGGTTCGGTCAATTTGCATATTTGCCTTTTATTACATAGGATGATGAGGAAGGCTCTGATAGCTTTGATTTCAGGTTTTTTTAAAAAACTGGATTATAAAATTATTCACGCTCTGTTTTGCCCCTGAATAACTTTCTGGAAAGTGAGACAGATCATGGCAAGCTTTTAGGAAATAAACGTAAGTGGATTACAGATTTGGCATCCTAGATTCCACCCTCTGACAGATGCATTTAAAAATTTCAATTTACCAAATTACTCAGAATTATTAGAAATTCAGCTTTAAAAGTGGGGTCTGTTCGAGGATAGCATTTTCTTTAGGTTTCTCTCAGGGGCTGTGTGAGCTGTGACGAAGAAGGCAAGCTCAGTTCATAGCATGCTTCCCACGTTGCCCGCATCAACATGTCTGAGATGAGGCGAGACCTAGAGTCACTCAAATTTCCAGATCAGTAACGAGTTCTAGATGAGATTCTCGAAGCTGCTCACTTGTCTAAAGACCAACAGTGTAAGGTTTGGGGTACCAACTCCGAATGGACAGTGATGCATCTATTTTCAATGTTAAGTGTATTCCTTCAAAAATGCAGCCGGTCCCAGGATTATCAAATGGCAGGACTGGTTCCTGTGTGCGCCTGCTTGTGTGTTCCCGGGGAGATCAGAGGCTGGCCAATTTGTTTAACCGATGGCTTCCTCTGAGGCTGTTCGCGCCTCCCAGGGCCCGACAGCAGATCAGACAACAGGATCAAGGGGGCCTGTGTTTTCTCTGTGGTCCCCCGGGACAGGGCTCGGTTCGGGGCACATTCTCACTGCGCCTCTGATGCAACAAGCAAATAAACTACACGGTTAAAAACAGAGCCGTGAACAAGGCAAATCTACATCCCAATGAGCAGATATATTCCACCAGTGCCTCAAGGCTGAAGCCCGTGGTGGAAGATGCCAGAAGCGCAGGCCTGCCTGTTCCTGGCGATGGCTCCCTTTGTGATGCATGGATTTCCACGGAAAAAAGAGAAACTCAGGCCGAAACTGGTTTGGCTCAGTGGATAGAGCGTCGGTCTGTGACTCAAGGGTCCCAGGTTCAATTCCAGTCAGGGGCATGTGCCTTGGTTGCAGGCGCATCCCCAGTGGAGGGTGTGTAGGAGGCGGCTGATCGATGTTTCTCTTTCATTGATGTTTCTGACTCTCTAACCCTCTCCCTTTCTCTCTGTAAAAAAAAAATCAATAAAAAATATACTTTCAAAAGAGAAACTCTAGACCTCCAGACAGGTCAGCTTGCATTCGGAGCAGGGGTCAATGGATTTTCATCTGACCCCAACGGATTATGCAAATGCTTCTCCCAGCAGCCAAGAGGTGTGCGCTCTGTGACCGGAAGGAAGCCTGCAACAGGAGCTGGGTTCTCCCTTCCCCGGGCCTGGGCTGTGGCTGCGAACAGACAGGGCTGTTTTGGGGGCGCAGCCCTGCTTTCTAGCAATGCCAGCAGCACGGAGGGCATGAGCCCATCCTGAGGGTCCCCTGCCCACTCCAGACCAGCAGACGCTGGGCAGAGCTGGTGGCTCTGCAGGAGGGGTTAACAGAGGTACCACGCCAGCGCCCCTGCGAGCTAGCCAGGCCCTGGGACAGCTTTGGCCGCAGCCTCTGGCTGGCCCCGCTGCCCCTGGCTGAGATGTTAATCCCCGGGATCAGGCTGCCGGCTGCCGTGAGGCGCTCCGGAGGGGTGGAGGCCAGAGACTTGCATATACAGCAGTACCTCGAGATACGAGTTTAACTCGTTCCGTAACCTTGAGGCGTGGGAAACTATAAGACGCTCGAGTCCAGGTAAACTGGTGGGTCGTGTGCAGCCGGCCGATCCGCGCGATGACTCCTATCTCAACTGTTGCTCGTATTTCAAAGCAAAAATCACTTGCTCGACGGCTCGTATCTCAAAATTCTCGTATGTTAGGGCACTCGTATCTCGAGGTACCACTGTAAAGGCGGGCCTTAAATTGTCGCCAAGCTTCTGGGGTTACCTGCCCGGTGGGTGGTGGCGGGGAGAGAGGGGGACGTCTGGAGGGAGGAGGGCAGGAGTCCCTGTCGCTGAGGCTTCACCCTGCATCTCAGAGCCGGGGGGACCGGAGGTGGTGGGGCCCCTGACTCCAGGCGACACAGGCAAATGGAAGGAGAGTGCAGTGTCCCCGGCCGCCCCGGCCTGGCCACTCACCCGGTGATGGACGTGTCCACCTCGTGCATCAGCGGCACCGTCAGCGTGAGGGCATTGTCGTGCAGGGACTCGGAGCGCTCCGTGTTGCCGCTGGGAGGGAAGAGCAGAGCGCACGCCGTCAGCACCAGGTGTCCCGTGCTCCCCAACAGAGCTCAGTCTGCACCCCCCGCCCCCCTACTCCAGGGCCGCTCTGCGCCTGATGCCTCCTCAGGGGCCCTGTCCAGAGTCACAGGGGGCACACTCTGGTCTGGGCTGTGTTCCCCCTCACACAGATGCCCTGGGGAGCTGACCCCAGGAAACACCAGTGAGAAGAGAGACAGGAAGTGGAGGAAGACCAGGAAGGCAGGTGACCCAGAAAGTGAGGGCTTTGAGCAACCGGCTGGGTCTGGCTGGGGAACCCCGGGAGGCAGTCTTCCCAGCGCCGGGCATGGAGCTGGGCCCTCATCCTGCACTGACTCCTGAGGCCTCTGCTGCAGCTGGGGGAGTGGAGGGGGGCCATGAACTCCCAGGCACCTGCCCTGGGCCCACAGGTGAGTGGGCTCCGGACAGAGGAAGCCTCAGGCAGTGGCAGGAGCGGGGGCAGGTGATGCCGAGGGGCATGGATGGGCAGGGGCAGCCCGAGCACTGCCACAGGTGCTGTTCCTTGGCCAGCGGGCCAGCAAGGTTAGGGCGCCACCTCCAGGAAGGAATGCGCTGGACTCCACAGCCCTTTCCCACTGAAGGGGCGCCTTCTTCCAGGGACAGGCAAGCCCAGGAGAGGGGTCCCGACCAGCCCCTCACCATCCAGGGTGTGGGAGCTCCCGCTGAGGCTACAGAGTGTCCATACACAGGCGTCCCCTTTGGGGTGAGAAAACACGGGATTGGGGTTCTTGGGAGGTCATCCTGGAAAGGCAGAGGCAAGGGAGCAGCAGCTGTTACGCCAGGGACCCCCCACCTCGGACAGGTAAGGAGCAGAGAGATGAGGTAGCGAGCCCCAGGGACCCAGCAAACAGGGGCAGCCCCACTCTTTCACAAGCAGGCCTTCCCCCCGGGGATTCCCTTGCCTGATTCTAAGGTTGGAGGTCTGGGGGGAGAAATGAAAAGAAGGAAGAGGAGACAAAGACGACAGAAGACCTAGTTCCCCTTTACTATTGAATTAAAGCTCAAATATGAATCGGGATTGTTATTCCAGGGAAGTGACCGCCTTGGTAAAAGGCCTGGCTGCTGGGTGCATGTCCCTGGACCGGCATTGACGGTGGTTTCCATCACACGGTGTGAATATGGGGCTCCGGCAGCAAGCCAAGTTCACCCTCCGGGGGGGATACAGTCTCCCAGACCTGCTGAGGTCCTTGCACCTCTGCCCTTATACTGTCCCCCGCCCCCCCACATCCCCCCACTGCCTTCCTCTCCCACCCAGCAAGTGCTGAATGCAACACCACTTAAATAGCGCTCACATCCCCTCTCCCTCTTTCCTATTGTTCTGAAACAATGGCGCTCCCCGACCCTGACCCCAGACCCCTCATCCGTCTTCCGTCTTTGGGGTGACCCCCATCTTTTGCAAAAGCAGCAGGTGCCTCACGTCCTTGCCCTTCCTTCCCCGGGGCAATGAACGCCAGAGGATCGCTCTATGGGCAGACCAGAGAGAGACCTGCACGCACGCAGTAAGGATGGAGTGGCGACCCCCGGCCTGCCCCGGCTCCCCCCAGCATCCTGCCAGGTCTGCAGAATCAGTTCCTGCGGGAAGCGCTGCCCCTTGCCCTGCCATTCATCCAGCCACCTGTGGCCGCGGGCAGCTCAGGCCAGCGGTGTCGCCTGTCATCGGGGGACCGCTCCAGACGGAGCAGAGCTGAAGAGCTGAGATAAAGAGGCCAGACATCAAAAGGCTTCCCGTCGTCCTGCAAGCGTGTGACCTGGGGTGCCTCCCTTGCAAGCCCAGACGGCAGAGTGGGGCTGCTGAGTGGGGCGCTCTTGAGAAACGCTTTCCTCTCTCAGCATTGCGTCCTCCTGAATCCACACGAGGGCAAGAGGCCTTCAAAGGGTGGTGACGGGGAGGAAGGCGGGACCCTAGCTTTCAAGATAAGGAGCTTTCAGGAGCTTTCCATCACGGCAGGAAGTGGAGGGCGGTGGGTGCCCTGGGGGGCAGGCAAACCAGACATGTCACCCGAGTCTGGAAATATTCCGCTGTGCATGTCACCGATAATACAGCTCCCTTACCATCTGTGATTCAAAGCATTAGGAGGTCTGGTCTTTAAGAGTTAAGCCACCAATGCTAGGGGTTTCCCAGGCTATACAGAAGGAGGTGTTTTGGCATTGAGGGAGTTATGAGCGCTGTATCTGGTCAACAGTAGCTTAACGTTTGGCCAATATTTGCTTGAAAGATGTCTGACCCGTGAAAATGCGCCCAGAAGCGGAAGGTATCTCTGGTTCCTACGGGCTGAGGCTGAGCTGGGTTCCCCTTTTCCAAAGGGTAAGAGTCAGCTTCGAACCGGCAGAGCCCAGTGAGCGCTCCCAGCACCTGCTAACCTAGGCCTGGCCCGGCCCACAAGCCCTGCTGTGAGTGGGGGGCTCAGAAGCGGCCCAGGAAAAGGGGGAGAGGGCCAGTAAGAGCAAGAGGGCACCCCAAGGCAAGTTTCCCTCTGCAGTGTTATTAGGGACTGGTGAGCTTGCGTGGACTGAGGACTTTGCATTGCCCAAGAGTGACCTGAGAATGCACAGGACCCTCCTAGATGTCCTCCAATGATAGGGGAAGAGAGACAGGGTAGCTGTGCAAACAGAACTAGACAAGCACCCCTGCCCCCTAACCCCCAGGCCCGCTCACCCTGAGATCTGGTTCTACCAGTGCATAGGGGCTTTATCACGCATAACCGTGTCCTCCCCCTCCTCAGCATCCCGGGCAGCATGGCTGAAACTGGGTCTTTTCGGGGTCCAGCAGCACTTGCCTTTGGAAAACGAAGTTGAACCCCTTTCTTACCTCTGAGCAGTAATGACGAAGCTGAGAACTTCTTCTTCTCCGGACAGATGGCTTGTATCGAAGATGACACTGAATTCATACTGGAAGAAAGACACCCCGCATTAAACAGTTAGCTATAACCATCCCTGCTTGAGACCCTTGCAAACTCAAGCTTTATCTGTATGCACTTATGTTTTATTCATGTTTTTATTTATTTTAGAAAAGGGGGAGGGAGAGAGAGAAACATCAGTGTAAGAGAGAAACAGCAATTGGTTGCTTCCCACAACTTGGGTGAGTGCCCTGAACGGGAATTGAACCAGTGATCTTTCAGTACACTGGGCAATGCTCAACCAACTGAGCCACACTGGCCAGGGTTGCGTGCCTATCTTTTTGATTGTGGGTCCTGAGACACAGCTTTCACAGTAAAACCCACCCTGTCAGTCCTTTTCGACAACTGAGGTTCTCTTTAGGAAGTGATATGTTCGTCTTTATAAATTTCACTCACACACCATGTTCCAAATTTTTGGCCACGTCTGCATACTGTATCCCCCGTGATATTTGCTTAATATTTTTATTGCCTCGCTCACTTTGTCTAAAGGTTATATTTGAAAAGGAAAATGTATACCACTATCGTAGACGGGAATCCAAGCTCACTTGCCATGAAAAGAAGGTCGTCATCAGACAGGTGCAATGAAAACAAAGCCATCTGACTGTACTTGCCTGCTGAAGGCTCTGAGCCTCAGCTCTGCTCAGAGGGAGATAAACAAGCGACAGTGAGGTGCTAAAGGCATGTCACACTATTGCAGACCTTATACTGGATGTGGTCAGAATTGAAAAAGTGTTGAAATGGTAGTAACTTTCTCAATGTAAGAATCCGTGTTGTTTAGTGCTGTGTCCATATGTCACCTAAAATCATCTCAGGTACCTCCAGTGGTAAGCATCCTGTGATTTGGGAAACACATATATACGTGTGTATACACACACGCACACACAAACACATCACACACACACATACATTACACACACACACTCACACACACGTGTATATCAGGCATGTGTAGGAATGTGGAAAGAACCCCTGGATTGGGGTTAGAGAACCAGGCTCTATCACAAACTGACCACGTGATCATCGCCAAGACACTAAATCTGTTAGCATTTCACTAAAAAGAAATGGGTGGACAAAGTGATTCTTCAATTCCTTTAAGCTCTGAGAGCCTCTGATTTACTTAGTACCTGATGGTTAGGTTCCTTGATGACTAATTCTAGGCTCTGGTCTAACGTTGCAAGACTGGAATCCACTGAACTGAATGCTGCCTGACAGGACTGGACCTTGGACTGCTACATGGACCATCATCTACAGCGGCCACTGAACAGCCCTATCCAGGCAGACATTTCTGTTGCTGTGGACTGGTCAGCTTCCAGGGGTCAGGACAGGAAGCGAAGCTGGACCACACGGAGGAAGGAAAGTCAAGGGTCTCATCCCGGCAGAGTCAGAGCTGGCGGAAGATGTGAACACACTGGACAGCAAGGTGAGGTGAGGAGCAAGAGATCTGGGCAAGAAGCCAAAATCAGAGACGCAGGCCTGGGAGAATAGAAGGTCAGAGACACAGCTGACCGGAGTAAGCTGGCCAGGCAGTCC
Source organism: Lasiurus cinereus (assembly GCA_011751065.1). Taxonomy (NCBI): domain Eukaryota; kingdom Metazoa; phylum Chordata; class Mammalia; order Chiroptera; family Vespertilionidae; genus Lasiurus; species Lasiurus cinereus. Next base: position 3,864,505 of record JAAGEH010000143.1, read on the forward strand.
AGTCATGATGCTCGGCGGGTGGTCTGGAGCCCAGTGACCCACAAGGTCTGGGGGATCAAGAAGGGGAAGCCAGGCTGAGGACAGAGGGAGCTCGTGTCCCTGCCGAGTCACTTCTTAAGCTTTTTCCACGGAATTTCCCCCCGACCCTGACTCTACGTTTACCCTTGCCTCAGGTCTTAACCTCTGTACATGGGAGGACGGCAGTGTACCCTCATTTAGGGGGGAAAAAAGGGTCAATATTCCAACATTCATACTTCTATTGGTTCCATAGTTTGAAAATTAGAGAACTTTGACAAAATTTAATGCCCCAGATTTTAGTATCGCCTTGTTTTCATTTTCATGATGACCTTCTCTTTATGGCAAGTGATTCTGGGTCTACTTGTGCCTGGGATATAAATGCTCTTTTAAAAAATAACCTTTAGGCTAAAACCAGTAAGGCATGCCTTAGGTTTGATTTGGGATGCAGACTGAATTTCATAATAAAATGGCAACTGTGACAAATCTTTCCATTGCCTATTTGCTACTGCTCAATAGATTGCTATTAAATTTGTGTGTGATGTGCCATATACATTACTAACGGACATTGGACCATGATATTGATTTCCACGGTTCAGGGTACCCCTTCCGAATCCGACTTTTGAGTCTAACAGAACTTGGCCTCTATCCTGCCAGCTACTCAGGGCCCGCCACCTTGAGATTTCCCTCCTCCTGGGAGGTATGCGGGCAGCTGAGAAAGAACCAGAAAAGGGTCAGCAATCCTGGATGCTAAGAGCCACAGACTTCTGGAGCAGACTCTTCCAACGAGGCTGGTGGTTCAATGGTTTTTAAGAAATGAACACATCTTCTTTCTCACTAGAACATTTCCAAAATTGGTTTATTAATCAGCTACCATGTCCTGGGGCCCCAAAGTCTTAGGAATTAAGGTGATTTGATTCTATGACATAGGCAGGAGAGAAGGATCAAGCTCTCATTTATTCTGGGGAGTGGGAGCGGGGAGATAGAGAAGGGAAGATGACCTTTTCTTCAGGTCATAGCAGGAAAAATAGCTTCCATTTCGTAAGACAGGCCTGATCTTTTACAGTCTAGTTTTGTGTCCAAAAATCGCATCTTCTACGTATGCCTCTCTGCATCTCCTTATGAGGGTGGCACCTGTTAGAATGCCCCACGAATGTCTGCAGATGCTGTGCCCTGGTATGGCCTGAGCTTGGGAAAGGCGGCTCCTTATAAACATCCAAATGGCTGTCATTTCTATTACTTAGAAAAGCAAGGTGTGATGCAATCGTGGATGTTGTAAGCGTTTGAAGAAGTCTCTTAAGAAAACTGGGAGCGCCCAGGTGAGTCAGGACTGTGGGTCACCGGGCCAGACCACCCACATTGTCTCCCGTGTTGCCTCTGGGCCTCAAAGTGGCGTAGAAACCAAGTGTCCCAGAAAAAAAATCGTTTCAAGGAGGCCACCCAGATGCTGCCTGCCACATGGCTCAGACCATGCTGCGTCTCTCACGTCTGGAGCATGGCATGGGGGTCAGGGAGAAAGACCCCATGACCATGGCCCCTCTGGAGCAGACTGCCATGGACAAGAGGGTTACTGTACCCGAGCGCCCGCAGGAGGAAACCTCAGGGGAGGCAGGGGCTGGTGGCGGCGGGGGGCGGGGGTCTGGGGGCTGCGCCTGAGGAAGAGCCCCTAACCACTCCACCCCTTACCTTGGACTTGGACCTCATGAAAGGGAATCCCACGCTGCACTTGAGGAAGTCCGACTCCAGCAGTTCACAGGAAATGCCCATTTCCTCCTAGAGAGAGAAGAACACCAGCAGATGGGCGGGCTGCACAGGACAGACGTGGCCGTGGCCTCGAGGAGGCAGGTGGAGGCTTGGGCAGACACGGTGCGTCTTTCGTTCCCAAACAGCAGCCACTGTTGGGTGGGGGGGGGGGGACGAGGAATCTCTGACCAGCACCCTTTCGCTGGTGCCCTGGGAAGACAGGTGCAGGGGCCAGAACCCCGCTTCCCTCCTCACCAACATGTGGGCTCGGAACACTGTGCTCTCCTGGGACATGGGATGGGGCCACCTGTGAGCTGGAATCTTCTACGGTTTGGAGGAAAAGGCAGCCCCATTGTCTTTCTGGCCCCTTTCCCCGCAGCCCGCGCCCTAATCCCGCCTTGCAAGACCCTGCTAGAGTGGGAAAGTCAAACTCGGAGAAAATGACACCCACAAAAACGCAGGGGTTCTTTCTGCAGAACAGGGAAGGAGGGGACAGAATGTTTCCCCTGCAAGCCTCCCCAGGGTGGGTCAAGGTCAAGGACAGGTTAGCCCGGCTGCCATAGACGCTTCATGTGGTGGCCTGAGAACGAGGGAAGTGGCACGGGGAGCCTCAGTTTCCCGCCAGAAGACCTGGTTTACAACCAAGGTCAGAGGACAGCCAGGCGACGCTCCATACCTCCCCCCCTCCCGCCCCTGGCCCCGGCTTCTCCCGGTCACTGTAGCCAATCAGGACTTTCAGTGGAGCTGGTATGTTTGCAGATTTTGGAGAAGCGAAGGCACAAGGCAGAACTAGCCCTTTGCTGAGGGTCTAGAGCAGTGGTTCTCAACCTTCCTCAGGCCGCGACCCTTGCATACAGTTCCTCATGGGGTGGTGACGCCCAACCATGAAATGTTGCTCCTGTGATGCATCGTGATGTAGACATCTGCATTTTCCGAGGGTCTTAGGCGACCCCTGTGAAAGGGTCGTTTGACTCCCAAAGGGGTCGCGACCCACAGGTTGAGAACCACTGGTCTAGAAGTTCTGAGACACTGAAGTTCAACGGGACCCTGTGACCTCCCCAAGGTCATTCTGAAACCCGTCTCCTCCCCTGTCCCACAGACTGGCAGACAATAGCAACCACTCCCTGTGGACCTGGGTCTGAAATGCTGCCTGCACTTCCTGCTCCACTTTCCCAGACCCCACACCCCGGCTCCGACCAGCTGTGCCCGTCCTTCAGACAAGTTCGACGAACATTTCCTGTTGTGGCCTATCAGCGGGGAAAAGCGAGCGCTTACTATACTCTGCCTATTCAGTTATAAATCACAAACATACAGTAGCGTGCTTACATGCCAGGAACAGCATCAGACACACAAGAAGTACAAATGCTAAGAGATAACCCATCCATGGACTTCAAAGTCAAGGTAGTAACTGGGGAGGCGGTCAGCGGAGGAGGCTACCGGGGGCTGGGAATATTCCTGAGTGTGATCACTGTGAAATTCCGTGAGCTGGGCCCTTAGTGATATGTGTGATTTGATCTGTTTGTTAAACAGCAATAAAGCTTTACTCAAAAAAAAAAAAAGGCAACAAAACAAAAACCCTTCCAAAATACAATGTCATGAAAAATAGGAGACAGAAATAGCCAAGGCAACTCTATCTCCTTAGCATCCAATCTTGGAGATGACCAATGTTGGGGATTATACATTTTCTTCTTCTTTTTCTTCTTTTTTTTTAATATATTTCTTTATTGATTTCAGAGAGGAAGGAAGGAGAGAGAGAGAGAAACATCAATGATGAGAGAGAATCATTGCTCGGCTGCCTCCTGCACACCCCCCCACTGGGGATCGAGCCTACAACCCAGGCATGTGCCCTTGACCGGAATCGAACCCGGGACCCTTCAGTCCTCAGGCTGATGCTCTATCCACTGGGCCAAGCTGGCCAGGGCAGGGATGATACGTTTTTTAACGGCTCTCAGGCACCTTGGCGAGCAATTCTTCCTCGGACTCGGGACCCTGCGCGCTGGAATCCGTTGGGGAGCATCTTAAAAACACAGATTCCTGGGCTGCATCCCAGTCTCTCTGAGTGGAGGACCGAGTAGATTCCGAGACCATAGGGCCTGGGAAAAGCATGTTCCACGAGCGCCAGGTGATAACGTGGTGAGCCCGCTGCACAGCGCTGGGGAGCCACTGCCCCCAGCTTTCCAATCTTCAGTCCATCCCACCGGCTGCTCGAGCGGCCTTCTTAAAACATGCCTCTCCCCGAGACCAGTGTGGCTCAGTGGATAGAGCGTCGGCCTGGGGACTGAAAGGTCCCAGGTTCGATTTCGGCAAGGGCATGTGCATTGGTTGTGGACACATCCCCAGTGGGGAGCGTGAAGGAGGCGGCTGATCGATGTCTCTCTCTCATTGATGTTTCTGGCTTTCTATCCCTTTCCCTTCCTCTCTGTGAAAAATCAATAAAATATATACAGTGGTACCTCGAGATCCGAGTGTAATTCATTCCGTAACCTTGAGGCGTGGGAAACTATGAGATGCTCGAGTGGAGGTAAACTGGTAGGTTGTGTGCAGCCGGCTGATCCTCGAGATTACTCCTATCTCAAATGCTGTTTGTATTTCAAAGCAAAAATCACTCGCTCAACGGCTCGTATCTCAAAAATCTTGTATGTTAGGGCACTCGTATCTCGAGGTACCACTGTATTTAAAAAAAAACAAACATCCTCTCTCACTGCAAACAGGACGGAGCTTAAAACCCATCTGGACCCATATTTCCTGTCTCTGTCCCCGCGCCCCACGGAGCAAACACCCTGACCCCGGAAGCACTTCCACACTCTGTCTAGGTTGTTCCTCATCCCCATCCCAAGGTTTTCTTCACCAACCTTGGCCCCCAAACACTAGGGCTGGTGACTTCACATACCGAACACGGTTAAGGTGTGGGGTTCAGAATGGGCTCTGAGCATCCCTGAGGAGCTGAGCCATCCTATCAGCTACCAGGCTGGTGACAGATGGTAGTCCTTGAACTTGAAGACCTCAGGGATGAGAAGGGGACGTCCGCCCAGCAGAGAAGCAGACGTTTGCACGGCAGTGCGAGGGGCCGCGTGCTGGCAATTTCCATAAGGAAAACCAGAGAGTAATTTCTCGAACGTTGTCTCAAGACCTGCCCATCCCAAAGACGTTCCTACTGGTTCACCATCCTCTTCCTCATACTCCTCACCCCAGAAGCAAATGCCCACAGCTGGCCCAACTCAAAGCGACTCTAACTTCTGGCTCACTGGCCGGTGGGCCTCAGAGGCAGCAAGGCCGGCCCAGGGTGACCTTCGCTCTGGTTTTCCCGGGGACAGTCCTGGTTCATGTCTGTCATCTGGGTGTAATTACTCTCGAGAGCGCCCCGGCAGAAATATAAATGACGTGATGACTCAACCCCTCCAAACGCCTTCTGTCCCGTCCACGCCAGGAGAGAGGTTTTCAATGCAAGTCCAAGGCCTGGCTGCTCCTGATGATGTATCGCCCCGAAGACATGTTCAGTGTGTGCATGGAGGAGGGACGGTGCCTGACAAACATGAATGCTGCAGCTCGAGGGGACCTGGGGTTGCTTAGTTTTCTTTGCCTGAGACGGCGCTGGATTAGTCAAGAGCTGCTGAATGACCTCATTCCTGCTGATTCCCAAAGAGGAGAACATAACATTTAAACCAGCCTCCACTGGACGAGTCCAAATCTCTCTTCCTCGCAGTCTAAGGGACATTACAAAATCCTGGATGGATCTGGGTGGCGATAAGCAGAAAAAACAAAAAGCAAAGACATCTTGCTGAAACCGGTTTGGCTCAGTGGATAGAGCGTCGGCCTGTGGACTGAAAGGTCCCAGGTTCGATTCCGGTCAAGGGCATGTACCTTGGTTGCGGGCACATCCCCAGTAGGGGGCATGCAGGAGGCAGCTGATGGATGTCTTTCTCTCATCCATGTTTCTAACTTTCTGTCCCTCTCCCTTCCTCTCTGTAAAAAATCAATACAATATATATTAAAAAAAAAAAAAAAGCAGAGACATCTCTAGGAATGAGCGCGCTCAGCAGCTGGCTCGTGCTCCTGGCTGATGCTCCAGCCTGGATGCCAGGGGCACCCTCCTGCCACCTGTCAGCGCCAGTCCAGCTTCCGGCGGCCACCGGAGCCGCCCTGACCACAAGGCTCTTTCATTGTAAGCCCTGCTCTGCTCCCCAACCACAGCTCTGTCTGGAGGCACGGCTCCCTCCCCCCAGCACAGGGCAGCCTACGACCACAGAGTGTACACGGCCGCCCCGCTGCCTCCAGGTCGGACCCGCTGTCTCCTGCAACTCAGGATCCGGAGTTTCGCTGGAACTGGCCAGGCAGACTCCGGCCGAGCGCAGCGACCCCTTTGGTTCCTTCCTCCGTCCCATCCTGCACCCGTCATTCCTCTTTTCCCCAGAGCATTCCCCCAAATAAATCACCAGCACAGAAGTCTCCATCTCAGGTTCCGCCTCTGATGAAGCTGACCTCCGAGAATACTCGTGACAGACGCGGCTTGGGAATGAGAGTCACTGGAACGCACTGGGCATTTCCTACCAGGTGGGGAGAGGAATCAGAGGGGACACTCACCTGCTCAAGTCGCTCCTTTAAGTCCATCCTAGCCACGAGAAAACTTTCTTTTCTTTTAAAAAATATATATATTTCCTTATTGATTTCAGAGAGGAAGGGAGAAGGAGAGAGAGAAACATCAATGAGGAGAATCATTGATTGGCTGCCTCCTGCATGCCCCCCACTGGGGATGGAGCCCGCAACCCAGGCACGTGCTCTTGGTCGGAATTGAACCCGGGACCCTTCAATCCGCAGGCTGACGCTCTATCCACTGAGCCGAGCCGGCTAGGGCCGAGGAAACTCTCTTAATCGTCACTTTTAAAACCTGCCTGGCCCCTCTCCCCCATTAGGGGAGCACTTAGCCTCTGACAGTCAGGCGGGTAAGCGGCAGGCACAGAGAGACCCAGAGGAGCTTTTAAAAACAAAGGAGTTCTGGGAAAAGCGACGAAACTCAGCTGTCTCCCTGCCTGAGGTGACACCCGTGGACCGCGTTCCTTTGGGGGTTGCGTCTTACCTCTGCCAGGCAACTGGTGCCCACCAGGAGGTACAGGGGGGTGACCCAGGGACCAGGCTTCTCCTTGGCTCCGGTCCCTGCCATGACCCTGGAGAATCTGATGTAAGCATTGTTGCAAAACTCCGGATTATCCGCTCCCAGCCCTCGGGAATTCAGGCCAGTGAATGAGCCGTCTCTCCTTTGACCCTGCCTGCCAGCCGGCGTAGACATCTGCTCGCTCAATCCACACACAGGGCAAACGCACCACAGTATAACGCTACACCCTCGCTGAAAACTGCACCCAGGCCTCCACGACATCCATGAATATTGCGTTGGAAAATGCTCCCCCCCCCTTCCACCCCGAGTCCATTGATAAACCTGGATCAGTTACCTGCCAGAGAAACCACAAATCCCCTGGATGGTCACTCACTGAGCTGCTTCGGAACATGAGGATTTAAACCAGAGGTTCTCAACCTGTGGGTCTCGACCCCTTTGGGGGTCGAACAACCCTTTCTTTCACCGGGGTCACCTAAGACATCCTGCATATCAGATATTTACATGACGATTCATTAACAGTAACACAATGACAGTTATGAAGTAGCAACGAAAATAATTTTATGGTTGGGGGTCACCACCCCATGAGGAGCTGTGTTAAAGGGTCCCGGCATTAGAAAGATTGAGAACCGCTGATTTAAACAAAAGTACCCAGGGAGCCCTGGGCAAACCGTACCATTGTAAACAAGACCTGTTTGTGACGGCCTGAAAAAACCCCAAACCAGAAAGCCAAGAAGATGCCACTTTACGACAGAGGAGGGATGCTCGCCTCCCAACGCCGCCCCTCCAGCTTTCCTTCATTTCGGAAAGGGGCGTACCGATACGTTCAAAGGCGAGAGGTGCATGCGATCTGCAGAGAAACCGGAGAATTGCACCGATGCTTTAAAGATGCTCATAAAGCCCGTGAGCGCTTGCCTCGGGTCGAAGAGACCCCTGACAGCTATAATCACACTGTTACAAAAGCTGTTAACCGGAGGGAGGGTACTATAAACGTATCTTCGTGATTTTCGGTTTCATTTTTCAAGCGAAGTTCCAATCAAAACCTTTAAAAACTTTTACTGTGCAGTTTTGGATCCCTAGTTTGAGAAGAGCCACAGAACCAGCTTTCCCCCCAGTCTTACTTTTCTTTGGCTAACGGGGACATCCAATACTGTACAGCGCTATCAGGAGATTATCAGTGAGTCAATTAAAATAGTTTTTTTTCCCTTCAGTTTTTAACCAACACACGTTTCTCTCAGGACCAAGAAACCACCAATGAGCATTTATAATTTAGGTATTTAAATACGTTTTTATCGATTTCAGAGAGGAAGGGAGAGGGAAAGAGAGAGAAACATCAATGACGAGAGAGAATCACTGATCAGCTGCCTCCTGCCCGCCCCCCACTGGGGAGGGAGCCCGCAACCCAGGCACCTGCCCCTGCACCATGCCCTCCTGGTTCAATGTTCGACACTCAACCACGGAGCCACACTAGCTGGGCCCAGGGAACATTTTGAGGGCATCCTCTGGGAAAACTTGGTTGGGGCGCCTCTGTTTTCTCAGCGCCTGGCATGGCGCTGGTCCCCAGGAGACCCCGAGTTTGCCTGGATTACGAGATGGGGCCTTGGCTCATCAGGGATTCGGATGAAGGGACGGACGGCAGGAAGCAGCGCACTGGCTGGTCTGCCTGGCATGGCAGCTGCTTGCCTTGGCTCTGCCCCCCTCTTTCCCAGACAAACCTCGCTGTCCCGGCCCCAGGAGTGCGGCCGGTGGAGCGGAGCTCTGGCCCTGGTGGCAGCGTGCGGTGGTTGGCGGGAAGGATCAGATAATGGGGGGAGGGGCGGTCCTCGGCTTTGAGGCCCCCACCTCCCCATCACACAGCGTCTGGTGTCACGGTGGCCCGGGGTTTTGTCTGACAACCAACGCACTGCTCCGCGGGGAGCGGCAGAGGCTGGTGCTGGGCTCATGCTCCGTGAAACTTGGTTTCCCACTTCCCGCTTCCCACCCGTGTTTGTCAAACTTAAGGTGACCCGATGGCCCCATGTCTGTGTGCCAGGGTGGCAGTCGGGTGCTCCTCGAAGACCCGTTCCCTGCCCTCAAACCCCCCTCACCCCCCTTGTCCCGGGCCCACCAGGTGGTGCTCCTGGGAGCTGGTAAGATGCCTCCATGTGAAGTCAGCTGAGTTTTGGTGGCGTTTTATGCCAGAGTCCATAAGCGACGGAGGAGTCAGGGGTAAGCGGGGGTCCCCAAACCTCGGCCCGATGAGTGAACTCCTGGGAGACACTCCATTGGCCCAGCTCAGCGGTGAGTCAGCAGAGACTCAGCAGAACAAACAGTCTGGGCCAAGGCCCACGGAGGCCTGCCGGGCGGGGAGCACATGAGCTCGCCGCGTGGAATTTGGCAGTGGTGTCGCAACTTATTTTAAAAATGTGTGTTTTTAAAAAAATTGATTTTAGAGAGATAGGAAGGGAGAGAAGAAGGGAGGAGAGAGAGAGGAACATTGATGTGAGAGCGAAACATCCATCGGTTGCCTGCTGTACGTGCCCCTAACTCAGAAGGAAAGCAGAACTCACAGAAGCTGCATCACTGGCCCGGGGTCTCCCATCTGGCCTCGAAGGGTGGGCCAGAGGGGTTGTGGGGTGGGAAACACCAAGCAAGGAACAACCAGGCCGCCCGGAACCCACAGAAGCGAGACCGAGCAGGTGGGGAGCACACAGTGACTGGAACAGATGCCAAGGCTGGCTGGTGGCCCGCGAGGCTGGGTGGCGGTTACAGACCATCTGTTCGTTAGGCGCTGGCCACTGCGCTGCCTGGAGAACCAGAGGTGATTCCCAGCTGAGAGGGGGGGGAGGGGGGATTTGGAAGAGTGGGACAGAGAGAGGGCTCAGAGTGGGCTCTTTCTCTAAAGTCTGTCAAAACCCGCAGACTCTCCTGGGATTCCTCTTTCTGAGCTTGAAAAAGCGAAGGTGGAAATGAGCGCTGGGGAGAGAGGAACCACAGGGCTGTTAAAGCCATCTTCCCGCCGAGGTCAAGCATTAGAAGCGAGAGAGCGCATTTCCGTTACTTAATGTCTTAAAGTCTATATGTTGTAAGTACAGTGGCACCTCGAGTTATGAGTTTAATTCGTTCTGTAACCTTGAGGCGTGGGAAACTATGAGACGCTCCAGTCGCGGTAAACGGGTGGGTTGTGTGCAGCCGGCTGATCTGCGCGATGACTCCTATCTCAAATGTTGCTCGTATTTCAAAGCAAAAATCGCTCGCTCGATGGCTCATATCTCAAAAATCTTGTATGTTAGGGCACTCGTATCTCGAGGCACCACTGTATTACCTATGTCGCCCTTTCTCCCCCATGAACCTCTTCTAGCTGCCTCCCCCCCCCCAACCCAATCAGGCCTTCACCACCCTCTCGCCTGTGTCATGGGTGATGCATACATGCACACAGGTTCTTCGGTGGATCTCTTCCCACCCAGCCACCCTTCCCTGCCTTCCCTCTGAGGTCCGAAAGTCTGTCCCCTGCTTCTGTGGCTCTGAGAGAGTGCACCTTAAACCAGAGCCCGGGGGGACGTGGGACAGGGGGGACTGGGAGCAAGGATCTGATCCCGGTGGGGACAGGGGACTTCCCCCAAACAGTCCTCTTGACTCTTAGAAAAAAAAAAGTACAGTGGTACCTCGAGATACGAGTGCCCTAACAGAGAAGATTTTTGAGATACGAGCCGTCGAGCGAGCGATTTTTGCTTTGAAATACGAGCAACATTTGAGATAGGAGTCATCGCGCGGATCGGCCGGCTGCACAAGACCCACCAGTTTACCGTGACTCGAGTGTCTCATAGTTTCCCACGCCTCAAGGTTACGGAATGAATTAAACTCGTATCTCGAGGTACCACTGTACTTTGAAAGCTTGAAAATAGATGAGCATAATCTTATACTTTAAAAACCAATAGGAAAGACTGGAATCAACTCTTATTCCGGTCACACGCCTCTCCCTGGTGCATCTTTACATTTTTCCAAAGTAAAACGAACCAGATAGAAACACTCCCCCGAGTGCTGGTGTGAGCCCCCTTTGGGACCACAGGAACATGAACTTGAGAGTCTACACCAACACATAGATAACAACAAACCAGCCAGCCTGTAGCATGGGGGAAGTTGGGGGCGTGGAGAAGGGGAGGAGGCCGGCAAGCCCCACCTTCCTTCTGAGGCCCGGGGAGCGGATGTTCACCCCAAAGCTCGGCCTCTGTCACCTGGAGGCCACTCCCTTCTTATCAGATTTAAAACGAAGGCTTCTCTCCGAAGAGAACAGATTCCCCAGAGCCTGCAAACTCTTGATCAACCAACTAAGCGTCCGAAGCTGCATTCCATCTCGCAGATCCAATTATTCCGGTTTTCCATCACGCTGGCCTCTGCCCTTCAGGCTGGCCCGCAGAGAGTAAGGCGGGCGCCTCTCCGAAACGACTGGAAAGAATGCGCCTCATGGCACGCGGACAGCTTGCCGGCGGCGTGTGGACGCAGAGGTGGCGCGGGAGTCAGGTGTCTGAGGGGCCGCTGTGCCATCTCGGCCAGGAATCCCCAAACTAGAAACGTGCTCGCAGGGGAGAGTCCCCCCCCCCCACCCCCAGACCCGCTCAGCCGCTGCCCGCGCACGGCCCGCTTGTGGACAGTCCTGTTGCCGTGTCACCGAAGCTCGGTCCTGGACCCGTAGCCTCAGCACCGCCTGGAGCTTGCATGGATGCCGCTTCTTGCTGAGGCAGAACCCGTGCTGTGACAGGAGCGCCAGGTAACCCCTTAAAGTGCCCGCTCGAGAAGTGCGGCTCTCTGTCACTGAGCCCACCCACCCGGGGGACCTCAAGCCAACCATGGAGCCCACCTCCCTCATGCCCTCCGCCCTCTGCCCTCCAGGAAACTCTGTCCCTGGCTGATGCCCCCTGAAGGGTATTGTCTAGGTGAGGGCAGATTGTTCTGAGGGTGAGGACCCGCCCACTCATGTGACCCTTCTCCGGGCAGACAGACTCTGGGACGAGGATTGGGGTGCAAGCAGTTTGTCGGGAAGGTGGCCTCAGGTTCCTCCCTGGGGGCGTGGGGCAGCGCACCGCTAACCGGGGAGAAAGGTGGGCACTGCCCTTCAGTTCCCACCTCTCCTTGGTCCAGAGGTCTCCGGGGACAGCGACTATCGGTGCTCCCAGTTCCCTCGGTGCTGAGCACCCGGAAAGCCCGGGCAGAGATGCGGGCAGGCCTCCGCCCGCAGAGGCGCTGCCACAGGTGGTGCCAGGGAGGGTGGAGGGAGCATAGGGCATCGACAGCAGCCCCCCCTCACCCCGTCCTCTCCCCTCTGCACAAGCAGGCGGGTGGCAAAGCTGAGGACTGAGAACGGAGGTGAGAGGCAGCTACCGATGAACCCCCTAACCCCCCCACTCGGGCTGCAGAGGAAGACCCCTCTGCTGGGTGCAGCACGCCACTGCGCATGCTGTGGGCTCACGGTGCCCATCTCGGGGGGTGGCTGCTTCTACTCTCTTCTCTCCGGTTGGCACCCCACATCTCAGGACTCTCCTTAAAGAACCGATGTCCTCTTTTAGGAGAGCCTCCTGCTCCTGGTCCCGCCCTTCCTCTCTCTCTCTCTCCTTGCTGCCACCGCCTCCTACCCAGACCAGCGCAGGACAGTCTCTGGAGAAAGCTCTCCCCACACCAGGCAAGTCCTCACGTAATGCCATCCACTTAAATCGAAACAACATAAAACAAAACTTAGCCAAAACCGGTTTAGCTCAGTGGATAGAGCATCGGCCTTCGGACTGAAAGGTCCCAGGTTTGATGCCGGGATTTCGGGCACATCTCCAGTAGGGGGCGTGCAGGAGGCAGCTGATCCATATTTCTCTCTCATCAATGTTTCTAACTCTCCCTCTCCCTTCCTCTCTGTAAAATATCAAAAAAATATATTAAAAAATAAACATTAAAAAAATAATAAAACAAAACTTACTGTAACACAGGCTAATTGATATAAATAAGAGTTCAGTTCCTAACCTCTCATCAACGAGATAATGCAATGATGAGTGAGATGACGTGATGGGAGGGTCTGTTGCACTTGGTTCATTTTTGCCTTCAAGGTTATGAACAAGTAAGACCCTTCACGGACCCTTCAGAGCACCCCCACCACCGGGGAGCCAGCGATGCCTTGCTCAGCTCTGCAGGCTGTTCCCTGCAGGAGACCTGGCTGAGGGGGAGAAGGGGCTGAAACCAATCAGGCCCAGCAGCCCTTGCCAAGCCCGGCACCTGGCAAAAGGCTCTGGACCGCCAGGGGGGGCACTTCCTACCACGGTGCTAGGAAGACCCCGGTGGCTCTGTGGGAAGCTTGGCTACAAAGACCCAGAGGGAATGGTGGACCCTGAATCACAGCACACAGCTCGCCAGCATCTGCCGAAAGCTCCCAGGTGGTTCCCCAGTGAGGAAGCTTTCCACGTTACGCTGTGTTACAGTCCCGACTCAAGAAGCTCATGGCGCACTCCATCCTTGTTCTCAGGGCAGAAGCCGGGCCAGGCACTGTGGGTGTTGCGTCACTCCTCAGCCTTTGATGCCCGGCTCCCAACAGGTGAGGACCGTCACTGCCGTTTTGAAGACTAAGAGACTGAGCCCGGCTGGTGTGGCTCAGAGGTTGAGTGTTGACCTACGAACCAAGAGGTCACGGTTCAATTCCCGGTCAGGGCACCTGCCTGGATGGGAGGCTCGATCCCCAGTGGAGTGGGGGCATCTAGGAGGCAGCTGATCAATTGATGTTTCTTTTTTTAAAAAAATATATTTTTATTGCCCTAACCGGTTTGGCTCAGTGGGTAGAGCGTCAGCCTGCGGACTGAAGGGTCCTAGGTTCTATTCTGGACAAGGGCATGTACCTTGGTTGTGGGCACATCCCCAGTAGGGGGTGTGTAGAAGGCAGCTGATTGATGTTTCTCTCTCATCAATGTTTCTAACTCTCTATCCCTCTTCCTTCCTCTCTATAAAAAAATCAATAAAATATATTATAAAAAAAATAAAGAAAAAAATACATTTTTATTGATTTCAGAGAGGAAGGGAGAGGGAGAGAGAGAAATGTCAATGATGAGAGAGAATCATTGATTGGCTGCCTCCTGCACGCCCCCTACTGGGGATCAAGCCTGTAACCCAGGCATGTGCCCTTGACTGGAATTGAACCTGAGACCCTTCAGTCCAGAGTCTGACGCTCTATCCACTGAGCCAAACCAGCTAGGGCTCATCATTGATGTTTCTCTCTCTCCATCCCTCTCCTTTCCTCTCTGAAATCAATAAATATATATTTTAAAAAAGAAGAAATGAAGGCCCAGAGGGTACAAGCAGGGCCTTCCTGGGGTCAGAATACCCGTCACTGTGCCTCTCCCGGCCTTTGAGTCGCAGGCCGGAGCCTGCAGCCTGTGCCTGCCCACCAGGCCCCGGTCAGTGACAGAGAGGTGGACTCCGGGGACCAGGGCCAGGTCGCCCCTCCCGCTGCCGTGGCGTTAGCGCATCCCTTCATGGGGCAAGTGTTTCTCATTTCGCCTCAAATGGGAAACAGCTCTCATGGCATCCTTCTTATGTACGGGACACGTATGTTTTCTGTTATGCATTCCATTCCTTTGTTCCTTCCCCCGGTTAATAATTATTTATTGAGCGGCCTCGATGGGCCACATGCCTTTCCGTAGAGTCCCTGCTGTCTCCCAGGGGGCGCTCCCCGCCTGGGAGGGGGAGGACCAGGCCGCTGGAAGCAGGACTCTCGTTCGTACACGCCTGTGCGACGAGTGCGTGGGCGATGCACGCAAAGGGTTGGCACCCACGTCCCTTTCCAAGAGAGGCCTGGCTTCCCCCCGGCCTCCCGGCTGTGAGTCCCATGTCACAAGTCCCGAGCATCACGAATGTGTCGCCTTCCCTTTGCATGGGCTAAAAAATCACCAAGTTCTTTCAAGGATGAGATCGAAGACTGGACGGAGTGAGGGAGGTACCAGAGAGTCACATCGGTGCTGACTTTGGTGGGAAAACCAAGTCCGTCATTCGGACACCCAGATCAAGAGTGATGACGAATGACAACAACAGAAATACCATCCGTGACATGACAAGACCAGCTGAAGGGCCTCTCCTGCAGATCAGCGTCTAGCCGACCAAAAGGCTGAGCACGGTCCCTGTGGCGAGCGCAGGAATTGTGCTCCGTTATTCTTTTATTCAACAGATACAACTGCGCGAATCTCACGGGCCAGGCCCGGACCTCTGGCACCTCCCAGTCGTGGCAAGCCCTTCTGTTAGACAGGGGGCATGCAAGAGGCAGCCAATCAATGGTTCTCTCATCAAGTCATTGCCCGGTAGCGGATGGAACAGAGAGACACGTCCCAGCGAGGACTCAAGCTTTCGGAAGCCCAGCACGAGGAGGACAGACAGGGAGCACCGGCCGGCGCCGAGGACCCTCAGATGGCGCACGCAGCAAGTGACAGCCCGACGCCGAGACCCTGGGGACCGGCATGCAACTAGCACCGCTGCCCGTCCGTCTCGCAGCCCTGGATCCCCGAGGGCCCACGGAGACCACTACAGGCTCAAGGCACGTGTCCCTGGTGTGTGTGTGTTTTTAAAATATATTTTATTGATTTTTTACAGAGAGGGAGAGGGATAGAAAGTCAGAAACATCGATGAGAGAGAGAGAGACATCCATCAACCGCCTCCTGCATACCCCACAGTGGAGTTGTGTCCACAAGCAAGGTCCATGCCCCCGACCGGAATCGAACCTGGGACCTTTCAGTCCGCAGGCCGACGCTCTATCCACTGAGCCACACCGGTCTCGGCCCTGGTGTGTTTTCAGGAAGAGTGCAGGGAGCCGGGCGCGGCGCTCTGGCATCACCCTGGCTTTTCTGCGTGCTCGATGCCAGCCTTTCCCACGAACTGGCCCGTCCTCGTTGAAAACGACGTACAGGCACCAAGAGCGGCCTGTGGTTGGTGAACCGTTCGGTTTTGAGTTCCATCTTGGGAGAGTGAGGTCTGTGAAAACGCTGTGATTTTTTTATTCTTTCACGTTCTTTACACAAAGCTGCGGGTCCGTGAGATGGCCTCAGCCCCGCCTGGCAGCTCGGGGCTCGCTGGAACACGCCGGATTTATGGCGGCGTCAGCTGCCGGCTCAGTTGCGGGGGAGAAGGGACTGATTTATTACTTCCCCGGCCCCCACCCTGCGGAAGCAAGCAATGGGTCAGCGGTTTCTGGGTCTCCATCTGCCATGTTCTAGGTGCCCCTCCCTCGCAGGACAGCCCTGTAAACACGCACACTAATCCCCGCCCCACGGCCTGGCTCTACGGACCGAGTGACTGTGCTGTCAGCCTCTCCACGGCCACTTCTCCGGCGTTTCCTCTGCTCTGCCCCCCACAGCGGCTGGCACATCCTCAGGCTGCTCCCAGTCACCCCCCAATAAGGCCGTCACCTGGCCGGGCTGCCTGAAAACAGCGATTACCCTGTTTCCCCGAAAGTAAGACATCCCCCGAAAATAAGACCTACTTCCAGTTTTGCCTCTCGCTGTCATATAAGGCATCCCCCCGACAATAAGACCTCCCCGATCATAAGGCCTCCCCCAAACATAAGGCCTCCCCGGAATAGAAATCCCCCGAAGCTACCGTCAGGCATCTGACTCCTGATTTAAAGAGACCTCGCCCTGCCCGAACAGCTCTGGCTGCGCTGCCCATCAGTGAGCTGGTTTGTGATGACAACGACTACCGTACCGTAGACAGGTCATACATTTGCTTTTTTTTTGTTCAACCATAAATGTGTACCGTCTTCTTCTTCATGTAAAAATAAGACCTCCCCTGAACATAAGACCTAGCGCCTCTTTGGGAGCAAACATTAATACAAGACACTGTCTTATTTTCGGGGAAACAGGGTACGTGCCTTGAACTCTGGCCACGGGGCAGGCACTGCTCGAAGACATTTTAGGGGAACGGGTGCATGCTCCTGGGGGGCGGTGTGAGGTCATCGGCCCACCAAGGGTGAGGGCACAGGGTAGCTCCACGGAAGCGCTGGAACTGGCGTCTGGCATATAAGCCCAGGGCCCACACGGCCGCACAGACACCGGTCTGCAAAGCGGCCTTTGGGGGGAGTGCTGCGTAGTAGGTCGCCACGCATAGTAGGTCGTCATACCTTTGCTCTGCCGTAACCTGCCACTTAGCTCAGCGGTTCCCAAACTCGGCCGAGCCCCAGAGCCGGCTGGAGGTCTGTGACCCGCCGTGCTGGGACCCACCCCCAGGGTGTGTGATTCAGGGGGTGTGGGGAGGGGCCGTGAGGGCGCCCTTCTACTCGGGGCGTGGGTCATGGGGAGCTGGTGTCAGGAGACCACACTGGGAGGGGCGCGGGTCGAGAGGCTCAGAACCCAGTCCCCGGGCGGGGCCCCCGGTAGAGGACAGCCTTCCAGAGAAAGGACGTGGTCAGCCGTGTCAGTGGCCATCCGAGCGGCCCCTTGCAGGGATGCTGGGAATCTGCAGGGCTCTGTGCTGATCTATGGGAGCCTTTCACGGGCCACCCACTGTCCCCGTGACACCCCACTGTCACCTCCCTCCACGCTGCCTCCCGCACCCCTCTAAACACTTTATAACGGCACCGTGTGGGGTACAGGCGGGGGAGGAACTGCCGGGGGAGGAGGGATGGACAAACGTGTCCAGCGTGCCTTCTCGTGTCTGGCTCTTAAAGCGCCACGCAGTCCTGAGCGGAGTCTCCCCCTCCCCATTCCACAGATGAGGGAGATGAGGCTGCAGTGGGGTCACACCCAGGCCAGTTGGGCCCCTCCACTGCCTCTAGCCCACGCTGCGTCCCTGTGACTACCTGGCTGGTGGGCACCCTGCGCCTGACACCCCCTGGGCGGGCTGCAGAGGGAGGGAGGGAGGCCTGTGTCCCAGGCGGGGTCCCGGCGGGAAGGCAATGCTCCCCATGTTAAATCCAGGCCCCAGCCTCTGTCTGGGTGGGTTTCCAGGCAGAAAAAGCAAACGCAGACAGCGTCTCATCTGCCTGGGGACCCATGGCTGGCGCTGAGCCCCGGCAGACGGAGACGGACCCGTGCCCTTGGCGGAGGGGCCCCCAAGTGGCAGGAGGCCCGTGCTGGCAGCCGGCGTGCCCGTCGCCTCCCGGGCAGCTGCTCCTTTGTGAGGGACGCTCAACGGGCTTTTCAGAAAGAGCAGCCAGTTTGCTTTGGCGCGAGGTCCAGACTTCCTGCCCCGATCAATGACCTCACGAGGGGGTGTAGACCCCCCACCCCCTGCACCTCGGCCTCTGTGCCAACCATCTCGGGTTCACGGCTTGCTTTCTGCTGGTCTGGCGAGGGAGCTTGTTTCTTGTCTTCCTCATGTGCAGCCGTCCTCCCGCCTCCGGCTGTGGCTCTATCCCCTCCTTTGTATTTGGAGACCAAAGGCCGCCCCTTCAGTTAGAACCTTCTAGAAGGGGGGGCTGTGGAGGAGAGAGGCCTCTCTGTCGTGAGCGCCAATTCTGCATCTCTTCCGCAGATGAAGTTTTTATTTATTTATGTATTTTATTTTTATTTTTAAAAATATATTTTATTGATTTTTTACAGAGAGGAAGAGAGAGGGATCGAGAGCTAGAAACATCGATGAGAGAGAAACATCCATCAGCTGCCTCCTGCACGCCTCCTACTGGGGATGTGCCCACAACCAAGGTACATGCCCCTGACCGGAATCGAACCTGGGACCCTTCGGTCCGCAGGCCGACGCTCTATCCACTGAGCCAAACCGGTTTCGGCTAAAGTTTTTTTTTAGTTGATTTTTTTTTTAGAGAGAGAGGAAAGGAGAGGCATACAGAGATAGAAACATTGATGAGAGAGAGAGGTCATCGGTCGGCTGCCTCCTGCATGCCTGCCACAGGGGATTGAGCCTGCCACTCGGGTATGTGCCCTGACCGGGAATCGAACCAGGGACCTCTTGATTCCTGGGTTGATGCTCAACCACTGAGCTCTCCAGCTGCGCTGAATATTGTTTTGTTTTTTTTTAAATCCTCCTGCAAGGATGTTCTCCCCATTGCTCTGAGAAAGTGAAAGGGAAGGTGGGAGGGTGGGGGGGGGGGGAAACATTGATTTGAGAGAGAGAGAACCTGCCCTGACCGAGGCCGAGGCTCTCACCTGCAATCCCGGTACGTGCCCTTGCCTGGGAAGCAAACCTCCCGGTTCGTGGGCCGACGCTCTAACCGCTGAGCCACACCGCCAGGGCTTCAGGGTGGAATTTCTAACTGCTGATGAGTGACACCCGGGGAAAGAATTCTGGGTTCAACCCTGACAACGATGATGCAACACGGAGAGGGGAAAGGAAATGTCACTTGACCTTTGACCCAGCCCCAGCTCCCCTTGTTTCTGCTACCCCGGGGGGGCGGAGCCTTCTCCGTGTTTCTGAGAAGGGATTTTCCTGACGAGAAATCCTGTCTTCTCCGGCCGGCGGGCACCAGCCCATGCCACCATCTCTAGTCACTTCCAGAGCCACGGGCCACGTTCGGAGCGTTCAGCGGCCACTTACCACGGCCACGGGCTCTCAGCGGTCAGGCTGGGTGGGCACCACCTCGGCCCTCATCCCCAGGAGCAGGGCAGAGAGAGTGGGTCCCTGGGTTCCTCACGCCTGTCAGCCGTGACGCTGGCCACACTGCCCGCTGAGGACTGTGCCACGGAGGGTGACCGTGCCACAGAGGGCCTTTGTTTCTTGTCACCCACATCCTCCGGGGTGACCCGCCACCACCACCAACCCCGTGGGTGGGGGTAGGGATCTCTTTCCCACTCTCAGCCTGAGGATGGCACTCCACCAGACTGGCCCCTGAGAGGCGAGGCCTGGGACCCCAGCTTCAGCCAGCTGGACCAGTGGCCGGCAAACCCATGAGTCAACGGAGCGGCACGCCGTAACTGGTGAGCCGCAGTTTGCCGACCACGGAGTTAGACCCACTTGGGTAAGGGCTTCCGTGCAAGGAGGTTACAGACAGCCCTTCTGCACCCCGGAGGGGACCGCCGGTCTGAGAATGAAGCCAGAAAGAGGAGGAGACGCAGACGGAGGGAGCTGCTGACTCTGGGACCACGTTCTGCGGCCCCACGGCCAGCCGTGCCGAAGCCAAGCCCGGGTCCGTCCAGTTGGCAGAACCACCAAGTGACATTCCCTTTTCACCTCGCCAGTGGGGGCCGAGTTCTCCGTGGCTTGCCACCAAAAGCAATCAAATCTGAGACAAATCAGGAGAGCTACAAACACCCGTCTCCCGGGGTTCCGAGAAGCGCGTGACATAAAAGTCCCCGAAAGAACCTCGCACGCGGGGGGCCGGGAACAACCCCTGGACAGGCCTCTGTTCTGGGGTCCAGTTCCCCTGAGGGGGAGGGCGACGCAGCCACGACGGCTCCAAGCACCAATGGGGGTTTGGGGTTTCTCAGCAGGTTTTTTTTATTTTTATTGATTTCTTAGAGAGGAATAGAGAGTTAGAAACATTGATGAGAGAGAGACACCAATCAGCTGCCTCTTGCACACCCTCTCCTGGGGATGTGCCCGCCATCAAGGCATATGCCCTTGACCGGAATCGAACCCGGGACCTTTCAGTCTGCAGGCCGACGCTCTATCCACTGAGCCACACCGATTTCGGCTTCCCTGCAGGATCTTCACATTCAGGATGCAGAGGGAAGATCGTGCTGTTTCCGGTACATTCTCCATCCCTCCCTGGGTCCACAGGTCTCTGCAGTTTGACTGGGCCTCCCGTCACAAGGCAGATTTCATTGTTCCCACCTTGAATCTGGGCAGGGCCCGTGACTGGCTTAACAGAACGCGGCGGAAGTGTTGCTGTGTCTGTTCTCAACTCTCATCCCCAGAGGCCTGGAAACGTCTAGGCGCGCTCCCGAAACCCTGGCCGGAGCCACGGGGGCCCGGGCCGGCCTGCTGGAGGATGCTACCTCTGCCCCAGACGGCAGCTGGGCCCAGCTGACCCGCCGGCTAACCGCAGACGCCGGAGCGAGGTCAGCCAAGGGCCCACAGCTGAGAAACGCTTCCCAGAGGCAGGAGCGATCCCCAACAGTTGTCGTAGGAAGTCGCTACCTCAGGGGACAGTTGGTTCCAGTGATGGGCACAGGCTTGCTGTGAAGAGTCAGGCAGGGCACGGGGGAGTGCCCTCAGCCCCATCTGGCCAGGAGGAGGCGCTCAGGAAGGGGTCGCCATGACGATGCTGTCCCATCCTCCCACCCCCTGTCAAGCAAAGCCCCGGCCTGTCCACACTCCTCTTTCTTTCTTTCTTTTTTATTTACTTTTTCATATATTTTATTGATTTATTATAGAGAGGAAGGGAGAGAGACATCGATCAGCCACCTCCTGCACACCCCCTACTGGAGATGTGCCCACAACCAAGGTACATGCCCTTGACCGGAATCGAACCTGGGACCTTTCAGTCCGCAGGCCGACGCTCTATCCACTGAGCCACACCGGTTTTGGCCTCACTCCTCTTTCTAAGAAGCTCTGGTTGGATCTTCTTTCCCGGTTAAACCCGCAGGAGAGGGAGAACTGACGTGCACAGGTGGAAACAATCCACCGTCAGAGAGGAGGAGGAAGAGGATAACGGTGAACAGAGCACAGATGTTCGGAGGCTCTGATTGGCAAGACCACGTGACTGAGCCCCTCCACCAGAGAGGAGGGGAGCCGGGGTCTGGGGAGACGGGGACACAGGCTCCATTCAATTCATACTTGTGTACTTTGGGGGCGGAGGGATGACCTTATGAACACAGGAAAACATCCCAACGCAGAGATGAATGACAAAAAAAAAATCAAACACAAAAACAACGGCCCCCCACTTTATTTACCGTCCCCCAGCCTTCGGAGCAATCGTGGGGACTGCCGAGAGGAAGATGCGAAAGAAGAACACGCACGTCATCAGAACAAGAAAGGTGTCCCGTGCGCTCCTTCATTCCGGGGGCACCCCACATTCACCTGCTGAGGGTGCGGCCGCTCCCCGAGGCCCCCCCTCACCCGGAAAGCAGCTCCCGGGAGAAACGGTTCCCTGCCCAAATATTTGCCAACGGCCGGGGCACATTTCACGTTTCCTTTGAATGGTACTGACCTCGGCGGAGATGTTTTAAACATTTTCAGCATTAATCCTTTGGCAAACACCAGAAACCCGCGATGAAAGTAACCGATCCCTTGTTTACCTTCCTTCAAATCCGGCGTCGGTTTGTTTAGCTTCCAATAAGGTCTCTGCACCGTCGCGATGAAAGGTGACCGCTTTTCAGACGTATGGCACATTTACATTCTCCCCTCACTGGTACCCAGTGTCAAGAGCGGCGACCAGAAAGAACCAAGGTGTAGAAGTGAACCCCCATCCTCCTCCCTCCAGAAGGCAAACTCTTCTCCGCTCCCTTAAGTCTTCGAAGGCAGACTGAACCCCCAGGTGCATAGGGAGAATCTCTGCAAACACTTAGGGCTGAAGTCGGGTTGTGGGAGCTCGGCTGGGGCTGGGCAGACGCCACAGGTGCCCTGTACCACCCCCTCCTGGTCTGCCTCTGATGTCCACCAGGCCTGGCCGACAGCTCCCTGGCACCCCATCCAACTGCACCCCCCGCCAGGATAGGACCAGCTATTCCTTCACAGGCAGGCCTCAGCTGCGTGGCAGTGGGAGCCGGTGCAGAAATGCTCCGGTCTCCTGTTGGGGAGGCGAGCCTTTCTGGGTGTCTCTTATGCCACATGCTTCTGGAAAGGTCCAGGCACTAGCAGCAGGGACCTCAGAAACACCCCCTCGAGCTGGCTCCCCCACTCCTTCCTAGGATCTGGCTTCGGTAAGCCCCCTGCCTCACACCCTCCTCTCAGGCTTTGCAAATGGCAGCGAATCTCAGGCAAAGGCACCACTTTGGGGGAAAACGGTGAATCTAAAAGTGCAACCGTTCGCCGAAACCGGTGTGGCTCAGTGGGTAGAGCATTGGCCTGCGGACTGAAAGGTCCCAGGTTCGATTCCGGTCAAGGGCATGTACCTTGGTTGCGGGCACATCCTCAGTAGGGAGCGTGCAGGAGGGGCTGATGGATGTTTCTCTCTCTCATCGATGTTTCTAACTCTCTATCCCTCTTCCTTCCTCTCTGTGAAAAATCAATAAAATATATATTTTTAAAAAATTAAAAGCGCAGCAGTCCAACTGGGCTGAGAGGGAGACTTCAGACGGAGCACATGGGGAGATCCTGGCAGCCCGATGTGCTAGCAGGGGAGGTGCTCAAGGACAAATGTCCCGGCTAGCCGGGCCCTGTGTGTGCAGGGGAAGGAGAGAGCGAGAGAGGGTAAGAAATCAACCTGCCTGGGTTTCTGCTCTGCAGAACCAACTCCCCCCCCCCACAGTCTCCCTTCCACCCTGCATCCCCACTCCACCCCCAGGGGCGAGCCCACCCCATGGACACTGCCGGACCCTCCGTCCGCCTTTCCGCTGTCTGCTGCCTCCATCTGAGGACGGGTGGGTGACTTCAGGAAAGGAAGACTCCCCTTCGGGCCGGGTCCCCTCCTCCCTCCCCCCACTTCGACGCCCCTCCTTCCGAGAAGAGCGGGGCCGGGTCCTCGAAAGCGGGGTGAATCGTGCCTTTGACCCAGCCCGGCTGCTCAGTATGCAGGCTCTTTCCTCTCGTGGCCCAATTAATTCGGGAGGCGCGAGCGAAGTAAAATGGATGCTGTATACTGCCGGCCAAGCCAAAGAAACCGACGCCCGAAGCCAAAACCAATACTGCATGCCGAGCGGCCCGGAGCCCGCGCCGAGGGCAGGCAGGGCGGGCGTTTCGCGGAACTCACGTCGTAACCCCGAGCTGGGAAACGGGCCGGCGTCTCCAGGGCCCCCCGCACCGGGCTGCGCTTCCAGAGGCGCCGAAGAAAGGAGGGATTATGCGGGACTCAGGTCTGCTTTTCTGAACAGGGACCCCCGCATCGATGGGCCACTGGGCTTGGTGGCGTTCGACGGACCGTCCCCTTTTCTCGGGGCTTGTCCCATCTGCAAACTGTCACCTTTTAGGTCTTTTATAGCCGCAGCGTGTATCCCTCAAGGACAAGGGTCAGATTTAAAGTGTGGACTTCTTAAAATTTAAATTTTATTAATATTTTTAAAAAATATATATTTTATTGATTTTTTACAGAGAGGAAGAGAGAGGATGGAGAGTTACAAACATCGATGAGAGAGAGACATCGATCAGCGGCCTCCTGCACGCCTCCTATTGGGGATGCGCCTGCAACCAAGGTACATGCCCTTAACCGGAATCGAACCTGGGACCTTTCAGTCCACAGGTCGACGCTCTATCCACTGAGCCAAACCAGTTTCGGCCAAAATTAAGAACTTTTACCCCACAGACACTGCAGCTCTCTCTACAGCCCAGCTCACCCCACGGTACCCAAGAAAATGCACACACGCCCCAGGATTCCGGGAGGCACTCGACATAATCCATCATCCGACAACCTCTGATTCCCTCGGTGTCACCCTGAAAGACCCACTTACACAAAGCCGCCAGCACTTTCTCTCCCAGGGGTCCACGTAAATGTCACCACGGGGAGGCCTGTGCCCGCCCACTGTCCCAGCCCCGCCGCGAGGACCAGGCTTTCGTGTGCGATCTTCCTCTTGAGTTCACTTGGGGACAAATTCATTCCAGAGAGGAACCCCCCGGGCTGAGGCTGCGGCCCGGCTATCCAGGATCCGGCGTGGAGACAGGCAGGCCCCGCAGGGGGGCGCGCTCCGGGAGGGGCGGCGGGGTGGGGGGGAGCTGGTCTGCGAGCCAGGGTCCCGGGGGTGCTGAATCGAGCCTTGTTTGGACAAACTGCAGCTGTCCCTGCACATTCATCAATGCTTCCTTGCCCGGGGCCTCCTGCACAGAAACACTGGGCCTGAGGGAATGAGAAAGATCTGATTCATGAAGCACCTGGCACTGCCGAGGGGAGCGCACAGAGGCATGAGGGCAGCCAGCGCCCCGCATCAGACACGTAACTAGGCCCCCGGATGCAAAGGAGGGGACCGAGCGTGCGCTGCAGTCGGCCTGTCTGCGCCCGAGTCCCCGCTGCGGCTCTTCCTGAACCTCGAGAAATCGTGGTTTCCTCACCAGGAAAACTGAGATCACCACTGGACACACCTCCTTGGGTCTTTGTGGGGGTAAAGGCGTTGGCAAGAGTTAAACACGGAGCACAGAACCCAGCAACCACTCAGTAAGGGGGGAGTGGCTGCCTCCCTCTGCTGAAACCATGCCGTGTGAGTTCCAGGGTCCAGAGAAAGAACGTAAGCCTGCTGCTTGCTGTTGGCAAACATTAGCAAAAGCCTGGCACCAACCTGACCACGCCACCCAAGGAAGAAAGCGATGGACAAATCTTGCTTCTGAACATCCACACAACAACACGAGGTAAAGTGTTAGCGAAGTGAATCCAGCAACATACTCAGAGAATGGTACACGCTGACCAGGTAGAGGTGGTAGCTTTTAAAATACAACTGGTTTTATAAAAAAATAAAATAAAAGAATAAAAGCAATATGAATAGCTTTCTATGGCAAGGGTTCAAGTTTTATTAGCTAATTTTGAAAAGCTGTCACATCAGTTTCCCCGTGGATCAAACCCTTTCGAATGAACTGAATTGGACTGGGCCTCATTCAGGAGGAAGTCACTCAGAACAAATACTCACAAAGTAGATTGATAGTAGGCTGTGTTACAAAGGTAAAGTACAGTGGTACCTTGAGATACGAGTTTAATTCGTTCCGTAACCTTGAGGCGTGGGAAACTATGAGACGCTCGAGTCGCGGTAAACTGGTGGGTCGTGTGCAGCCGGCCGATCTGAGCAATTACTCCTATCTCGAATGTTGCTCGTATTTCAAAGCAAAAATCGCTCACTCGACGGCTCGTATCTCAAAAACCTCGTATGTTAGGGCACTCGTATCTCGAGGTACCACTGTATTCCAAACAGGGTCATTTGAGGAGAAAGATTGTGGTCACACACACACACACACACACACACACACACACAAATCTAAACCTATCTGATGGGTCAGTAATTTGGGGCATTTCTGCTATCATAACAAAGCCCATTTATGGAAAAGGAGGCCTGCTTGTTTTAGGTCTGGGTGCCCAGAAGCAGACCCAGAGATGAGGATCTGAGATTAAAAGATGCATCAACAATGTGCTCTCAGAGAGAGCAGTGAGTGAGTGGAGCGAGCAGGCTAGCGGTTTGGCCAGGGATGCTCGCTTTCATACATCTGCACCCGGGATTGGACAAGGGCAGCCCAGGTTGGGGTCCTGTGGTTCTTCAGTTACAGGTAACGTGGCTCTAGTGGCCCGAGGTCAGTCCTCCAAAAACAAGTCTCAGATGCTGCGTGTGCGAAGCAAACTGGGATGTGTGTGCAGGTGGACGGGCAAACAAGGCAGAAAGCGACTGGAGGGAAAGGGTGGATCACCAACACTGTTGGCTACCTTGGCCACGTGGAGAACGGACTAGAGTAGGGTCCCCATGTCCCTGGGGCTGCGTCTCCCATAGTCACCTGGGTCCGTGCCTCTGGCTTGAGGAGGTAACTCTAACTCTTCTGGGAAAGTCGGCCCACGTGTAGCTCCAGGAAGAAATCAGAACCCAAGTCAAAAAAGGAATCAGACGGGAGATAACAAAGAAACTTAAATTTCTGATAGCAGCTTGTGTTTAGTGTTAGCCTACTGATCATGGGTTTGCTTTCTAAGGTACCGAAGCATTTCAGAGAGTCTGAGAAAATTCAATTGATTTAGCTGGTGTGCGAAGCTAAGAAGGAAAGTCTATCAGGTGGAACCATCTAAAATTCACCTATCTCCAAGCTACAACAATATCAATTTAATAGGGTTCACTACAAAGCTCTTATAGTCCTACGAGAGGCCCGGTGCATGATATACGTGCACGGGGCTGACAATCAGGGCTGATCTGTGGGGCGACTGGCAGGATAATCAGGGGGCCCCTGCTGGCACCCACCTTGGCTGGCTTGGCACCACCCATCTGCCAGCCCTGCCACTTATTGCCCCCACCGGTCACCTCCCTCTGCAGAGCGACTGTCGGGTTAATTGGGGGTCCCTGCTGGCTCCCACCTTGGCTAGTCTGAGGCCTGTGGGCCGTGGGCAGCTCCTGCATTGAGCACCTGGCCCCCTGGTGGTCAGTGTGCATTATAGCGACTGGTCATTCCACCCATTGTTCCGTCATTTGGTTGATCTGCATATTAGGTTTTTATTGTAGAGTTTTTTTTAAAAAATATATATTTTATTGATTTTTTTACAGAGAGGAAGGGAGAGAGATAGAGTCAGAAACATCGATGAGAGAGAAACATCCATCAGCTGTCTCCTGCACGACCCCCACTGGGGATGTGACCGCAACCAACGTATGTGCTTTTGACCGGAATCCAACCTGGGACCCTTCAGTCTGCATGCCGACGCTCTATCCACTGAGCCAAACCGGTTTCGGCTATTATAGAGGTTGTCTTAATGTAGAAGTTAGACAAGTGCTGTGTGACTATTTGTAAGTAAATGAACTGGATATCAGACCTAATGCGAATAGACGTGACCATTCCTTTTCATGCCTAAAAGCTCTTCAGATGAGAGGATCTTATAAATAGACTGAGCGCATGTTTGATGAGATGTCGGCATCCATCATGCTAATGCACTTCCTTAACATGATGAATAAAATATGGAAGTCGGGTCCACAGCCACCATCATGTTCCACTGCAGTGGAGAACAGGAGTGTCCAGAGGGCCTGCCACTGTTCAATCACCTGAAAGTGGGAGGCAGAGCACGACTCGGGAAGAAGTGAAGTTTTTACTATCCTCACCTGAGGATATTTTCCCACTGATATTCAGAATGAGAAGAGAGAGGAAAAGACAGAGAGAAACACCCATGTGAGAGAAACGTATCAATTGGTTGCCTTCCGCATGCACCGGACCAGGAGCCTGCAACCAAAGCACGTGCCTGGGCAGGAACTGAACCTGGGACCCTTCAGTCTGCAGGCAGATGCTCTATCCACTGAGCCAAACCGGCTAGGGCAAGAAGTAAAGTTTTAATATGATAGGACTCCTACCTAAAAAATAAAAAAAGGCCTAGTTTCAAAGAATTGAAAAACTAAGGTATAAGTTCAGGAAAGTCACCAGTTAAACGTATACCCAACTTGAAAGCCTTTTTAATATACACATAATATCCAGCTATAAAATATAATGGGAAAGGACCCCATTTACAGCAGCAAGGATGCAGGAAAAACCAGAACAGGCAGGTCCTAAGTGGAGGAAACGATACTCTTTGATAGAGAAGAAAAATGGACAGACGGCCGATTCTTAAACAAAAAACGCAGAACACTGAAATATGTGTCTATGTAATTCCACAATGAAAGTACATGTGTACAATAATTCCCATCACATTGCAATGGAATGTTTCTGACCTTGAAAGGATGGTTTATGTGAAAGAACAGACATGGGACACTAGGCAGGAAAAGTTGAGCACTCGGGGAGAAATTTCTCCCAGATATGAAACTGCCATATAAAGCTCCAGCAATTCAAGTTCAAGGTCTGACCCTGAGGTTGACAGATCAGGAGACAGAAGAGAGAAACCCTGAAAGAGATCCAAATGCAAGCAGAAATTCAGCATATGAGGAAGATGGCACCTTGTCAAGTCAGTGGTGGTACGGGTGAGTAAGAGGGTGTTTCACAAATCTTCTGGAGACATCTGGCTGTTTGAAAATATAGACTTGGATCGCTACAATTTTTCCCCTTATACCAGAGTGAATTCCACCAAAAATGAATTGAAAACTTAAAGGTTAAAAAAAAAACCCACAAAACAAAAATGATGAATTACTGATAAATATTCGGGTAGATATCTAGAGATGGGGAGAAATTTTTAAGCCAACACCAAAGTCAGACCACCTATGCAGAAAAGGAGCAACAGATGGATGAATCTGACCGAATTAAAGACTTCTGTTGGGTCAAATATCGCAAATAAAGGTCAAAGACAAAGAACCAGTTGAGGATCAAGGCCACAGGCAAAGGGTTACTATTTCTGGTAGGATCTGCCTAAAACATTCCACCTTTCCCTTCAGATAACAAGTATTCAAACACATCGAATAAGTAAGTGAAAAGTACAAGAGGAAATTTGGGACAAACTTATGCCAACATTTCCTAGTGGTGATCGCCAGGCCGTGGGATCGCGGCAGATCTTTGTGCTACACGTTCTCGCAGGCAGGTCTCCTGCCCCAACATCTGGAACCTGGTGGAAGGCAAGGCTCTGCCCTGTGCACCCTGGGGGCGGGGCCAATATGTGCTCCATCTCTGGGTCCTTCGGTCTCTGGTCACATCTCTGTGCAGAGAAGGGCTGGGCTGCATCACGAAAGGCCGAGCTTTCATTATGGAAAACACTGGGCCCAGGAGGCACCCGGAGGTGACACAATCCCAGCTGCCATCCCAGGACCACGGCAGATGCCCCGCGGACAGAGGATGCTCTGGCAGAAAGGAGCAGCTGGCTTCGAATATGGGGGAGAATTCAAGGAACTCTGCGGGCATGGCCTGCTCCATCAACTGTCACCCCTAAACGTCACAGACCCAAAGAGGATCCCGCTCAGCGGTGAACTTCAGCACCAAAGGACGGAACTCCCTCCTCCCGGCAGGCCTGAGCCTACACAGCAGGATTCCATCACCAGGTGGGGGTAGCATCTCCCCACTTTTCTCCTTCCGGGTGGGTTGCCTTTCCAGGGAGGCAAGCCATCGGTAGGCAGCGTTTTACAACCGCCGGTGCGTTACGGAAATGTAACGCTGCTGACGCGGTGCCCAGAAAGTACCTCGGATGATGGAACGATCCTTTATCGGCATGCTCATCCTTCATCCGTGTGTTCAGCCAATTACACGAGATCTGAGACATTCCAGACGCTGCTGCAGGGATTAGGGATGAATCAGGGAATATGAAGTCGTTCTATACTCTCTGGGCTTACAGTCCTGGGGGAGGACCATTTCTGTCAGCAACAAACTAACGGTATGTCAGATCCTGCTAAGTTTTGTGAGGAACCTCAGGGTAAAGAAATGAGATGGCAGTGTTTGGAATAGTAGTGTCTTTCTTTTTAAAAAAAATATATATATTCTATTCATTTCTTACAGAGAGGAAGAGAGAGGAATAGAGAGTTAGAAACATCAATGAGAGAGAGACATCGATCAGCTGCCTCCTGCACACCCCCTACTGGGCATGTGCCCGCAACCAAGGTATGTGCCCCTGACTGGAATCCAACCCGGGACCCCTCAGTCTGCAGGCCGACGCTCTATCCACGGAGCCAAACTGGCCAGGGCGTGTATTTCTAATCAGGTGACATTGGAGCTGAGACAAGCAGCACGTGAGGAAGTGGGTCCCTTGCATATCTCAGGGGGGAAAGAGACGGTGCAAAGGCCCTGAGGCAGGGACCTGCGGCATGGTTCTGGCATGGGACATGCTGAACAGGGCTTCCGGAAAGCTCTTTAAAATGGGGCTAGTCCGGCCCTCGTCTTCTTGCTACCTGAATGCGGCTGCAGCGCTGGGCGTGCCAACCAGGAAGCATCACGTGGGAAGAAGGGGTGAGGGGAGAGGACAGACAGAAGGGACGGGGTTCCTGATGGCCTCAGGCACTTGCTCCCCGGTCTCAAAAGGCCCAATTCTAGATGGATGGTCCCACAGAAGAGTCCAAATCTCCTATGCTCAGCTGTAAAAGCTGGCTTTCCTGTCACTTGCAGCCAAACACATTCCTCACGGATTTTAAGGATCAGCTGCTTACTGCCTTTCCTTAGGAGACCAGGGCAGGCCGCTAGCTGTCCTCGGGTGCCTGTGAGAACGGTGCCAGCGGCCAGCATGCAGCAGGGGATGGGAGAACCGTGCCGACTCGTAAATCCTGCTTCGAAGGGACGGAAGGACAGCTCTGGAGAGCTGTGTAATGGACCGCAGCGATGCATTCGTGTTCTCTGTGAAACCCCACGGGCGCCGATGCGTCCACTTCCCTCATCAGATGTTGGCAGAAATACCCGTATGTCACACAGACACCTCAAGAGCGCAAAGACCTTGGTCCATATGAGCACCATAGCCCAGCCGGTGTGGCTCAGTGGTTGAGTACTGACCTATGAGCCAGGAGGTCAGCGTTCGATTCCCGGTCAGGGCATGTGCCCCGGTGGCAGGCTCTATCCCCAGTGTGGGTGTCCATGCAGCCGATCAATGATTCTCTCTCATCATCGAAGTTTCTCTCTCCCTCCTTCTCCCTTCCTCTCTGAAGTCAATGAACATATATTTAAAAAATATGCTGGCAACAGACCCTTCAGAACACAAAGGAAACCAGCTGAGAGTAACTGTACGGAGGCAAACACTTTCAGCGGTCCCCCCAGTTCCCTGTGGACCCCCTTTCTCTGCCCTCTCTCCGGCTGCAGTTGGCATTTGCTTCCAAGAGTGACATTTGTAGACATTCCCCAGAGCCTCCCTCAAGCTACCACAGCCACTCTGTCACACCTCACCCGCAGAGGGTGGAAAGTTCCTGGGGCGTTTCTTCTGAGAGAGAACAGGACACCCCGCTTCCAGGCCTGAGCGGGGATGATACTGAGGGGTGCAAGCTAGAGCTCCCCTTGCAGGACCAGGCTGGGGCCCCCTCTCTGGTCCTGTGCCCGCGGTTGCACCCTGCTCCATCCTGCCACCCCTCCCTGAATCCTGGGGGCGCCTCCTTCACAAACCACCTGGCATGAATCCTCCTCTCAGGATCGGCCCCAGGGAAACCCCGGCCCGAGACACCCCCATTCTTCTTGATTTTTTTTTTCAGGCCTTAGCTTAGCAGACCGTGTTCATGGCTTTCTTTTTAAGAGGTGTGACGCTGCTTTATGAAAAACGATTCAAAATCCAAGACTCCCCTTCTCCCCTTCCAAGAGGAAATCATGAAATGGCTGTTTTGCAGTTCATTCATTCAAAAAAAAAAAAAACTACCCAGAGGGTCTCACACACGTGTTCTGGGCTCCCCCACCCGAGAGCCTGCGGCTCTGGGCAACGTCCTTCCTCGCCGATCCTTGTCGCGGCGACAACTCTGTTGACATTGCCGCAGCCCAACGCAGCCCTCCTTCCCAGCGCGGTGAATACACAAACGAGGCTTTTCATATACGTGAAAGCTGAGCCCGCGGCGGAACACGGCCACGCTGTGAATTCCCATGGACACCTGGGTCTCTCCCCCCATGCCCACCCCTCTGTGCCGGCTGCCACGGGAAGCGCCCCGCCCTGTCCCCTGGGGCTCGGTTCCACTCTGGGTGGGGACCTCTCCCACTGCAGGGCCGAATTATGCTAATCCAATGGCCACAGGTAATCAATCCAGGTGAGGAACTAAAAACCTGGCGTACGCAGTGCCCACCCCATGCCCGGATCCTCTGGAAGGAAGGTCACGGCCACAGAAGCTACTCAGGAATGCTTAGGGTTCCCGGGGGGATGTGGGGTTCACCTTTGCAAAGGGATCCTTCCCGTCTGCATCTACCTGGACCACAGACAGGCCTGAAGGGAAGAGCAACTGAGAGAGAGAGAGAGAGAGAGAGAGAGAGAGAGAGAGAGAGAGAGAGAGCTTGCGGCTCCCGAAGAGGCTCAGATGGGCCGGGAGCCAGGTGAGGTTTCCCTGCCTGGCATCAGGCAGGAAGTTCAAGGTAAAGTCACCGGGGGGCGGGGGCGCTGGATGGAGAACAGGAAAGGGGTGGAAGAGACTCATTATTTTCTGAGCATCGATATCCACCCGCAGGGCTCCGTCACCGGGCGGGTTCATTCATCATGTTAATGGCCCCGCGGAGAGAGGGCCGTAAACTTCTAAGGCGGCGTCTGACTCGGGGCTACTATTAACTTGACGGGAGCCACCGGAGAGAGAGAGCCGAGCACCGGAGAGTCAGCTCCTGGCCCGAAGCAGAGGTGGCTCCGAGGGCCTGGGCCTGGGAAATGTGCTGACTCAGTTGCAGGGGGTGGGGGTGAGGGTGGGGGGGGAGAGGGAGGTGCGCCCCCCTGGGAGTGAGCCCTTCTGAGGCGCAGGGTGTGACCTCCCGGCCCCCCCTCCCCCCCCGGAGTGGGGTTCACTTTGTTCCCGGATGGAATGTTCCAGCTGAGAACAGGCCCGGGCCCTCCCACAGACACCCGGGGAGGCACACGCCTGTGTCTCTCCCCCGCGCCGCCCGGGCTAGAAGCGGGTCGGGTGGATGGCCGCACCTCCTTGCGCTTTGAAAGTGAGAAGAGAGAAACTTGGGAGAGGGGGGGGCTGGGCTCTCTGGGGTCCAGGTAGATGCAGACAGACGGGAAGGATCCCTTGCAAAACAAACTTACAGGCCCCGAGGCCTCCTGTCCTAAAGAAGCCACCGAACAGCACAGCGGCTGAGGCTGCCCGGCCGCGTGGCCAGCCCGAAGCCGGCGGAGGCCGGGATCTCAGAGCGCTCACTCCTGAGCTAGAGCAACTGAGCTTTCCTCCCGCAGTGCCAGCACTGTCACCCTCCCCCGAGGCCTGTCACCCACTGTCACCCTCCCCCAGCACTGTCACCCTCCCCCAGGAGGCCTGTCCCAGCACTGTGACCCCTCCCCACTGTCACCCCTCCCCCAGGACTGTCACCCCTCCCCCAGCACTGTCACCCTCCCCCAGGAGGCCTGTCCCAACACTGAGACCCCTCCCCCAGGAGCCTCTCCCAACACTGTGACCCCTTCCCTAGGAGGCCTGTCCCAGCACTGAGACCCCTCCCCCCCAACATTGTGACCCCTCCCCCAGGACTGTCACCCCTCCCCCACTGTCACCCTCCCCCAGGAGGCCTATCCCAGCACTGTCACCCCTCCCCCAGGAGGCCTGTCCTGGGAGAAAGGACAGGACAGAGGGCACAGGGCCCACCCTCCCTCTCAGCCTCTCCAGGAAGCTGGAAGGCCATGTGACAACTCAGCAGCGGGATCAGTGCTGAGCCCTCACTGAAAGCTGTGAGTGAGTGAGGATCAGTTCCCGTAAAGCCTCCTCCCAGCGGCCTCTTCCCCGCAGCCATCCCCCCACGAAGCTCACCTCCTGACCCCTCTGACTGTTCCCTCTCCCTTTGCTCTTCCTCGGGGTGCCTCCAGCCTCCGGCCTTCTGCTCCCTCAGTCCAGACCCACAGAGGGCCCCGCCCTGCCCATCTGCTGAGGACAGGAGTCCCACCCCCCCCCCCCGGCTCACCCCGCCCGCCCCCCTCCTGCAGACCTGGGGCTGGTGTCCCCAGACCAGCCTTCCAGACCAGGACCGCGTGCCCGCCTCACTGTCTGGAGTTGGCCATCCTCTAAACTCGGCCGGCAGTTACGGCCGGCCTCCCACGTTCCAGCAACGATGTATCTTGGATTTGAAAAAGCCAAATCCCCAAACCAGAAATTCTCCTATTTCAGCACAAGGTAAACGTGGGAAAAAAATCAACAAGCCTAATTAAAACAAACAAAAGCGAACACAAGCATTGATTTAACTGACATATTTACTAAGTTTCCATGAATTTTCAGGCAATTTTATTATTTAAAATAAAAGCAATTGGTTAAATGTAAAAATATGTTCACTTGAGCACTATCGCTATTTTTCTTTTAAAGATATATTTTATTGATTTTTTTTTACAGAGAGGAAGGGAGAAGGATAGAGAGTTAGAAACATCGATCAGCTGCTGCCTCCTGCACACCCCCTCTGGGGATGTGCCTGCAACCAAGGTACATGCCCTTGACCGGAATTGAACCTGGGACCCTCCAGTCCACAGGTGGACACTCTATCCACTGAGCCAAATCAATTACGGCTACTATGGCTATTTTTGGCAGTATACATGCACGTGCACACGTGTGTGTGCACATGCACATGCAATCTTTGCTAAGCGGATGGGTCTTTTCTTCTAGGATGAGGGCCTTGATTTCCGATCTGAAAGGAAGGGTCAACGCCCTCTTGCTTACATGCTTTGTCTCACATCCTTGCTCCTTATCCTCCTCCCCCTCAGCATTGAATCGTGGTCGGAAGTGGGTGATTGACGTGTGCTTTCTGAGTGAGTGAATGAATGAAGTAGGCAGCATGTGCTAATGTGTATGAGGAGTTGGGTGGAGCCTCATTTAATCCTAGCACATCCCACTTTACAGAGGGAGAAACTGAGGCGCAGAGAGAACGCCTTTGGCCTGAGGTCGCCCCAACTGCAAGACACCACGCTGGAGTCCCACCTCTGCATCTCGGCAGCAGCTAGAGCCCCCCAGTCCCTCTTGCCCACCTGGGCTGCCTGGCACGTCACTTCTCCTCCGAGAACGGCTAGAATACAATCACCACGAAGCACACGCCTTCCGGCCTGACCATAGCTTTCAAAGCATCATCAGCATGTGCTAATGTGTACAAGATTCCATGGGCATTTTGGGGTTCACCCTCTCTGATCACCTCCCTCCTCCCAAAACACACCCATAACCTGACGCCTCAGGTTCCAATCTACTTGGGCTCGTCTCCCTGTCATCCAGGGACGGACGTGACATACAGACATGAGAGGCTGCGGACAGGACAGGCTCCCCAGAAAGACAGATGCGTGTGATGCGCGGGGAGGCAGGGGAACGGGGCTCGAACATATGGAAAACAGGTCACACACTGCTGGCCTGTGGGCTGGATGTAGCCTGCGGACGTGTTTTATTTGGCCCATACCATGTTCAAAGGACATTTTAATTAGCTGCCAAAGTCATGAGATTTCACATAAAAATGTGGATTTCTGGCTTTTATGGGAAAAAAATGGGAAGTCTGGCGGCACGGGGGGTGACGCCCCCCCGGGCTACCCCGGACTCTGCTGAGAGCCAGCTGAGGCCGGAGACCTCCCTTTCCTGGTCTCCCGGCTTCCCCATGTCCCACAGGCGGCCCCTCTCTCACGCATGACACCTGCCTGCTCATGTTAGAACCGCCGTGACGTTCTAGGAGGCTGATTTACAACGTCTAGAAGCGCAGAAAGCGAGGTGCTCACCCTGGGGGTGCCATGACCGCGGTGGGCATCGCCTCGCACCCTGCCCCACGCTCCGGCGCAGCCCAACTGCCAGTGTCTGGATCGCCATACCTGAGGAGGTTTTCCAGAACCGTGGAGGCTGCTTCGTTCATGCACATTAGAGGACAGAGCACTGGGGAGGGTACCCCCCACCCCCAGCAGGGCCCAGGCACAGATGCTTTGGGAGGGGGTGTCAATGCCCCAGCTCCCTCACCCCCGAGGTTGGCATTTTGCTCTGTTTCCCAGGTGTGTCCCACTGCGCATTGCAGTCGCTGGTTTAACAGCACTCTCTCTCTCTCTCTCTCTCTCTCTCTCTCTCTCTCTTAAAAAACCATTCTTTTAATTTTTTTTAAACATGTATTTTTATTGATTTCAGAGAGAAAGGGAGATGGGGAGAGAGAAACAGAACCATCAATGATGAAAGAGAATCACGGATCGGCTGCCTCCTGCACGCCCCACATTTGGAATTTGCAAGCCAGGCCTGGGCCCTGACCAGGCATCGAACCGTGACCCCCTGGTGCAGAGGTCGACGCTCAACCATTGAACCACACCGGCCAGGCAACAACGCCCTGTTCACGAGCTGCCTCTACCCACCTGGGTCCCTTCCCTGCCTCCCTACCAGTGTCCGCTGCACCTCCCTCAGAAGCGAATGGCCTCAGGTCTTTGCTTCAAGGTCAGCATCTGGGAGACCCACACCAAGAGAGCATCAACCGCAGAGAAGAGCCTCCTTCAGAAAGTCCACCCCCTCTTTCTTCTCCCCAGCACGGCCTCCTCTGTGACCCCAGGGCCAGCTGCTACGTCTCCTTGGCACCCAGAGGGCAGCGAGAGCTCTCGTGACCTGCCCAGAAGCTTACCCTGTCCATGTCTATGTCCATGTCCAGGTGCATCCTAACAGGCAACACCATGGAGATGCACCCATGAACCAGCCCCTTGTTTGAGTTTCTCTCTCCCTGGGTCATGGGAGGCATTCCAGAGAGCAGGCCTTCAGCACAGGACAGCAGGCATTAGCCCTCCTGTGAGCCCAAGGTCACCCCGACCAGGAGCGTTACTGCCCTCTGTCCCACGTGGGCAGCCTCCTGCTGGCCATGAAATCCTGCCGGCTTTCTCTTGCCTCTCCTCTGCCTCTCACCCCTGTACCAGCCCAGCTCACTCCTTCCCCTTCCCCAAATATCCACCTTAGCTCTGAATGCTGACACCCGCTTTTCAGAGACCCAGCCATCCTCTGTAAGCCTCTATCGCGGGGTTCTGTCCAACCCGAGACTAGCCCTCGCAGTGACAACTTGCTTCACCTGGTCACGTCCGTGCTTCCAAGCGACTTCTCAGCACCTCTGCCGAGCAGCTGGCATCTTGTGCCCCAACTGCTTGCCGACACGCCTACCCCTCACCAGGCTGTGAGCTTCCTGGGAGCGGGGACCAGATCTCGCCCATCCTGTGTCTCCTAACAGCGGGCGCCCGCCTGGCCCTTCGCAGGTACTTAGTCACTGCTGTCCAGATCAACCCACTCCGTCCCACGGTCACCAGGAGCCAAAGCCGTCTGTGCCAGCAGGCACCACAGCAGGAAATGAACCTTGACCTAATCTCGATGCCAGGACCACCTGTCTGCACAGCTCCGGGGCCACCGTTCGCATCATATTCTGCTGCGTGTGGTCTGGAATGTCCCTCACCTAGAACCCAGCGTGAAGGTGACCCTGGAGTTGTGTGACGCAGTGGCTCTGAACTGTTTTATCTTTTTCTTTTATAAAATTTTTTTTAAAAACATATTTTATTGATTTTCCACAGAGAGGAAGGGAGAGGAAGAGAGAGCTAGAAACATCGATGAGAGAGAAACATCAATCAGCTGCCTCCTGCACGCCCCCTACTGGGGATGTGCCTGCAACCAAGGCACATGCCCTTGACCGGAATGGAACCTGGGACCTTTCAGTCCGCAGGCCGATGCTCCATCCACTGAGACACACCTTTTTTTTTCTTTTTTCTTTTTCTCTTTCCTCTTCTCCCTTTTAACTGTATACCCCTGCCCCATCCCTTGGAGCCCCCTTTCACTGCTCCGCAGGAGACCATTAGGTGACCGTTACGTGCCCTGCTTCAGCCAGACGGCACACGCCCGCCGGCCAATCAAGCAGCCGGGTCGCCACCAGCAAATTAAGTCCCGTTTTATGGAGTGGTTTCCAGGGAGCGTGGTGCCGGCCTGAGGCCAGGCAGCAGCGCCCCTCCATGTGCGCGCCAGGTTTCTGGGCGCAGCCTCCGCTCCCGGAAAGCACCGGCGCGTATCTTTTGTTCAGGCTCCGACGCTCAGATGCCACCGATGGGGTGATGACAGAGAAGTCTGGACACCTCGGAGGCCCGGGCTCCCAGCTGCTTTGGGACTCTGGCCAAGAGGGACATCCGTCCACCCAGCCAGCCGGCCACCTCACCTGTGCAGTGCATGGCGGCGCCTGCCTCCGTGACACCCGAGCTGCGGTTTGAAGGCGGAGCGCAGGGCAAAGGCAACTGCGGTACTACATTCCGCCGGGATTCTTGTGGTGGTGGGCCGCCGGGGGGCCATTGCGCCTGGGGGGGGGGGGGGGGGGCGGCCAGGAAGGCCCAGGCTCAGCATGGCCCCCCGTGAACAGCTGAGGACTCTGGACTCCATTCTGAAGATGCGAAGCAGGAGGAGTGACGAGATGAAGTGTCTTCTCTCGCTTTTATGGCATAACGGGCATTAGCAGCTTATTCTTAATCTGTCACATGATGTCTTTACTGTAAAATACTGCTTTCGGTGTTCTGCGTGTAACCAGAGATCTGAAACCGTCTAGGTGCTGGGTTCTCTGTTGACGGGGCAGAGCCTAAACCAGGGACAACTCTTAGGGTGCGGAAGGTGAGTGGAAAGCATGCCCTTCCCACAGTCCTTCTTGATTCTTTTTGGGGGCTTCCCCCCAACCCTGGAGCTCCTGAACCTATTAAGCGACGGAGAGTTTGAGATGGTCCCTGGGAAAGTTCGTGGGGCGCTGCCATTATAGATGGCTCTACATCAGTGGTTCTCAACCTTCCTAAGGCCGCGACCCTTTAAGACAGCTCCTCATGGGGTGGTGACCCCAACCATAAAATGATTTCCGGTGCTACTTCATAATTGTAATTTTGCTACTGTTATGAACTGTAATGTAAATATCTGATAGGCAGGATGTATTTTCGTTGTTACAAATTGAACATAATTAAAGCATAGTGATTAATCACAAAAACAATATGTAATTATATATTGTGAAATATTTATTTCTAATGACAAATAAATGAAATTTTGTCTTGAATCGTGGTGTAGCATGGGCAACAGTCTTCCTATGACAACAGTAAACGACATGGCTACACTTTGCTACACCGAGGAGCAAAGTGGTTCCTAAGACCATGGGAAATAGGTGTTTTCTAATGGTCTTAGGCGACCCCTGTGAAAGGGCCATTCAACCCCCAAAGGGGTCGTGACCCACAGGTTGAGAACCACTGCTCTACATGCTTCAGCTGCCCCCTACACTGGGCAAGACTGGCACAATCCTGTCAGAACTACCGAATCTGGCAGGACCCGCGGCTGCGCAGAAACAAAGTTTGAAGGGGCACCCAGCACTCAACTGTGGGCAGGGCGGAGGTTTTCCTTAGAAACTGATTTTGGCCGAAACCGATTTGGCTCAGTGGATAGAGCTGTCGGCCTGCGGACTGAAGGGTCCCGGGTTCGATTCTGGTCAAGGGCATGTACCTTGGTTGCGGGCACATCCCCAGTAGGGGGAGTGCAGGAGGCAGCTGATCAATGTTTCTCTCTCATCGATGTTTCTAACTCTCTATCCTTCTCCCTTCCTCTCTGTAAAAAAATCAATAAAATATATTAAAAAAAAAAAGGAAGTGATTTTGGTTCCATTTTAACACAGAGATCAAGGCACCGCCGTTCAAGGCTGCAAACGCTCTGAAAAGCTGCAAAAATTCCCACCGGAACCGCTGTCAACAGTTAGAGCAACCAGGGGGCGGGGGCGAGGTCTCTTTAAACCCACCCATTCCCCGGTTGCCCGCCAAGGAGGCCCGCGCTCTCTCTCCAAAGACGGTCCACGGAAGGAAACACTGAAGGGTAAAGCAGGCGAGGATCCCAGCTGCTCTTTCCTGTCTGAGTCATGCCGCTTCAGCCCCAATCCATTCAGATAAATTAATCCACTCTTAAGAGCTCACTCAATTCATGGAAATAACTCCGTGACTCACTCAGATATGCCAGGAACAGCTACATGCGCCAGAGTGGAGGCTGATGGACGTGACCCGCTAATGAAAACATCAAGGGCAGATAACAAGCATGCTGAGCTGCTATCTGTCCTCATCTCTTATCTGGTTTCTCACAGCTACTGGTCCAACACGAACACTCTAGAACATGCGCGTGCGGGAGACTGTGGCCGTGTCATCGCGGAGAAGAAGCCAGACATACGGTACAGGGCTCCCCAAGAGAGAGCGGGTAGGAGACAGTGGCGGACATCGATTCCGCCCCGTCACTCTGGAGGTACAGTGGTATCTCGAGATACGAGTTTAATTCGTTCCGTCACCTTGAGGCGTGGGAAACTATGAGACGCTCGAGTCGCGGTAAACTGGTGGGTCGTGGGCAGCTGGCCGATCTGCAAGATTACTCCTATCTCAAATGTTGCTTGCATTTCAAAGCAAAAATCGCTCGCTCGACAGCTCGTATCTCAAAAAACTCGTATGTTAGGGCACTCGTATCTTGAGGTACCACTGTATTCCTATAGTTTCTTCCCTGGAAAGACCAACACACTAAGTCCAGACGGGAAAATATTCTAACGGTCCCAAAGATACTTCACATAACAAAGTAGTCTTTGCACAATCACTGCACCGTTCGAGCTATGATGCAGGTCAGCAGATGCGCTAGATGGACCGCAGGCTCTCTTTTGGGGTGCCCGCCCTCCTTACCTTCTGCCACATGTTGATGAAGAAGAGCTCCCGGGAAACATTGAAGGACACGTTGGCATCGTAGGCATCGTCGCCGAGGTTGGCGATGGAGATGTTTATGGAGATATTCTTCACGGCCCCCAGAGCCAGGTAGGGGGTTTTCTCATCAATGCTGCAAGGACAAAGGGACAGCCATGAATACCCTGAAGCTTCCAGCTTTCAATAGTAAGACATGACCCATGGTGGGGTGGCTGCGGGAGGGGTGGGGGGCAGGAACTCCACTAGGATCAGGACTACAAGTCCCAGGCACCCCACGAGGCAGCCATGCATCCTTGGGAGATCAGATCCCATGAGCCTCGGTTTCTTCATGAGGGTTCTAACCTTCCCAAGTCACTGGGCTGTCCTGAGGCTCACATGAAGTCTTGTACATCCAACTTGGAAAGTTACAAGACATTTATAAGCTAGACATGGAATCCAATCAGACATTAATTCATTAAAATATTTTTTCGAGCATCTCCTACCTGCCCATCATTACTATTCTACAAGGGTTCTTGCCTTCTTTAGCTTCAGAGAGGCAGAAAACACAGACACAAAGAAGCAAACACACAGAAGCCTCACTGATGAGGTGATCTCTCAGCACAAAACTAAAGGAAGAAAGGGAGCAAGATACCAAGACCCCTGGGGACTAGCCAAGGGAAAGTCGTGCCTGGAATGTCCAAAGGCTGGTGAGGAGGCCAGGGTGGCACAGAGGGGTGAGCGAGGGGGAGAGTGGGAAGGAA
Source organism: Lasiurus cinereus (assembly GCA_011751065.1). Classification (NCBI taxonomy): domain Eukaryota; kingdom Metazoa; phylum Chordata; class Mammalia; order Chiroptera; family Vespertilionidae; genus Lasiurus; species Lasiurus cinereus. The sequence goes on from JAAGEH010000143.1 coordinate 3,905,933, forward strand.
GGGGCGTAGAGAGGAGAAGGCATTGGGGCCAAGCAGATCACGTAGGGCATCACTGGGCCACCAGAAGGCTCGTGGTTTGAATGAGATGGAGCCCGGGCAGAGCTCTGAGTGGAGGACCAGTGTGGGAGGAGCTGAGGTCGTGAGAAGTCCTATTCTGGATACGTTTCCAAGGATATGCCAGCAGGTTTTGCTCATGGACGGATGAGGGGTGTTAGGGAATCTTCACAGGAGAGTCAAGGATGGCTGCAAAGATTTTAGACTGAACAACTAGAAGGGAAGAGCTGTCATTTATCGAGATGAGAAAGGCTGTGGGTATAGAAGGTTTAGCAGAGGAAATCTAAACACTGATGGGATTTTGAAGAAGAGATATTGAGATCGTTGGATGCCCAAGTCTGGAGTTGAAGGAGGAGTGTGGGCTGGAGGTATACACTTGGGATGGACTAGTTATGATCACCAGGGAACCCGTGTAGGTAGAGAAGAGGTGTCATAGGTGAGAGTTGAAGATGAGGAGGAGCCCGCAAAGGAGATTGAAAAAGAGGGGTGAGGGAGATAGGAGAGAAACCAAGTGAGAGGGTGTCAAACTGGCCCCAGAAGATGTGTTTCAAGGAAGGAGTAATCAATTTTGTCAAACGTGGCAGAGAGGTAAAAACAACATGAATTAGAAGTGGCCATCGGAATTCGCCATTAACAGGTCATTGGTGATCTTGTTAAGAATGACTTAAGTGGAGTGATTGAATTGGAATTGGAAGAGCTGTGGGAAGAGAATAAACGGAAACAGTGAGTACAGTCACCCATTTGGAGGACTTTTTCTACAAAAGGGGGATTAAAATGGAAATTATCAGAGTATATTTACCTGGTAATTGGGAGGATCTATTAGAGAGAGAAAAACGAATGATAACATGACAGGGGACAATTGCTGGATGGTTTTTAATAAATGGGGCGGGGGGCTGGGGCTGGCCTCAGCTGGTATGAAGTGAGAAAGAGGCCCATATGGCACAGATGCATTAACAAATGGCTGTTAGAAACAAGACAAGATTCCCTTACGATTGCTTCCATTTTGCAGTGAAATAAAGCTGAGTCAATGACTGGGAAAGGGGAGGAGGAGGATGAGGAGGGAACATTTGAGGGGCAGGAAGGAGGAGGGAAATGGCAGCCCAGGAGAGTGGGAGTGAGCAGGCTACCAATGGGATGATGCTGGGGGTGAGCATTATGGGGATGAGACAGTGAGGAGGAGGATGACAACATTGTACATGAGATTGATGATTATTATGCGATGTGAGCTTTGGACCAGATAAATTCACATGGGTGGCCAATCTTTGATGGGCTAACCAGTTAATGGAAGATGTGGTTAAGCATATGAGGGTTCGTGTAATGGACAGTTGGTATTTTGACTACCCCACATCCTGACACCTTCCTGTGGTGTCTCAAGATAAGTGGGAGGGGCACACCAGAGGGAAGGGTGAGGCTTGGTTGCTAAAGTGTGAGCACTTAAGTGCAGTCATGTGATCTCAGGATGGTCAAGTGGCCTCAGTGTGGTGAGAGAGGCTCCTAACTCATGAATTCTGAGTTTCCCAAAGGCAACATCTGAGAGCCCTCGGAAACACCTGAGGTGACCACGGAGGATTGAGAGCCCTGAAGTGGTATCCTGAGCTAAGGCTTGCCTCCTTTGCTTCAGGTCATGATGGTTCTCCAGCTTTCCTGGCCAGTGGTCGGCAAACTCATTAGTCTACAGAGCCAAATATCAACAGTACAACGACTGAAATTTCTTTTGAGAGCCATATTTTTTACATTTAAACCTCTCCTAACGCCACTTCTTCAAAATAGACTCACCCAGGCCATGGTATTTTGTGGAAGAGCCACTCTCAAGGGGCCAAAGAGCCGCAGTTTGCCGACCATGGTTCCTGGCTAAGTTCTGAACCAGCCTCTCACCCTCCTTTTAAATTACTTTCCTGTTTTCTTTATAAAATACGTTTTTATTGATTTTAGAAAAAGAGGAAGAGAGAGAGAGGGAGAGGGAGAGAAACACTGATGTGAGACATCTATCGGTTGCCTCCTGTATGGCCCCTATTGGGGATCAAGCTGGCAACCCAGGCATGCGCCCTGACCGGAAATCGAACCGGTGACCTTTGGGTGCACGGGATGATGCTCAATCAGCTGAGCCACACCGGCCAGGGCTCCTTTTCTGTTGAAATCAGCCAGCACATGTTTGTTGTTGTTTGCAACCACTGAGATAGCTAGTAGAACATGAAAGACAAGAGGACTGACTATCCAACATCTCAGTAGGCTAAAACACTTTGAAATACAGATGTTGGGGGGGAGGAACCCTCATTACTCATCCAAAAAGAGGGGACCTCACTTTCCTGCGTGCCTGGCACGTCCACAAGAATAACATGTGCTAGGAGAGAGCGGAGGGTCTCGTTTTATTTTGGAAGCGAGAGCTCTACGGATCCAAACAAGATGTGAAAAATTAACTTCGAGGAGAGCTTCAAATTCTTGAATGGCCTCCAGTAAATGACGACCCTGACCTCGAGCTATGTGGCAATTATTTATTATGGTTGGCCACTTCCATTTTAAACAATTGATGGGTTATTTCTGTCCTCGTGTTTGCTTTTGTAAGATTAAAGGAGTCATCTTCGGGCCTAGAGGAGTTATGACAGAGAGAGCGCTAACCTTGCTTTATCTGGAGAAGGAATTGCATAAGCATTTAGCAAGTAGCTCCGTGGCCTCAGAGAATCTCCACGGTTTCCAAAAGGAATCTTAAACAGAGAGACACCACCCGCTTCTTCCAGTTTGACTGTTCACGGTCAGCCACTCTCCTTGTGTACACATGGCAAGGGATCAGGCCTCGATGCCTAACCTCCTGCCGGCCCCCAACGCGTAGACCTCGGACACTTGATCCTGCCGTCGGGTCATCATCCCTGGGGTCTCAAAGTCAAGTGCCTCAGACCTGGCTCCGTGGTTGAGGGAAGCCAGGCACCGTCCAGGGCAGACTGTGAGCTCAGACTTTTTCAAACGGAGGTCTCAGAGCTGCGTCACTCCTCCCCAGCTAGGAACCCCAGTCTGAAACAGAACATGTCCGTTTCCAAAGCTATTCTTAGGAAGGAAACGTAATGTGCCGGGTGCTGGGTCCTTTCAAACATGTCACCCTTCTGAACCCTGACGACACCAGGAGAGGTTCCCGGTGCGAGCTCCATTTTTAGAGACGAGGAGACTGAGATGCAGAGAGATAAGGTGATCGGCTGAGGGGAGGTGGGGGGGTGCTGGCTTAGAACTCGTGCCTCCTGGGCCTTCAGAGCCCAGTCCTCGCCATCGTGGCCCATGTTCTCCAGCCCCTCACCTGCCACACCCAGGAGGCCCCTTCGGATCTCCGTCCTGGAGAAAGAAATCTCCCTGTTATGACCCCTTCCTGCCCCATGTGCTCGACCGTCCTTCACAGCACCGACCAATGAGACGTTTACTTGTGCGGATGTTTGATTAAGAGCTAGCTCTCTCTTTCCCATTAGGCTTTAAGCAGCGGGGGCAAGGGTCCCTGTCTGGTTTTGCTCATCCCTGAACCCCCAGGGACAGAGTTATGCCTGTCACTCTGTAGGAGCTCAACAAATCCTCGTGCAATGAATGAATGAAAGAATGAATGAATGAATGAACACGCACACCATCCCCACAAGAAGATCATCAGCTCAACCTTTGCACTTTGCAGAGGAAGAAGCTGAGCTGTCCTCCCTGTCCCTCAACCCCCACCAACACGCACAGGGGAACGCGGCTATCTGGGAGCTGAGCTGAAGTTAGTGCCAAACTTCCACGGGCAGGAAGGCTGTCGGAGCTGCGGCTCTCGTATCACTTCCATCTCGGTCAGGAAGGGCTTTGGCAAGAAATACCTTTTCATGGCATCTGAAAGGAACAGGCCTTCTTGAAGACTAACCTCTGACAGGGCTGTTGAGAGAGTCAAACAACCAGGCACAGAAAATGCCAAACGTCCTCCCTGGCGCTTACTTCTCCAGTAAAGAACAATCTTTCTCATTTTCCAGAAATTGTATTCCCGGGGGGAAAAAAAACCCCACCTCCCATTAATTTTAATTTGTGTGTGCAGTCTTTTAAGTGGGTCATGTTACTCTGAACACCTACCGCTCTGATGTGCGTTGATAAGAAGAGCATTATTAATAGTCAACATGAGGACCGACTGTAGCTTCTAGAAAGCTTATCTTACACACATCTGGGGCCGGTGAAAGCACATTGGTCCTTTGTTATAAAAAATAACAACTATCACTGTCCTGATACATCTCAGAGCAGCTGGTTTCGAATATGTTGGCTTTGGCACCATCCACCCAGGAGTCCCAATGTCAGCTGCGACTGCCACCATGCTGGCGGAAGTGTGACGCCTGGGGGTCACTGTAGAATGTGTTCTGTGCCCTCACTCACCCCCTCCCATGAAGAGAGCGAACCCCTCAAAGTTCCTTGTTGGGAACATGCAATGCATTCCCATATCAATCATCATCTGCTGAACCACGAAGGCCACTAAACCGAATTCTTCCCCTTCTCCCATCATGGAAAGAATTTTATTTATAATAATTTTTTTTGTGAAGATGCTAAGGGAAGAAACTCAAGGAGCTTAATGGTATCTAAAAATGATTTTCCATTGGATCTTTTTTTTTATCTTCCTTTAGTTTTAGAAATATAAGTCTTAGAAACATTAAGAAGGACCTTATTTAAATACTCTGTGGTTAAATCCTACCTTCCATAAAATATAATACTTTTATTTCCTTTTGCTGCTAGTTTTAAACTAGCCTGAGCAACAGACGTAAATTCAGGAGTTAACCAAGTGCATGCTGGTCAAGTATATTTCTAGTTTTAAAATCTTCTTGCCATACATTATTATTATTGATGATAGTACACTTGCCAACTACAACTATATTTGATCATGACAACTAGGAGAATTATACAAGGCAGCCAAATGCATCCATTTTTCCTTCCTGCCTTCTTCCTTCCCTCCCTTCTTTTTCTAGTCATTTATTCATCCATCCATCCATCCATTACCTAAAACAAAAATGAAAACTACCTTCTCAACTTAGGTACCAGGGATACAGTTTCCAGACCTCAAAGAGTTCACTGTCTAGTGGAGGAAGCAAACATGTCAGACATGATATCAACGTGTGCCACGTGCTGAGCAGAGAGAAGAGGAAGCATCCCTATGACAGCCTTCATGCTAAGAGACCACAAAGAAGGGATTCTGCAGGGGCAATGGGGGGAGGGGAGGTGTATCGGAAGGTTTTAGGCAAGGCATTACTAAGGAGGCATATTAGGAGCCATACAATTAATGGGATGATAACCCTATCAATAAAAATGTTGTTAAGATTGATTGTACACACACACACACATACACACACACAATCACTAGGTTTTTCATTCATGGAAATCATATTAAAAAGAACATTGTGGTTCTGGCTGTTTTGGCTCGGATCAGCCTATGGACGGAAGGGTCCTGGATTGGATTCCAGTAAAAGGCGTGAAATGTCACAATTGAGAAATGTCAAAATTGGGGGCAGCCTTCCTGAGGAAGGATTCAGCATCCCACAAATCACAGATATCCTCAACAATGTGTCAGAAAAGCCGTGACATCCATGATAGCGATTGCAACTTAAAAATCATAAACAACGCTTCCTGGTCTTCCAAGTGGGCAGACACAAAATCAGAAATGGAATTTGGCAGCTGGATGGCAGCCCCCTGGATCCATCCCTTCACAGAGAAAGGCTAAGGAGTTAACAACCCCTTTCTCATGGCCGCTCAGCAGACAGTGGCAAAGCCAGACAGACCTCCAAACTCCTGACCCAGCGTTCCTCCTGAGCCACATCTTTTGTTGTTGTTAATCCTCCCAGACAATATTCTTTCCATTGGTTTTAAGAGAGAGTAGAAGGGAGGGAGGAAGGAGAGAGAGAGAATGAGAGGAGAGAGGTGGATGTGAGAGAGAAACATTGATTGGTTGCCTCCTGCACACATCCAGCCAGGTGGGGGATTGCACCTGCAACCTAGGTATATGCCCTGGACTGGGAATCGAACCCCGAGACACTCCGGTCCATTGGCTGAACAACATCAGCCAGGGCTTGAGCCACATCTTAAAGAATGAGGAGCAGGGAAACAGGAAGTCCATTCCAGGCAGCGGAAACAATCAACAACAGATAAATGAATGGTGGTGACTCAGAAATAACTCGGAAAGCAGCAGGAAAAGGACTTCCTTAGCAGTAAGATCAATGGGAGGCCAGCAGGTTACGCAGAATGCATCCAGATTCCCATGGACTTCAGACGTCAGAGTTTTGGGGTTGATCCTCTAGGCCAATGGTCGGCAAACTGTGGCTTGCGAGCCACATGTGGCTCTTTGGCCCGTTGAGTGTGGCTCTTCCACAAAATACCATGTGCAGGCGCGCACATACAGTGCAATTGAAACTTTGTGCCCATATGCAAGGAAGTTGGTTTTCGGCTCTCAAAAGAAACTTCAATCGTTGTACTGTCAATATTTGGCTCTGTAGACTAATGATTTTGCTGACCACTACTCTTGGCCAGTAAACTTAATCATGTTATCTTGAGTAAACAATGTCAGATATGCTGAAAGGAATCCTAGCTAATAAAGAGGGAATATGCTAATTGACCATCATGTCCTCACGAAGATGCAACACCCACAGCCAATAAGGAGGGAGTATGCTAATTGCTGCCATGCCCTCAAAGATGGTGGCACCCAGAGCTACAAGATGGCAGAGCCCAGTCCACTCAGCCCCACTGAGGCAGCAGGCACATGGCATCCATGTGCTGGCCTCCAGACACCCCCAGTCTCCTCAGCCCTCCAGCCACCCAGAGCCACCTGAGGCTCAGGTAACCAGGGCCAGTGGAGGCTTGCATTGCCAGCAGTGGCAGCAGCAGAGGTGTGATGGGGGCATCACCTTCCCCTGATTGCCAGGTCACCTCCCACCCCTGAGGGCTCCTGGACTGTGAGAGGGGGCAGGCCGGGCTGAGGGACACCCCACCTCCAGTGCATGAATTTTCATGCACTGGGCCTCTAGTTTGTTAATAAATAACACGGCACTAAAGTGAAGGTGTTACAAAATGTAGTAGACTCTGGGTGGTTCCACTCCTGTCCCCTGGGGTCTTATCACCTGTAGTCTGCACAGGCTGCAATTCAATCTCCATCTTTTGCTGAAAGACTTTTCCCTGCAAGCCAGTAAGTGCCAAAGAACCAAGCTCCCGACAGCCCCCTAGCAGCCCTCAGCCAATGACAGAGGCAACTGGTGCATCATGACCTCAGCGCCCTCACTTACTGGGTGACTAAACTGAAGTGCACGTTCCAGTTCTAAGCCCCAGCTGCCCGATATGGTGGCCACTGGGCACCTATGGCTTTGAGCATGTGAAGCGTGGTAGGTCTGCAGGAAGTGTGAAATGCACATCAGCTTCCTAAGGCTTAGCACAATAAAACAAGAAAGGATGTAAAAAAATATCTCCATCATTGTTTGAATATTAATTACCTGTTTACCTGATTTTTTTTTTTGCTACGTTATTTTTGCTATCTATAAAGATTTGTTTTATAAGTTCCACTTCAATGTTTCAATGTGGCCACCAGAAAATTTTAAATTGCATATGTGGTTTATGGTCTGTTTCTACTGGTCGGGACTCCCCAAGACTCTCAGTAAATTCTATATATTTTCCTTTTAACAATCTATTTGATTTGTGATTAATCTTTGATGGTACATGTTTGCTCATGTTACTTGCAAAGGAAAGGTCGGGGGGGGGGGAAATAAAACAAATTTGGGTAAAAATAAAATTGGTACTATCCAGCCTCGCAAACTCGCTTGCTTGTGACACGCAGTAATGAATATTGTGAAATGGTCACAAAAGAACGAGCGCACCACATGTGTGCTTGTCTTTCCCACAAAGTAATTTTGCGTTTCACCAAAATCTGATGCCCTAAGTGGTGGTACACTGGGCAGAGAAGCCTCACTGGTGAGGGAGGCATTTATGTGCGGCTGCAGTCAGTGGGTGAGGGCTGCTGTGGGGAAGGGAGGGCGCTGTCCCAGCTCCTCTGCCTGGTGCACAGGGCAGCCGGAGAGGCAGTTACTGGAGCGGAGCCCCGGCCTGAACACAGGGTTGACGGGACACAGGCAGCGCTGACTGTGCCCGCTGCAGTGTCCTATGATTGGGAGCTGCAGCTTGGTGAACCGGAGAAGGAGCCGCGGCTGATGGATCAGCACAGTGAGTCCTGTGTTTGCTAAAAGTCTGGAGATCCCCTCACCCCCACCCCTTGTGAGCCACATCCTGGCCACCTCCCTTCTTTAGCAACTAACTGTCAGAAAGATCCTTCCCATGTGCCATGGCCTCCATGTCTACCGATGGGTCCAGCCTGCTGGGGCCTCATGGTCCGTATGGGCCACCAAACACGCCCTTGACCCAGGGCTGACAGCCAGGGGGTTACCCAGGGGGTTACTGTCCTGGTTGTGCCAGGAGCTGCCAAGAGCTCTTAAATAAGGGCAGGAATGCCCAGGCTATGAGAAGGCTGTCCATCATTCTGAATGTTATTCCTGCTCTAAACCGGGGTCTCACGAGGTAGGACAGGAGACAGCGCCCTTGTTGAATCTGAGGGGTGCATATATCGAGCTTCTGCCATGCGGTCCATTTTAGAGAAAATGATCAGGGATACATTCGAGAAGCAGTGGATGGCAGTGAACACCGTCTCTGAGCCCATCTCGGAGGGATATGCCCTCGGCAAGGAACTGCCCTCGACTTCCCAACCTGGGAAGGCAGCTGTGCATCCCCCCAATGTTGTGGAGTGTACCCCGCTGCCTCTGTTCATCTCCCCGGACTGGAAGGTGGTGCCCCAAAGCCCCCTGGCATCCTAACAGGAGCACCTGCATTCCAAGAGCCAGACTCGAGGCCTCTCCCCACGGACACAGCCAACTCCTCTTTACAGAAAACAAGTACTCTAGACCAGTGGTCGGCAAACTGCGGCTCTAGAGCCACATGCGGCTCTTTGGCCCCTGGAGTGTGGCTCTTCCACAAGATATCACGGCCTAGGCGAGTCTATGTTGAAGAAGTGGTGTTAGAAGAAGTTTCAGTTTAAAAAATGTGGCTCTCCAAAGAAATTTCAATCGTTGTCCTGTGGATGTTTGGCTCTGTAGACTGATGAGTTTGCCGACCGCTGCTCTAGACCAACACAAAGACCCCTTCTCAAAGCTACAGCGTTTCTACACCTCCAAAGAATGCAGCTGCCGATACCAGCCTGTAGAGGCAGGATGCCAAGGTGAATGCCCTCACCCAATTCTGCACATGTGAGTGTCACAGGTGAGAGTTACACCTGCGTGTTACACGTGAGGGTCATGCATGAGTGTTAGCACAGTCTCAGCCCCTGTCTCTCAGTTTGTAATTAGCTGGAGAGGCTCTCCTTCCTGCAAGACACAGTCACTCTGGACGAGGGAACCTTAAAGTCCAGCCGGAAACTGCAAAGGAGTCAGCTCCCATGGAATGTTCCAGAAGAAGCTCCGAAATTTCCCTTTCCTATAGGGAATGGGAAACGGTTTTGTCTTTCTGACTCATTTCAGCTAGAAACAGCCTATTCCTTTACATTCCCATAAACTATCCTGATACATTATTTAGAATCCGAATACCTATTTTCTCCACTATAAAAAAAAGTCACTAAAGTCTCCTGATTTATAGTTTTAGTTATTGTGGCAAAAAAAGATATCCTTTCTGTTTTCTGTTTTTAAACCAAAAACATTTTTTGGTTTAAAAAAAGCCCCCAAAGATATCCAAACAGGATATTGCACCAAAAGGTGGGATACTAAATATACAGGAACAATGAAGTCTAATCTTAGTGTCGCTTTTAATAGACTCGGGAGCGATGGCAGTTGTGACTTCTGCCCGGCTCGCAGCCTCACGTGGGGTTATCTTATGGGGCCCCGTGGAAGCGTAGGGCAGAAGCAGCCTCAGCCCCGCACCCCGGAGCCGCCTGCTCCTCACCACCCCCTGTCCCTCACGGTGCCGACCCCCTCAGGATGCTCTCACCCCGCGCCCTGCGATGCGTTTCCCTTCCTCCGGTGCTCAGCGCCACATCTGGACCGGCTTGCTTCTCCGCTGTTCTCGCCCTCCCTCTGCCTCTGCTCAGCCTCCCCTCCTGCCTTTGGTTTCCCTGGCAACCCCCTCCCGCACCACCGGCCGGACTTGAGCTGGACCCTTGGGTGGCTCGCTGTGCTTACATGCCGGCCCCAGACCTCCACCAGCGTCTACTTTCCCATACACTTAAAAAAACAACAACAATCTAAATGGCAACAGCTCCATGAACGGGGTTCTGCTTTTGTTTTAAATACGCTTTAATATTCAGACTGCTCCTGCCCTCAACTACTGCCCCCGCCACTAATTGGACCCTGTGTGTGCGCAGGGATGCAGGCTGTAATCTTTTCCAACAGCGGGTCATAAAGCCCTGCCTTTGAGGGGGGCTCACCCCTCACCGCGCTTTATAAACCCCTGGCATCAGGCAGCACGGGCCCGCGCGGTGATTGACTCCAGAGAGGGACCCCCAGGCACCTCTGGAGGGCGCGTCCATGAGGGTTTACAGCGGGGCTGGCAATCGACGGCCGGCCTGGCCTTCTGCTTGGCACGTCCCGGCCCCGGAGCCAGAAACGCCCCACCCCGGCCCTCCTCGGCACCCACCTGGGCCCGTTTTATAATCCCCGGGAGAGAGAAGCTTTTACGAGGGCGATCCGAGCCAAAACAGGGGTTCCCCGAGCCACACTCGGGTAATGAGAGCAAGTTCCTTGAAACCAGGAATGCGCCCTCCAGCCCCGCTGACGTCACTCGCATTCACCGGGCCCCCAGCCCCGGCTCCTGGGCTAAGTCAGGCCGGGACCGACCCGGTCCTCCTCCATGGGGGGCACCCGAGGAGCCAGAGGGCCCGCCCTGCCCCTCCAGGCGGCCCCGGCCTCCTCTGCCTCCCCGGGAAAAGGACGGGGGGTTCCCAGCGCAGAGGCGTTCCGGTCCGCATCAGCCTCCGCTCCAGGAGCCGTTTCCGGAACCACTCAATCTCGGGGACATCTGGAACAAATCAGCGAGGTTCGCTCGCTGGAACAACTGGATGGAAGGTAAAGACGACTCAGGGCGGCGGCGGAATCCCCCGGATCTGGGGGCCGCGCCGAGGCCTGACGTCATGCGACGGGGATGGTGGGCAGGGGTGCCCGGCTTGAGCCGGCAGTGGCCCGGTGCCACCCCCTGTCCCACATGAGCAGCCCGCTCGAGGGGGGCCGCTATGCACTTAAAATGCACGTCCCCTGACCCGGGTGGGGGATCTAGCCTGCAAACCTGGTATGCGCTCTTGACTGGAACTGAACCCGGGACCTTTCAGTCCATGGACCTACACTCCATCTACTGAGCCCAACTGGCTGCAGCTAGAGAAGCCACCAGCAGTAAGCCTCCCCACCTACAGGGACCCCCTCCCCATCACCCAGGCCTGATCTTCCAAAAGCCCACCCCCCCAATTTCCAGTGAGCAGATGCACAGTCCACCAGCCACTGTCCCTCTACTCCCCTTCCCTCTGCCCTCCTCCCTCCTCTCCACCTCCCTCAGAAAATTAATGCTCCATAAATACTGGATCTGGCTTCCTTTGGAAAGTCGGTCCTAAAAAGAAATGAGATTGCTTGGCAGGAAGATCTGAGAACAAACAAGTAAATATATGTGAGGTCTAATCTGCCCGGGTCTCAGGTCCGGTCCTGGTCGGGTCTCAGATCGGGTTCTGGAAGCATCTGTGACAAGGATTCGGATGAGTGACAGGCAGATGTCGTGAGGAGCAGGGGCCAGGCAAGCAGTGTGTGGTAATTCCCAGCCCCTGCATGGAATGACCCGCACGGACACAAGGGGGCCGGTTGGTGGCACCCCGACTGGTCAGCCCCTGGCTGAGGGCTGCGGGGGACGGGTGTAGCCTCCCAGGCAGGAGGGCTCCGGGAGCTGAGGGCCGTTCTCCAGACCAGAGCTGGGGCCGCTGGGAGCCCTTAGCTGCCAGCACTTACACAGCGGGCACGTGGCTCCGGCACAGCCCCAGGGGCTGGGCGTGGCAGCAACCGCACCCACCGGCCTCGTCACTGTTGGGTCAAGATCACCTGGAATGGCCCTAGCCGGTTTGGCTCAGCGGATAGAGCATCGACCTGCAGACTGAAGGGTCCCTGGTTTGATTCTGGTCAAGGGCACCTGCCTGGGTTGCAGGTTTGATCCCCAATAGGGTACATGCAGGAGGCATCAATGATCTTCTCTCATAATATCCCTCTCTCTCTCTCTCTCTCTCTCTCTCTCTCTCTCTCTCTCTCTCTC
>JAAGEH010000143.1:3918269-3936055 GCA_011751065.1 Lasiurus cinereus
TCTCTCTCTCTCTCTCTCTCTCTCTCTCTCTCTCTCTCTCTCTCTCTGAAATCAATAGAAATATACTTAAAAAAGCAAACGATCACCTGGAATGGATCAGTGGAGAAGGCTCTTCATATCTAGAAGTTCCTTTCACAACAGCCTGTGACCTGCGGGCAGTTCCTGGTATCCCTGAGTCTGTCACCTTTGGCTCAGGGGGAGCGGCCACTGGGGACAAAGCCAGAGGACCCCCCCTCCTCAGCCACAGCTGTGCTGGGCTCCCTCAGCCGGGAAGAGCTGCAGGGCGGCCTTCCAAGCGCCCAGGGTGACGTCAGGTGGCGCAGAGCCCATTGCGGGGAGCAGCTAACGGGAGGGTGTGTGCGCGGCAACGAGAAGGAATCGGTGCGGAGGAAGGGTGACCCCCGGAAACAAAACCACCGTGCGTCTCCAGAGCCTGGCTTTTCCGACTGTCACCGAGTCTCTGGTGGGACGGGCGAGTCTCGTGTTCATGGCAAGAGACCAACAACCCAGCCACACAGAACAAACTGTGAGAATCTTTGCAGAGACGCAGCCCGCCCGCGGCTCCCCGCCCGCTCCCCATCTGACAGCAGCGGGGAACCACATCGCTGCTCTCCCTGGACAGGCCGTCCTTGAAATCCAGAATTGGGAAAGAATTTCTTAAGTGGGACGCAGCCTATCATAAGGGAAGCGAGAGACAGGCCAGGTTCCCCAAGCTGCTGTGGCTATTTATATCTTTGTTTCTAAATATTTTTTGTTGGTTTTTAGAGAGAGGGAGAGGGAGAGAGAGAAACATTGATGTGAAAATAAGACATTGGTCAGTAAGACATTCTTACACGCTCTCTAAAGGGAGAGAGCCCGCAACCCAGGCACATGCTCTGACCAAGAATCCGACTGGCAGCCTGTTGGTGCACGGGATGATGCCCAACCACTGGACCACACCAGCTGGGGCTGCCACTGCTATTTATTTACAGACAGAGACCGGGGGTCCAATGGCTGGAACATTGGACTGGGACTCAGGTGTTTTGCTGGCCACAGCGATTTAACCTCCTTGCTGACCTCAGATAATGGACCCCAACTCCTGCCTGTCAGTGCCCTGTCCTGCACCTGGAATGCCATGGCTCCAAGTGCAGGTGCGCAAACCACCAACCAGCCACGGGGAACCTGGGCGCTGGGCCTGGCTCGCCCTGCCCGCGGTCCTCTGCAGGACAATGGGCGGTGGCTCAGAGCCGCAGAGGCAGCATCTGTGCTCATCCCCGCTCCAAAGAAACACAGCTGTGTGGCAGCTCCACCCAGGTCCCTCCCAGGATGACGGAGGGGTCAGAGGTCCTGTCCTCTCTGCCTCTGATGGCCGGGGGACACACCCTCCTCTCTGTCCTCAGGAAAACGGGACAGAGCACCCAGCCCTGTGCGTGGCCCCTGGGTTTGCTCTGCAGCCAAATTCCCTTGGGCATGCGGGCAGTCCGTGGCTGGGCCTGGCAGGGAAGCGGGAAAGGAGCAAGATGCAGACAAGGGGAGGGTGCTGGCTATTGGCAGCCCGTGGGGAGAAAGCATTCCCAGGAAGTTCGTGGGAGAAAGTCCTGGTGTCAAAAGGCGCTGTAACACTCTGATTGGAAATTCCAGAATAAACTCATCAACTGAGAGAGCCTCTGAGAAAGTGGACGGAGCAGCAATTAACAAAAGCCAGCTGCCCCCAATCAACCAACTTCTTTTGCTTTTCCCCTCCCCCCGCGCCCCCTCCAGATCGAGAGCAGAAAGTGAAGAAATAAATAAGTCACGTGGCTAATGTTCTGGCAAGGGCCAACGTTTTCCAGGTTTCTGATCAGTGCCCTCTCACCTTCTTTCTTTCTTTCAATAATAATAATAAATTTTTATTGAGTTCAGAGATGAAGGGAGAGGGAGAGAGAGAGTAACATCCATGAGAGCAAGTCATCAATCGGCTGCTTCCTGCACGCCCCACACTGGGGATCAAGCCCGCAACCCAGGCATATGCCCGGACTGGGAATTGAACCGTGACCTCTTTGTTCATAGGTCGATGCTCAACCACTGAGCCATGCCGACTGACCCAGGAAACTCTTAATATGACAGCCCACAAGCGCCTGGTCAAATCTGACCAAAAAGAGGAAAATTCAACCTACATGGATTCAGAAGGCAATGACTCCTGCAGGGACTGCCTTTCACAGGACAGGACTGGCGGCCAACATCTCCAGAGGGAAAAGCCATTGAGCTGGTCCCCACAGGCCGGACAGCACCTCAGGGTCATGAATGGGGATGGAGGAAAGCCATCCACCTCCCCTCTGAACTGAGGCGACTCACACAGGGGAGGACTTTCTCCCCAAGGCCCGCCCCCCCTCCCCGCCCAAGCCTTGGTACTTCTGGTCTAGAACCAGCTGATATCCGATCCTAACAGCAATGGTGAGATGGACATTTCCAGCTATAATCCCCTCCCCCCCCGCCCAGCCTGGAGCAAATAATCTGGCCTCCCCCAAATTCTGTGTCCTCCCTACCAGAAAGCATGTAGTCATGTTTGCTTCTCTATGTGGTTGAGAGGCTTCCATGAAATGATGTTAGCTCTCATCTACTGAGTGCTTACTGTATGCCAAGCATGTGTGGGAGCACTTAGATATGTTTTGATTCATGAAATACCATCGCTTTATAAGGGCTGCTCTTATTTCTCCCACTCTACAGATGAGGAAACAAAGGCCCAGAGACATGAAGCAGCTTGCCCAAGGCTGCACAGCTGGTGAGACACTACAGGGTGTTTATGGAGACTGAGGACTCTATAGGGTACCCTAAGCGCATGGAGGTGCTCAGTAAACAGGGGTCTCTTCCCCTTTGAAAGGAAAGGCAACTTTACTTCTACCCCACATGGTGCAGGTAGTGATTCGGGCCCCTTTTGAGACGGAGAACAATTTGTTTCAAACTCTGAGGAGTTCTCCTCTCCAAGGCCGCTCCTTTCGTGGACAAAGCTACCCAACTACCAGGCAAGGGTTTCTGGGAAATTCACTCGACGCCCCCACCCTGACCACAACAATAGCATTAGTGAGGCTATAACCAGAGGACCGTTATATGCGGCCGCTAGATGGTTCTTCTAACGTCATAAATATTCTACCGTGTCTTTTCGCCTCTCCTAAGAGCGCTTTCATTATTGGAGCTGGCTAGCCAGAAGGCACTGAAATGTCTCATTGGTCTCCTCTGGGAGGCATCAAAAAAAATTGTTTTTTTTTAGCTCCACTGCCATAGTCTATATTTCTTTCTCTTTAACCTAATCACATGTGACGCACGCTTAGGAACCGTGAGTATTCGGGCAGACAAAACAAAATGACGCTGCATCATTTTACAAATGGAAATTTCAGGCCTGCTTAAGAGAAACTGTCTGCACAGCTTCATCGGTATTCCTGGACATTTTTGGATAGGGCGTGTTTTGGAACTGGACTGAAGACCGTTAATGATGGTGACCTTTTATAATTAAAGAGTTGATTGCTGTAGGAGACAACAGGCTGGCCAGAATTCATGCTCTCTGAAGAAAAAAAAGAAAAATGTCCACAAATTCCAGTCACAGAGAGCCTTTCCTGGCTCGATCCCGGGCCTTCTGGTCACCCAATCGCTTGGGGGTGGGGGTGGGGGTGGGGGTGGGGATGTCTTCCCCTCGGTCTTCCGGAGACAACGGCTCCTCAGTCTGGTGGGAACTTGGCTGCTTCCAGCCACAATACCTTGTACTGCGCCATCTCCCACTCATTGGGGGAGGGGGGTCTTCTCCGTTGCCCCTTTGCTTCAACTTTTCAGTATGGCGAGCTACAGCTAACATGAGAGCTAGGTTCTAAAGACAGCACGAAAGGCAAAAAGCGTGTCCACATGGCACCATGGTGAGATCTACACATCTCTCATAGGTCCAGCCCCGCCCAGGGCGCTCCTGCATTGAGACAAAGGCCATGCTATGGACCTAGGCCAGGGATGCAGGAACTAGGATGGATGGAGAGAGTAGCTGACTCTAAACTCTAGCATACTTTCACCGAGTGGAACAGAGGACCCCATGATTCATACCATTCTCTCATTCTCTCCCTCTCTCCTTCTCTCTATCCTCTCTCTTCTCTCTCTTTCTCCCTCCATCTCTTCTTCTTCCCTGCCTTCCTCCCATCCTCTCCCTCTCCCCGTTTTCCCAGAATGCCTGGCTCCTCCTCATTCCCCTTCATTCCTCTTCCTGGAAGCTGTTCTCTGGCCCTGTGATGACCCAGTCGCCTCTCTGAAGCACTGAGCAGGCGGTACCCCAGCACCCAGTTTCCCTTACATGGTAGGGCAGATGGCATTACTGGTTCCGATTCTCCATCCCTTCTATTCTTGTGCCCTTGGCTGTGTGCCTCTTTAGTTTCCCCCACTAAAGGGTCTGAGCATACTTTCCTGTCCCGAGACTTTGGGTTTGGCCATGGACTCTTGGTGACCGTTAGGGTAAGGTTGAGGTAAGGATGCACAGTTCTGAGCCCAGGTCTCAAGAGGTGTGGGATGCTTCTGCTTGCTCTCTAGCATCGGGCCTTCTGGTCACCCCATCACCAGAAGAATAATCCCAGGCTAGCCCACTGGTTCCAACAGGACAAGGAAAGACACATAAAGCAGAGCTGACCTGGGTCACCTGTGTCTGGCTGAGGTCAACCCACAGATGCATGAGCAGGTCAGCCAAGATCCAGCTGAATCCAGCCAACCCTCATCTGACCTGCAGAACCTTGAGAATAAGTGATTGCTCTTTCAAACCACCGAGTTTTGAGGTAGTTTGTTATGCAGCATATGTTGTGGCTGTAGCTAGCCGATACATTACTGGTGACTGGACCCACAGAGCAGAACTGGCTTGAACCAGCACTCTGAAGAGGCAGAGCTGTGGAAGTGGAGGCGGCTTTAGGCATAAGGTAACGTACTGATCACCAGCCCTGGGTTTGACATCTTAAAATACGAAAAACACAATTCAGTAGAGATAGATTTGATCATCCATTACTGAGCGGTGAGAACATCCAGATTTCCCTATCCTAAAATTTTACCTTGGAACAAGGGAGCGTTCCCCCGCCACAGAAATGTCTCTCTAATCCAAACTAGATGTCCAACGCTCACAGACCGCCTCAAAACCAAACAAATCCCCATACTTTGTTTCCTGTCACTTTCCCCCTAAAACCCTTTTTGGAAGACCCGGTTACAACTAAAAGCAACGACCTGATAATTTATGAAAGCTTCTTCAGACTTGGTTTCTTCAATAATCCCAGGAGGCCCTTCTTACGAATGTTAAAAATTTCCGAGTCTCGCTCCATCAGGTTGAAGTAATTGTCTGAGTTTGGCAAAGCAGGAGGGAGGTACTTTCATCTCTCACTCTTGTCTTCAGTCAAAGAAATGCTAATTAATATTTAAGCGGTGCGGAGGAGTGTGTGTGTGTGTGTGTGTGTGTGTGTGTGTGTGTTAGGGGATTACATCATCTTTCGCCCAATAAAAGCAAACAAAATGGAAAAGAACCTCAGTATTTCTTCCCTTTGATGAATAATGCATTTATCATCATAAGTGTCCTCGTATATTCCCCGGTTCATGAGGGGATATTTCCCCACCCTTAACTCTCCCAGATTCAAATAAAGGACATAGGACGGCATTTCAGAGACCAACTATCAAAGCGGATGAGGGTTTTTGAGAAAATGGTCATAAATCAAACGGAAGGGCCTTCTGGCCCCAAGGCTAAAACGATCTTTCAGAAGGAACTGTCTGGAAAGGAAACCCTTCTCTGAAATGTGGCGAAGGGATTGAGGGCCAGCACCCTCGTCCTCGGAGGGGTCTGAAATGCAGGGCTGGCGAAGAGGAAGTGGGGGGGGCGCTGTGTGCGGTTCCCCTCCAGCCTGGGGGACTCGGGGACTGTGGGAGGAAACCCCGAAACAACAGAGCTTGGCTGCTCGCTTGGATCAGGGCAGCCTGCCCCCCTCCTGCCACAGAACCACTGATTGTTGTTAAAGGAGACGCCGCTGCCAAGTGTGGGTGGGGTGGGGGTGGGGAGGAGGAAAAAGAACCTTTATATAATGATCCGTCCAATCACAGGAGTCGTCCCAAACAGTTAAATACCAGCAACTTCATATGGTTCAATTCAATACAGTGAGTAAACATAAAATACCCCCCCCCACACCACACACATAAATGTTAAGTCCTCACAGAAATTAGAAATATAGGCTAACTTGTAAGATCTGTGGAATTGCAAACAAAACCCCAACTCCCCCTCCTCCCCAAATAATAGCTGTCGTTAAAACTCTTGCATAAGATACATTTTCTTTTTTTAAAACCACTAAGTACCATTGCAACCCACCACTTCTCTTTATCCTCTTGGATGGGGCGGGAATCTGCACATTGAGGCTCTGGGCCTGGAGGCAAGACAAAGGAACCTTCCAGAACAAATGTTGCGAAAGGAGCATGGACTTACCTGGACAGCAGCAACTGACCCTGGAGCTGCAGGTCAGCGGCACAGTCCTCGGAACGGCAGTTCCTTTCAAAAACAGTCTGTGCGAGACACAACAGGAGGGGGGGACAGGAGTGAGCGGCAAATCAGGGAGTAACAGCCCAAAACCTTCTTCCCGACCGACCGGCCGGAATTCTGCCATGAGCCTTCAAGCCCTGAATGCCCCCCAAAACCAGCTTCCCAGCTCGGAGAGGACTCAGGCTCCGGGGAAACCCACACCAGCGGTGGTCTGGCCTGCTGAGTGGACTCCTTCCTGGACCCCTTTCCAGTCTGTTCGAGGGCTGCTGGGAGTAGCTTTCTCATGAAGGACACATGATCGAGTCCTGCCATCTTTGAGACTCTCTCACAGGCCCTCAGATGTGAGTGGATAATAGTCAGTTGAGTCAAGAATCCTTAGATAGCCAAAACCGGTGTGGCTCAGTGGATAGAGTGTCGGCCTGCGGACTTAAAAGGTCCCAGGTTCGATTCCGGTCAAGGGCATGTACTTGGTTGTGGGCACATCCCCCGGGGGGGGGGTGGCGTGCAGGAGGCAGCTGATCGATGTCTCTCTCTCTCATCGATGTTTCTAGCTCTTTATCCCTCTCCCTTCCTCTCTGTGAAAAATCAATAAGATATATATAAAAAAACAACAAAAAAAAAGAATCCTTAGATAGACTGTCTAGCCATTCCCCTCTGTTTACTGTCTTGGGGAGGCAGCCAAGTTCTATCTGAGCCCAGCACTGGGGGGCAGACCCTACTCCACAGGACCGCCAAGACGTAATCCTCTCCCTGCCCCAACCCAGCACGGACGTGACACCGCTGAGTGGCAGAAAGTGAGGCATTTAAGTCGCAGCGTTATCAGGCCACGGGCCTCAAAGCGCTCCTCGGAGAGAGAGGTGAGGCGCTCTTTGCGGGGCCATCGCACAGGTGGGCAGAGGATAACCATCGGCTCTGCTTCCCCGGCTGGGCCTCGCTCTCACGCTCAGAATCTCTCTGCCCCTCCAGCTGAGCCCACATCTGTGAGACACATGGAGGCAGGCCACCCCATTATCTCCCACAAAAGTATTCATCAGGAAAAGAAGAGGCGAGGCGCTCTCTCCCACACTGTTTCTCAGGCTCCCGGACAATCTGTCCCATACGTTTTGTGCATTTTAATTTCAACCAAAGAATCGCATGGTTAGCCAAAACCGGTTTGGCTCACTGGATAGAGCATCGGCCTGCGGACTGAAAGTTCCCAGGTTCGATTCCAGTCAAGGACATGTATCTTGTTGTGGGCACATCCCCAGTAGGGGGTGTGCAGGAGGCAGCTAATCGATGTCTCTCATCGATGTTTCCAATTCTCTATTCCTCTCCCTTCCTCTCTGTAAAAAATCAATAAAATGTATTAAAAAAAAAAGAATCGCATGGTTAAAACAAAAATCATGACACCCCCCAAACCCCCAATCCCTTCCTATGGCGTCCTGCTCTCCAGGGTCAACCAGTATCACCCGTGTCCACTTGGTGTTTCATGTGGTGGTTATGTCCTGATCGCTAAAAACTATGCAGGTGCCACCACGTCCTGATTTACCAGATTTAGACATCAGCGGAGACAGACAGCACGTAGTCTCACTTACACGATGGACCCTGCCAGCCACCTTTCCTAATTTTCACAGGCAGATCCCGACCCTCAGCACCTCCTCTGCGGCGATTCTCAACTCTGACCGCCGCAGAATTACCTGCTCGGCGTGTTAAAACACAGACTGCTGGGGCACATCCACGAACCTCTAATCCAATGGGCCTGGGGCGGGGCCCCAGAACGTTCATTTTTCAGAAGATCCCACGTGACTAAACTTTTTTTAAAAAATATATTTTACTGATTTTTTACAAAGAGGAAGAAAGAGAGAGAAACATCGATGAGAGAGAGACAACGATCAGCTGCCTCTTGCACGCCTCCCACTAGAGATGTGCCCGCCACCAAGGTACCTGCCCTTGACCGGAATCGAACCTGGGACCTTTTAGTCCGCAGGCCGACGCTCTATCCACTGAGCCACACCGGTTTCGGCTCACGTGACTAAACTTTAAAGCAGCGCCGCTCTGCCGGTGACCTCGGCAATGTTAAGTGGTAAACAACTCTCTCTTGTTTCACCACGTTTTCTGCTATCTCTTGGCTCATCCATTTCGGACATTTAAAGATACCGGGAGGACTTCTGTGGTTCTAATTTTACCTCTCTACGGTCAAAATTAATGACATTTACACTCCCAGCCTATCACCATTGTCTCCTAATCCTTCTACTCCATTTCCGGCTCTGCGAGCCTATTATTCACTTTCAAGAACGCTTTCCTTGTTCTCTGGTTCTTCCTTTTCAGAAAAAAAACAGGATTTCAACCATTTGATAATGGGCAGAATATATTCTTAAGTCTCTTTATGCGTATGACATAGCGTTTAGGTTGGTTTTACATTTTGTATAATCGCTTCTATTCCCTGAATAGTCTATTTCCTTCTGCTCGGGTATTCTGCAGGTTTACAGTGGTACCTCGAGATACGAGTGCCCTAACATATGAGATTTTTGAGATACGAGCCATCCCAGCGAGCGGTTTTTGCTTTGAAATACGAGCAACATTTGAGATAGGAGTCATCGCGCGGATCGGCCGGCTGCACACGACCCACCGGTTTACCGCGACTCGAGCGTCTCATAGTTTCCCACGCCTCAAGGTTACGGAACGAATTAAACTCGTATCTCGAGGTACCACTGTGTTTCTTTCCTATAACATCCCCCCCCAGTCTCAGGTTCGTTGGTTGTGCATTCATATTGAAGAACAGGTAACAGGCTGACCGGAGAGCGTGTGGGAGTGTTCGGGGGGATGGTGGGAGCGGAAGCAGCTCATGCATTTGGAGGAACGCCAGAAGTAAGGTTTATCCTCTGGAAACCACACTATCTCGCAAGCAGGTTATTCAATTCTCTTTTATTTGTTTTTTTATTAAATCCTCACCCTAGGACGAGCTTAGAGAGAGGAAGGGAGGAGAGAGAGGAAAGCGGGGGTGGTGGGGAGCGGGGGTAAGATTGATCGATTGCCTTCCGTTCACTCCCCAACCGGGAATCAAACCCACAACCCAGGTATGCGCCCTGGCCCCGACTGGGAATCAAACCGGAAACCTTTCAGTGCATGGGATGACGCTCAACCACCTGAGCCACTCTGGTGTGGCAGTTTATTTAGTTCTTTAGAGAAGAAATGCCTGGCTGCTGCTATTCTGCATGTTGGGCGAGGGGAGGGGTGGAGAGTCAGCCCTTCCACATCCCAGCCTTCACTCAAAGCCCTTCCCTGTGTTCAGCCCCGTCCACGCTGAGTACCTGCTGGCCTGGCCGTGGCTGCAGCCTCTCGGGGTGCCTGGGTGGGTAGACAGGCACCCCGCCTCTCTGTGTGTGGTGCAAGGTTCACCCACCCACACGCTCCCATCTTCTTTATTCACTAAAAAAAAAAATGGCCGAGTTTCTCATTGACTGGTGCCCCTCCCTCTGCAGTATTCCTTCACCTTCCTGCTCAGATTCACTCGTTCAGATTCATCCTCAGGGGTCTCAGAAAGCACAGACGTAAATATCTATGCTTGGTCGGCCATCTTGCACCAGAAGTGACTAACAACACCATTTTCCTGCTGATCTGTCCCTGTCCCCGGCTTTGATGAGGATGCTGGACTCCAAAGATGCCGGGAGAGGTTGTGGGATGCTCTTCACTGAAGAAGGCCTGCTCCACTGAGGGATGTGGCGAATGAGAGCTGAGTTCCCTGGGGGAAGGTGCACCCAGGGGAGCAAGAGGCTGGACAGAGTAGATGGCACCTCACTGGGGTCATTTCAGAGACGTAACAAGCACCTGGACCCCGGAATGATTCCCCTGAGTTCGGGCCACTCCTGTAACCCAGGGTTATCAGGCCAGCGAGATTCACCTCAGAGAGCAGAGGACTGCTAGGACTAGCGACCCGTTACCTAGAAATGAACTCGGACTTCCTGTTGGGAGGTGACACCAAGCTCTACAACTCGGTCGAGGCGAAGTCATCAGCTTCCTGCCTGCCTCATTACCATGTTTTCCTCTCCTCTTCTCCTCGCCTTCCTCATGCCTCTCCTTCACCCCAACTCCCTAACTCTGCCTCACCTACCACTTAAGCCCCAGTGTCCTCCGGGTCTCTCCCAGGACCTGTCCCAAGTATCAGTGTCCAGCAGGACATACTGGCCACCTTCAGGGCATGTGTGCGTGTTTTTGTTTTTTAATATATTTTATTGATTTTTTTACAGAGAGGAAGGGAGAAGGATAGAGAGTTAGAAACATCGATGAGAGAGAGACATCTATCAGCTGCCTCTTGCACGTCTCCTACTGGGGATGTGCCCACAACCAAGGTACATGCCCTTGACCTCAATCAAACCTGGGACCTTTCAGTCTGCAGGCCGATGCTCTATCCACTGAACCAAACCAGTTTCGGCTGGGCACGTGTGTTTTGAAAGAGGTTCATGTTTGAATTCAACACAGGTATTCAGAAGGCTGGTGTCGCCAACAGGCTGTGTGTGTGCGGGTGGTGGGCACTGTGAGCCCCGCCCAGTTCCCTTCCCAGCGGCTGCCCCCCACACCCCCGGGGGATGTGAGTGTGGGCAGCAAGAGGCTCCCATCTGCATGCTTCTCCAGAGCCCTGGCCTCAGGGGGTCTCCTTCAAGGAGGATTCCACTCCACCACCCCCTGCCCCCCATTGGCGGCCAACCAGTGGCTGACTAACAGGGGTACCGAAGGCCAGCCCCTCCCTCAAACAGGAGACAGCTCTGATGCAACGTATGCTCCTCAGTTCCCCACCTCGGGCCAGGGCTAGACTTGAGCTGAAGCCACATCCTCACTCAGTCCCTTCCCCTCCCCTCGTTCTCCACGTTTCCTCCCAAGACCACATCCTCACTGGACCAGGTGCCCCCCAATCCGTCTCCGGCTCTGTTTCCTGGGAACCCAACCCAAGATAACAGGGGAGAGACCCTGGGAGAAAAATACGATGCCTTAAAAAAAATCCCACTAAACTGGACATCTGGCCAGACATCTCGAACCCCAACGCCTCTCTGTGGTTCTGTTTACAACCCTCAGAGGCGCAGTGTGGGCCACGGGCCGTGTACTTCCCCACAAGCTCAGGGCAGTCAGAAGAACCACGGAGGGCGGGCCACGGGTGGTGCCACCGCTCTGCCCCCAGCCTGCGCAGGCGTCTGGTCAGACCCAAAGCCCGTTTGGTGATGTTGCGTGCAAGGAGCTCACAGGCTCCTCCGGCCTCGGGGGGCCTGGCCTGGCCTGCAGGCCACACCACTCTGAAGCTCCTCCACCCAACAGCACCGCCTGGCATCTGAGGAACGTCACACAGGGCGGGTGGCCACCTGCACTCACTGGCTCTGGGTTGGGCATTTTTAATCCAGCCACCAATTCTAGCCAGACGAGGTTCCCGCTTCTCCGCCCACTCACTCGACCACTAACTGATCACAGAAACCGGTTTGGCTCAGTGGATAGAGCGTCAGCCTGCGGACTGAAAGGTCCCAGGTTCGATTCTGGTCAAGGGCATGTATCCTGGTTGCGGGCACCTCCCCAGTGGGGGGCGTGCAAGAGGCGGCTGATCGATGTCTCTCTTTCATCGATGTTTCTGATTCTCTATCCCAGTAGTTCTCAACCTTCCTAATGCCTCAACCCTTTAATACAGTTCCTCATGTGGTGGTGACCCCCAACCATAAAATTATTTTCGTTGCTACTTCATAATTGTAATTTTGCTACTGTTAATGAATTGTAATGTAAATATCTGATATGCAGGATGTCTTAGGTGACCCCTGTGAAAAGGTCATTTGACCCGCAAAGGGGTTGTGACCCACAGGTTGAGAACCGCTGCTCTATCCCTCTCCCTTCCTCTCTGTAAAAAATCAATAAAATATATTAAAAAAAAAACAAACCACTAACCGATCACCTACTATCTGCCCATCTACACTCTGAAAACAGTCTATAGGCAGGGGCCAGGGGTCAGCGCATGACCTCTGAGGGATCAGAATGTCCTAACTGCCTGAGAATAGCCTCTGTGTGTTTCAACCACATGGCTGTGACAGCCACGCCCCACTGCATACACTTCACCGTTCGGCCGATCAGGAAGGGGAGGCCCAGAGAAGGGGGGTGTACCTCGGCCTGGGTCAGGCCATGACTCCGGCCACAGAGACCTGCCCCCCGGGGGTCCCCGTTGTGGGAAGGTTCTGACCTGGTTCTTCTGGGCGATCTTCTGTCCCTTCTTCCAGCGGAGCACGGGGGTCAGAGCCGGCAGCTCCCGCTCGTCCCCGTCCATCACGTGCTGCCCCAGGCTGTAGGCGGCTTCGAACACGATGGGGCTGATCACGTCCTGCACCCGCCGCTGCAACGGCAAACACACATGTGCGCATGAGCGTCTCGACCAGCTGACATGTGCGAGCCTTTCGAGGTTTACCAAGACCTTCCCCTGTGACCCTCACCACCCGCTACGGTAAAGTGGGACTTTGCTGTCTTCGCGTTTTTGCTGAGGTCACTGCGGCCCAGAACAATGTGTGTCTTATCCCGGGTCCCTCGGCTAAGGAGTGGGGGCTCCTCCATGCTACCTCGCCTGGCGCTGGGTCCCCGTCTGTCTCTTTAGCATCTGGAAGGCATTACCTGACTCATCTTCCAAACATCCCTGAAGCCTCTGCCCCCTCTCCCCCACCCCCCGCACCCCTCGCATCGTCCCTGCTGGCTGGCTGATCAAAGCTCCGCTGAGTTGAGAGAAAGGTGGATTCTGCCCAGAGCTGGTCCTCGATGGAGTCAGACAAGCCTGATTCTGCGCCTCGTCTTCTTTCCCTGGGAACCCGAGGGCTTTAGGACCCAAGGGAATGCTGGGGTGACAGTCCCGTAAGGAGAGCGGAGGACGGGAAGGGAGGAAAGCAGACAGTGGACACCCCTGAGCTGCCACGCTCGGTGCTGGGTGGCCCAGGGTGACGAGGACACGCCCGCACCCTGTGGGCGAGGGCTCGACACCCTCCATGGCACGAGACAAGGAAGATAAAGGCCAAGGTTAAGTGCCCAGAGCCCAAGGCTGAGAGGGGTTCGAATCACATCTGTTCCACCCTGGATGCCTGGCCTTTCTATACAAGGTGGGGGGCTCCCAGGGTCTGGGGGCTCCCAAGTCAAAGTCCGCGGAGGAGGAAAGGGTAGCGAGTCCTTTCTGGGCCAGGATGCTCGGTGGGAGGCACAGGTGGGGCAGAGCAGGGCTGAGCGGTGGCACCAGCAGGCGGAGTCCCCATTGCTTGTCACTCCCTGGAGAGATGGGGATGGGAGGTGGGGGATGGGGAGGGGACCACTCAGGGTGTGAGAGGAGCAGGCGGGCAGACGAAGGCAGCCTCAGGGCCAAGGACTTCCTATTGCTCCCCGGGCCACGGAGCAGATCGGGGCTGTGTTTAACCACCACAGAAAGCTCTCCAGCAGTGGTCCTCCACCTTCCTCAGGCCGCGACCCTTGCATACAGTTCCTCATGTGATGGTGACCCCCAACCATGAAATGTTGCTACTGTGATGCATCGTGATGTAAATATCTGCATTTTCCGATGGTCTTAGGTGACCCCTGTGAAAGGGTCGTTCGACCCTCAAAGGGGTCGCGACCCACTTTGAGAACCGCTGGTGTAGAGCGTAACAGAACAATGAGTACGTGCAATCTTCATGTCTCTACAAGTAAATGTTTTCGTGTTTCTTTAAGGTGGACTATTGTATGGGTTTGCATATAAATCCTTCATGTCAATATAATGTTGTGATTGTGCTATTCTCGGGGAAAGGCTGAATTGGGGGGTGGGAGACAGAGGTAACGAACATTTCCCGCTCCCCAATGTATTCCAGAGCCTGGGCGCCTTCCTCCTTTGTCTGCACAACCCTGAGCTGGGAGATGACTGCTCCCCTTTTCCAGATGATGAAACAGAGGAAGTGGGGGAACCGGACTGAATATTAAAACCTGAAGCTAAACAACTTGCCCTTGCTGGTGTTGCTCCGTGGTTAGAGTGCCGCCCGCCCGCCCACCCACCTACCAGAGGGTTGCAGGTTTGATTCCTGGGCAAGGGTAGGTACCTGGTTTGCAGGTTCAAACCCCACCTTGGTCGGGGTGCATGCGGGAGGCAAGCAATCCATGTGTCTCTCTCACAACCATGTTTCTCTCTATGCCCCTCCCTCCACTCTCAAAAAAAAAAAAAAGAAAAAGAAAAAGAAATGAATGGAAAAAATATCCTCGGGTGAGGATTAGCAACAAAAACAAAACAAACCCCACTTTCCTTGAAGTCCAGGAATATTATTTTAAAATGATCCAAACACTCTGGTTCCTAGCATCCCTTAAAAGCTGCCTGTTTCCGTAAGGGCCTGCAGAAGAGGCTTTGCTCGGGGAATGTGGCGCACACCATGCTGTGTATAAATGACAATTCAGAACCGGCGTGAAGCGAGGGCTGTTTCCAACCTGCCGCCACTCAGCCATGCCAGCCACGCCAGCCACGCCAGCCACAACAGCCACAACAGCCACGCCAGCCGAGGAGGGAGACCCCGGCAGGGCTGGGGAGCTGACCTCCTGAACCTGTTTTGACTAAGAGTCTGAAAAGCAGCTTCTGGTCCCACGGCCCGGTAGCTCCGGGCAGAGGGGTCCAAACCGCACAGGGCCCGGGGCGGAGATGGAGTGGGGGCAGCAATGAGAACCAAGCCGATGCCCCAGAGGACAGCCCCCCGTCCCGCTCCCGGGGACAGGCAGCCACGGCTGGTGGTTTCCTCCCCACTTTGGGAAGGGCAGCTTCCCCCGGGGCTCGGCTCTGCAATTAAGCGGGGGACTCCCCAGGGGAGCGAAGGAGCTTGGGGTTCTGGCACAGGCTGTAATGGCTGAGATTTCACTGCTAGGAAAGAAAAAACATCACACTGCAAACCGCCACGTCTACCGTCGAATACACACTTCTCCCCGCAGGCGGAGGGGTGCCGGGAGGCTCCCGGTTTGCAAACTGAAGGGCCCGCCGGGAGAACACGCAGCTGGTGGAGGGGGTCTGCGGGAACTGAGGTGGCACGGGGAACTCCACATCTGCTCCCCGGGACGTTTATGGGGTGCCCACTTGATGCCAGGCAGCGGGCGGGGCCCGAGGGACACAGAGACGGAGGGCTTGCCGGAGAAACAGGGGAGCCGGTGACAATCCAGCACCCCATGAACACGGGCAGGGGCGGCTTTGGGGACACACAGGAGGGACGCCTGGATGGAGGGCTGGCAGGCTTCCTGGGGGAGGTGTCCGGGGCGTGGTTATATGACAGGAGGCTAGCAGAGAGCAGCCGGGAGGGCACGGAGGGCCTCGCAGGGAAAAAGTGGCCTGGGGTTTTCGGGGGGCTTGCATGTGGTCCCCAAAGCAGGGAGAGTTGAGCTTGTGGGCAGGAGTGCGGGGATAGGAGGCTGACGTGGAGACCAAGCCCAGGGAGCAGAGAGGCTGGAGTCACTTGTTGGGGTGACTTCACCCAAAAATCGAGAGAGAGCCTGGAGGGGGCTCAGGTGACGTTGGAGGCTGTGCTAGAGAGACATCTCTGTGGTTTCCTGGAGTGACAGGACTGGGGCTGCAGGCAGGGGGGCCAGGAAGGAACCTGGAAGAGGCTGTGTTCTAGAAAGATCCCTCTGGCTAGAGCATGGAAATAGGGAGACGGGGCCGGCCTGGGGACACACAGGCTAGGGAGGAGGCTGCCACTGGGGTTCAGGGGACGGATCACGAGGGCCTGAGCCAGGACACAGCAGTGGGGGTGGAGAGAACAGGATTGGGGAGAGGAGGTTTGGGAGGAGGAGATGGGAGGAGTTGGTACCTCAATGTGGGGGATGTGAAAGAGGTATGAAAGCGAGTCCCCACCGAAACCGGTGTGGCTCAATGACTAGAACATCGGCCTGTGGACTGAAAGGTCCCAGGTTCGATTCCAGGCAAGGGCATGTATCTTGGTTGCGGGCTCATCCCCAGTGGGGGGCGTACAGGAGGCAGTTGATAAATGTTTCTCTCATCGATGTTTCTTTTTTTTTTTTTAATATATTTTATTGATTTTTCACAGAGAGGAAGGGAGATAGAGAGTCAGAAACATCGATGAGAGAGAGACATACATCAGCCACCTCCTGCATGCCCCCCACTGAGGATGTGGGGGGCACAACCAAGGTACATGCCCTTGACCTGATCGAACCTGGGACCTTTCAGTCTGCAGGCCAACGCTCTGTTCACTGAGCCAAACCAGTTTCGGCTCATCAATGTTTCTAATCAATAATATATATATATATTAAGTGAGTCCCTGGTTCCGCGTGGGAGAGCTGACACACGGGTGTCAGTCAGGACCATGGGGTGCCAGGAGAAGGAACAGGTGGTTTAGGTGAGGGCAGGCTGAGCTTGGTTACAGTGCAGAGATCCCCTTCCTGCCTCCGAACTCTAAGCCACGAGAAATGTCCGCAAACACACAGATTTGGACCTGAAATCCCTGCACCCTTTTTTCTCCCGCAGGAGCACTCCCTGGCCCACGTGCGGGCACCCTCCCCAGGCCTGCCTCTGGGAATCCCTGCCTGGCCGCCAGCTGGCCCCCCATGGCCCCAGGGACAGGTTCTGCCCTCCTGTGGACCGCCCCCTCCCCCTTCCTCAGCTCCGCTCTCAAGCAGGGACCCTCTTTTGGGGCCTCAGAAAGGACTGCGGGGCCTCAGCCTCGCAGGGACTGTGGATGAGAGGGAGGGAGACGCTCAGGGAGGGGCCTGGGTGCTGCCTGGGGACCCCCATTCCTCCACGGGGAGCCCTCCAGGCTTTTCCTTCTCCTGAATGACCGCGCTCTGGAAAGGCAGCAGAAGTAACGCAGACAGCAAGTCCAGCAGGCGAGGCTGAGGCCGGTGCCAGGTGGGTGCCACCATCTGGAGGAAGGGACCCTCTGCCCCATGACCCCGGGGCTTCTGGGTAATTGTCAGAGTCAGGACAAGCCTTTTGCCTCCTGCACCTCGTGGAACTGGGGAAC
This sequence comes from Lasiurus cinereus, assembly GCA_011751065.1. Taxonomy (NCBI): domain Eukaryota; kingdom Metazoa; phylum Chordata; class Mammalia; order Chiroptera; family Vespertilionidae; genus Lasiurus; species Lasiurus cinereus. The sequence continues at coordinate 3,935,709 of JAAGEH010000143.1, forward strand.
CTCTACGAGTGGGCAGGGACAGCCTCAAACCACAAGGTCCCTCCCCCTGGCCCTGGGGGGCGCTGCCTGGCTGTGTGAGGGAACCGCCCCGGAGACCAGCTGCCCATCCTCACTCCGCAACCCCAACCGAGCAGCGACCCCGACCAGCCGCTCTCCCCCAAGAAACGAAGGGGTTTCCTCTTCCCGAGCTAACTGAGCAGCCGCAGTGGGCACGGAATGCGAGCAGGAAGGGCTGGCCTCTCTTTAAGTTGGCACATAACACAGAGGGTCAGCAAATAAGCCACGAGCATTAAGCCAGAAGGCTGGTTTGGAGAAACACACACACACACACACACACACACACACAC
>JAAGEH010000143.1:3936065-4070659 GCA_011751065.1 Lasiurus cinereus
CCTGTATCATTCCCAGAGAGGAAGGAAGAGGGATTGATGGAGATGTGCGTCCCTTCCCTCCTGTATCCTTGCTCACCATTTCTCTGCTCTCCACACCCAAAGCTATTTCTGCCTACGGTCACCTGGCTGGAACGCCTAAAAACGAGAGAAATCGTCAGAAGTGGCAAGCCTTTTCCTTTCTATGACCAGTGTGATTAGAATGGCGGTTAAAATGCTACAGACGCACTTAAAATTCCCGTAAGTTTGAAGATTTGTTAAGAGTAAACCGAGGAGTCTGCATTTCTAGAACGGAAAGAACAAACACGGAAGGTCTATGCTCGCACAACGACCAGACAAGCTGGCGTGCACCAATGTCACCTACAGAGGATGTATCATGGAATTGTACCCTTGAACCCTACGTAACTGTATTTACCAATCGTATCATCCCAATAAACTTAATTTTAAAAAAGTCTCTGAAGCAGGGCTGCATCTTAGCATCGACGAATACCTTTATTGTGAGAATACAGTGGTACCTCGAGATATGAGTTTAATTCGTTCTGTAACCTTGAGGCGTGGGAAACTGAGACGGTAAACTGGTGGGTCGTGTGCAGCCGGCCGATCCGCGCGATGACTCCTCTCTCAACTGTTGCTCGTATTTCAAAGCAAAAATTGCTCGCTCGACGGCTTATATCTCAAAAACCTCGTATGTTAAGGCACTTGTATCTTGAGGTACCACTGTATTTCCCACCCTGAGCCCCTCCCCAAAACCTCGCCATTCCACTGTGAGCAACGTGGGAAGGGAGGAAATGTGGGGCTCGCGTGGATGAGCTCGTGGTAACCAGCTGCAGGGCTGCATCTCAGTCCTGCCTTGCGCTCCCCGTGTCTTGTGGACGATTCTGAGCACCCTCTTGTCTGCAAAAGGGGCGCATTGCAGCAGCGGCCAGGACTCGCACACAGACTCAGGGGAGGGCCCAGGATGCCAGGTGTGTGTTTGGGGGGGAGGTGGTTGACCCTCCTGAAGAACTGCACCTGGGTTGCTGGGAGCCTGTGGCAGGCATCACGTGAGGCAGCGGGAAGCAAACAGAAGGGAGAGGTGCGGGCGGGAGGGTGTGAGCAAGAAGATGCAGAGGTGCCCATTCAAGAACTGGGGGACCTGGATGAGAGGGAATTGCTTCTGACCCAGATGGGGCGAGGAGTGGAGTGTCACGTCCCTGGACAGCAGAAGGCCCTGAGAGAACAACCAGAAGTTCAGCGGGCTGACTCAGGGCTGGACTGAGGGCCGAGGCGAATAGACAACTGTTGGTCTGAGGACCGGGGGCGACAGACAAGGTGGAGATCAAGGACTCCGACATCAGACCGTCCTAGGTCTGACAGCATCCAGATGCGTCTCTTAGAAATCATGTGACGTTGGTCACTTGATCTCTTGGAACCTGCTTTGTTGGTCACTTAATGTCTTGGAACCTGCTTTCTCAGACTGAAGACGGGCGGGCAGATCCATCTTGGGTGACTGATGTGAAGATGAGAGAGGACAGATGCGAAGCACCTTGGAGAGCTCCCGGTACACAGGAAAGTTAGCTGCATCGTCCTTATCAACATGGCCATCATCATCATCATCACCCCACCCCCATCTGACAAGGGTTTGTGAGGCAAGATCACAGGGTGAGGGGTGGGGCGGGAAGGCAGCTGGCACCAGGGCACCAGACCGTAGAAACCAGTTGAAGTCCCCGATTCACTCAGTGGGCCATCAGGGCTGTCATGATCCTCTAAAGCAGTGGTTCTCAACCTGTGGGTCGCGACCCCTTTGGGGGTCGAACGACCCTTGCACAGGGGTCGCCTAAGACCCTTGGAAAACACATATTTCCCATGGTCTTAGGAACCAACAGACCGCTCCTCGGTGTAGCAAAGTGTAGCCATGGAGTTTACTGTTGTCCTAGGAAGACTGTTGCCCATGCTACACCACGATTCAAGACAAAATTTCATTGATTTGTCATTAGAAAGAAATATTTCACAGTATATAATTACATATTGTTTTTGTGATTAATCACTATGCTTTAATGATGTTCCATTTGTAACAATGAAAATACATCCTGCCTATCAGATATTTACATTACAATTCATAACAGTAGCAAAATGACAGTGATGAAGTAGCAACGGAAATAATTTTATGGTTGGGGGTCACCACCACCTGAGAAGCTGTCTTAAAGGGTCGAGGCCTTAGAAAGGTTGAGAACCACTGCTCTAAAGTCAGCTTTGGGCTGAGAACCCCAGGGGTGGTCTGAAGGACTCCTGGGGATGGGAAAATGTGACAGGACCTGGATGGAGCTGGTCCACCCATCCCCCAGCGGCGTGTCAGCTGCAGTCAGCTCCCAAAGGCCTCTTCCACAGAACACTGTCCTTGGTTAAATGAGAGCCACGTCACCCAGGAGGCCTTATGCCCCTCCCCCCTCCCCACTGGCTATGACTGACTGGGGGAGGGGGTACAAATGGATGCCCTTTGCCTCCAGGTGGGACAACCCTGTTGTGCAAAGACATGAATTCTACACCAACCGCCTGAGCCTAGAAGAAGACCCGAAGCCGCAGGTGAGACCGGGCTGGCACCTGGATGGAAGCTTCCAGGCTCTGAGCAGGGGACCTCGCTGGGCCGTGTCCACACTCCTGGCCCCCAGAACCTGTATGACCTGTGCGGTCATACATGTGCGTTGCTTTAAGCTGCCGCATTTGCAATTCTTCATCCAGTAGGAGAGAAAACGAATACGTGCCCCGGCCCCAGCCGGCCGAGGTAGGATTCCAAAAGCCCATCCCGGGGCCTCTGCGTGGCTCAGCTCTGCGGTGCGCCAGCCCCAGAGCCCCCTCCTGGGACCAGGCTGAGGCTAGTGGGTTCCGGAGCCCACCTCCTCCTGATTCAGCATTTTCCCTGCCCCTCTCTGCTCCCCTCCTTCCTACCCTTCAATCCCTCCCCCCAGGAAATCTCTGGCAGAAATCCCCATCTCCGGAGTCTGCGGGTGGGGAAGCGGATGCAGGAGACCGCGTAATAAATTCCACGCTGACCCTGCTGGGTGCAGTGCCCTCAGCGACGTGAGAAAGGCCAGAGAGAGTGGCAGGGACCACCCAGCGCTCGCGTGACCACCGCACAAGCAGACCCACGTCCATACCGCGGACGTGGGGAGGGTTTCATGCAGATGAACATGCTGGCCGTTGCTCTCCGTTACTTCCAACTCCCGGTTTCACTCTGCCCTGCCTTTTTTATCTTCAGAAAAAACAGAGCTGGCACCCCATGACCACGTCTTGGGGCTCAGGGGCGGATGGCAGACACAGATCAGCCCCGGCCTCCTCAAGCAGAACCTTTTACTCCTTGCTTTCACAGAGCCGCTCCTGAAACACCTCGCGTCTAGCACACGGGGCCCCGAGCCTGACCAAGGATGGGGCGCCGAGAGGCTGGGCTGGACTTGGGCTACCACAACCCACTAATGAGCTACTCAGCCCCAAAGGGTCGATGATCCGTCTCTGCACGTCGCATCAACGATAGACTCTCTCGTGCTTTTTTTTTGGTTTGTTTTTTCCTACTTTCAATCAAAATTATATCTTAAACCAGAGGTCATGAACCCGGCATTCAGAGGGATCTGAAGATTTGGATGGAGAGGGAAAAAAAAAGTACCTCTTTGCTTTCATCAATCTCTAGCTGCGATGTAGTACTTCCATCCATTATAAATGTAGGCAGCAAGCACGGAGCTATCAGAAATACCCGTGACTCCATCAGCAGCAGAAATCGGTGAGATTTTCACATCATGCTGCAGCGGTAGTAGAGTCTTTGACATTCGGTGTATGTTCCTCAGTACCTCAAACTTCTCGATCTCGTTCCTCAAAGCCTTAGTAAAAAGCAGACCTGTCCCGCTATCACAAATGCGGGTTTTCTCTCTCTCTCTCTTTTTTTAAAAAAATACATTTTATTGATGTTTTACAGAGAGGAAGGGGAAGGGAAATGGATAGAGTTAGAAACATCGATGAGAGAGAAACATCGATCAGCCACCTCCTGCATGCCCCTACTAGGGATGTGCCCGCAACCAAGGTACATGCCCTTGACCGGAATCGAACCTGGGACCCTTCAGCCCGCAGACCGACGCTCTATCCACTGAGCCAAACCGGTTTTGGCTCTTTTAACGTTTTGGGAGCCAAATTTCAAGACGCCTGGTTTCCGGGTAATTTTGTGTATTTCATCGCGATGCGCTCAGAAGCATCCTGAGATGGGGGCCCAGAGGTTTCTCTCAGCGGCCAAGGGGGCCCACGCGCAAACCGCGGTCAAGAACTCGTCTTGATGGTAAAGGATGGGAGGAGACCGGGCCGAGCCTGCGGTTTCTGAAACGCTCCGAGATACGCTTCCCAAACTTGCAAAAAGAATCGCTCCGTTGTTTCAGTCTTCACCGGTTGCAGGCACTGCCTGGCCTCGGCAGTTAAAAATAGACCATCCATTACATCTTGTGACAGGTTCAAGGCTGGGGCTCCACATCACCCCGGGGCCCCCCGGGGTTTGAGGAATTCGGGCCTGGATAGATGCTCCAGGCCGGGGTCGAGCTCGGCCTCTGCGGTGCCGACAGCTATATGAAAGCATCTGTTTCCCGGCGTGAGGCCTTAGGAGGGCGAGGGGACCCGCGGGCCCACATGCCGAGTTCACTCCTTTTACAGACAGAACCTTGACCTTCCGGGGGCAGGCCTGCGGCTTCACAAGCCCTGAGAGGCTATCTGGAAAGCTGAGACGCTTGCCCTAGACCTTGGTGGTGTGTGAAAATCCTGAACCGTGACTGAACTGAAAAAAAAAAAAGGGGAGTCCAAATACCAGCCCCACACAGACTGGCACAAGTTTCTCCATCCACGGAGGGCCCGGCGGGGCGGCCCAGCTTGGGGACTAAATGAACCGGCGCCATCGCTGTGAATGACTTGCCGCTCAGCAAGGGAAGATCGGCCATAAAACAAGGTCATTAAAATTCCGGTGACTTTCATCGCCGCGTGTTCGCGCTTTGGTCTCTCCCGTTCTCCTTCCTGCCGCTCGGTCCCCGTGGGTTTAGACAAGGTCACCGACAGCTGCGGTGTTATTAGATCCAATGGATACCCTCTCTCTGTCCTCATCTGACTTGACCACCTCCCCCACTCCCCACACACAGGCATTCTTTATACAGTGGTACCTCGAGATACGAGTTTCATTCGTTCCGTCACCTTGAGGCGTGGGAAACTATGAGACGCTCGAGTCGCGGTAAACTGGTGGGTCGTGTGCAGCCGGCCGATCCGCGCGATGACTCCTATCTCAACTGTTGCTCGTATTTCAAAGCAAAAATCGCTCACTTGACGGCTCGTATCTCAAAAATCTCGTATGTTAGGGCACTCGTATCTCGAGGTACCACTGTAGTTAAATCTCTTCTTCTTGCAGCTCATCCTTCCTTGATTCTCCTAGTGATGACTTACTCTTCCTGTCCCCACGGTTCCCTATCCTTCTGAGGTGATATCGAAAGCAACACATGGCATTTACTAGTTGACATATCGGCACCGTGACCACCACCAAACTTGCCTGAACTCTTTAGGAGCAGAAGCCAGCCTTTAGCACAGTTCATGGGAGAGTAGACATTTATTGAGATGGACAGGTACTGAAATGGACAGTCATCCAAAAAGGAAGACTTTGGTGTGCTGGAAAACGAACATGGTCTCACTGATAGAAAGATGTGGACAGGAAGCCGGGAAGGCTAGTCAACAGCCTGAATTGCTCTAACTACTCATTGTTTAATTGAGACATTGTTAGCTGAAGCGGCCTCCATCTCTGTTTGTCTTTTGTATTTTTGTTATTGAAATTTCCTGCCTAAAGGCTATGGGTGTGTCCCAAAGTCTCAATGTAAGGGAGAGCAAGGCCAGAGCAAAGGGTAGTCTTCTCACTAGAGCAGTAGTTCTCAACCTTCCTAATGCCGCCACCCTTTAAGACAGCTCCTCACGTGGTGGTGACCCCCAACCATAAAATGATTTCCGTTGCTACTTCATCACTGTCATTTTGCTACTGTTATGAACTGTAATGTAAATATCTGACAGGCAGGATGTATTTTCATTGTTACAAATTGAACATAATTGAAGCATAGGTATTAATCCCAAAAACAATACGTAATTATATATTGTGAAATATTTATTTCTAATTACAAATGAAATTTTGTCTTGAATGGTGGTGTAGCATGGGTAACAGTCTTCATATGACAACAGTAAACTACATTGCTTCATTTTGCTACACCAAGGAGCAGTGTGTTGGTTCCTAACATGGGAAATAGGTGTTTTCCAATAGTCTTAGGCGACCCCTGTGAAAGGGTCGTTCGACCCCCAAAGGGGTCATGACCCACAGGTTGAGAACCACTGCACTAGAGGAAGGCTCCCACCTGGCCCCCTAATATTCCCAAAAGAAATACTTTTCTAGTCTCCTTTCATTTGAGTGCGGCCTCCTCCAGAACCCGAACCCTGGACCACGTGGGACGTGAAAGTGGTTTCCACCTTGGTGAACTTGAAATCATCCTTTTTAAGAACGAGCGACTTTATTAGACACACCAATCCTACCCCCACAGTCAGAGCACAACATACATATAAGCATATTACTGAACATTCATCTAAAGCATTATTTCTAAGCTCTACCATTACTTCTTCTCAGTGTGTATATATATATATATATATCTCACACCTCTTTACTGCGTTTCCTTCCAAATCTTCCCTCCTTCTTGCCCTTGGCTATTTTCAACATCTGTAAGCTCAAAAGAAACAATGTCATAACGATCCACAAAAACCTTATTAGACCACACAATAAATTCCATTTATTACACCTCATAGCTGGAGCCTTGGGGTTTACTGGGTACTGTGGGATCCTAACCCAATAAAAGGAGACAGACACCGGGTTCTGAGGCGGGGTGGGGGGGTGGGGGGGTGGGGTTTGGAATATTGGCTCTGCTTTCATTTTGGTCTCTTCTGCATTGCTACCCATCACATCTGAATTCAACTAACATTGACCCATCATCAATTCTCAGGACCGGACCACGTGATTGCTTATCGAATATCTGGTATAATTCTCACCACAGGTACTATTTTCCCCAAGTGGAAAACTCAGGTTTTGACAAATTAATTCTGCGTGTGTATCATTTCAGAGTTGACTGATACGATCCCAAGAGACTGTTTTACTTGTCAGGAATCACAGCAGAATACTCTGGACTATCATTACATTTCTGGAATCTTCGCAAGTAGGTAATAAAAAGAATGTGCATCGTAACTCCTTCTCATCTCTCCCTCTTCTATTTAGGTCAGCCTTATTTTCTTTCCCAACTGACCATTAAATGGAAACCACATACGAATTTAAGATGACTATGAGTTTTAATGAAACCATTTAGAGAAAGATAAAAATTATCTTCCTTTGGGTAAATATAAGATTAAACAGCCCTGCCCTAAAGAATTTGAAATCTATCTGAAAGAGAAATAAAGAAAATAATAGCATTTAAAACAGCATAAAAAAACAATAAAATACTTAGAAATAAATTTAACCTGGGAGGTGAAAGATATTGATAAAAAAAATCGATAAGATATTGATGAAAAAATTGAAGACATAAAAGGAAATGTCCTGTACTCATGGATTAGAAGAATGAATAGTGTTAAAATGTCCGTACTACCCACATCCAGCTATAGCTTCAATGCAATCTCTTATCAAAATTCCAACAGCATTTTCTAAAACATGGAAAAAACAATCCTGAAATTTCTCTGGAGTCACAAAGACCCTGAATAGCCAAAGCAATCTTGAGACAGAACCAAACTAGATTTCAAATGGTACAAAGCTATAGTAATCAGTGGCTGAGCATCGACCTATGAACCAGGAGGGCAGGGTTCCAGTCCAGGTCAGGGCACATGCCTGTGTTGCGGGCTCAATTCCCCAGTTTGGGGTGTGCAGGAGGCAGCCGATCAATGAGTCTCTGTCATCGTTGGTGTTCCTATCTCTCTCTCCCTCTCCCTTCTTCTCTGAAATCAAAACAAATTTTAAAAAATAAAAGAAAAGGATGTGTAAGTCCCGAGGGACTATCTGGGACTCCGAAGACAAACGCATGTATACGATTCGCACAGCTCCGTGAACTCTCTGGAGTCTGGGTACCACATTGTGGCCCAAGAGAGCCAAAGGTGATAAAAAGCTTTGCTTGTTGGTTCTGTCGGTCTCAGTTGATCCATTTCCCACTAAATCTCAGCCTCCTTGCATTACACGCATTCCATAAAATCAGTTAAAACAACAACATCAATAAGAAGAGAAAGCAAATATAGTTAACACGTTTTGGTGTTCGCCTTCCAAGACATTGTCCCCAACCCTTTCTGTTACTAGAAGGAGCTGCCTTGTATGTTCTTGAAACAGAATGCGCGCTGCATTTATGATCGCTTTGATCTGCGCGTTTTCGGCGGGGAAGTTAATAACACTTCTTATACTGCAAAGGGAAACATAAAGGACCGGGGCTCCCCAATCAAGGGAAATTTGGCCACCATCTTTAAGAGCATATTCTGGAAATGCAGCCATCAAGAGCCCAAAGACACCCCCACCCCCAATCCCAACACACACACACACACACACCCAAACCACCTGTTTATAAGCAGATCCGCTCAAACCCCGGGTGCGAACAAAGACGTGACAAGTCGCAAAGGTCCCGGCTGCCATCCGGATAATGACCTGCAACTGGAGCTCGCTCCCCGCTTGGCGCCCCCAGGCCTGGCCGCCCCCGAAGGAATGCAAACAGCTCCTGGGAGCGGCCACCAACGGTGAGAACAGGCCTCGCCCCAAATTAAAACCGGGCCAGGGACTTGCATTCTGCCGGGGCCCTGGCCGCCCTGACATCACTCCACGGACGGGGCTGTTTCTGGGCCACGATGCCGTTTCTAGGATTCCAGGGCCTTTGCATACCTTGTTACTGTGAGGGATGGCACCAGACAGTGGTAAGCCCTTTCTTTCCGGAAAAAAGTATACAGTGGTACCTCGAGATACGAGTGCCCTAACATACAAGATTTTTGAGATACAAGCCATCGAGCGAGCGATTTTTGCTTTGAAATACGAGCAACAGTTGAGAGAGGAGTCATCGCGCGGATCGGCCGGCTGCACACGACCCACCAGTTTACCGCGACTCGAGCGTCTCATCGTTTCCCACGCCTCAAGGTGACGGAACGAATGAAACTCGTATCTCGAGGTACCACTGTATTGTAAATCTAAAACACGAAAAAACAAAACAAAAACCCACCACCAAAAATAAAATTAAAAAAAAAAAACAGAGTTGCTCTCCATAGAGCACCCATCTGTTGTCTTTCACATGTCTGCTGCTGGGCAGAATATAAATCCATCACCCTCAGGCTGAATGCTGATATCTTAATCTGCCCAGACATCCAATTCCAGAGTTGGCGACAGTTGATGCCGTTTACAATGAACACCACGCCTACCATCAAGCTTGGGGGTCTTCCCCCACCAGTCTTCCCTCCCTCACCTGCAGACCGAAAAGAACAATGTTGGGCCATTTTTTTAAATAAATCTTTATTGTTCAGTTTATTACACATGTTCCTCTTTCCCCCCCCATAGCTCCCCCCCACGTGATTTCCCCCCCCCACTCCATGCCCTTACCTCGCCACTGTCCTCATACATAGGTGTAAGATTTTTGTCCAATTTCTTCCTGTACCCCTCACACCCCCTTTCCCCGAGAATTGTTAGTCCATTCCCTTTCTATGCCCCTGATTCTATTATATTCACCAGTTTATTCTGTTCATCGGATTTTTTTATTCACTTGATTTTTAGATTCACTTGTGGATAGATATGTATTTGTTATCACTTTGTTGTTCATAATGTTTATCTTTACCTTTTTATTCTTCTTCCTCTTCTTAAAGAAAACCCTTCAGCATTTCATATAATCCTGGTTTGGTGATGATGAAATCCTTTAGCTTTTTCTTATCTGTGAAGCTCTGTATCTACCCTTCAATTCTGAATGATAGCTTTGCTGGGTAGAGTCATCTTGGTTGTAGGTTCTTTTTTTTTTTTGGTCCTGATGCTGTCTCCTCATCTGCCCCAGAGCAACCCTGAAGGGCTTCCTCTCTGGCCAGGTGAGCTACCTGATGGCTGCCCATGAATCCAGATGTTTCTGGATCTGGTAGAGCACAGCTAGCTCCCCCATCCACCCCTCAGCCGCCAAGGCTCCTGAAAACCTCATGTTCCTAAGGATGTGGGAACACACGGAGGAGGGGGGCGGGGTTCAGTTGCCCTGGCTGCTGTTATGGCCCCCACACTGTGGTCCCCGCCCCCCCCCGCCATGTGTCTCACACAGGCCGAGAAGTGGGCACGTGCCCCCAAACCACCGACTTGCAAGCATCTATGCTGGTCGGGACAGTCTTAATCAAATGTCCTCCCCGTGACTGGCTGCCTCCTTCGCAGCCACAGCTGGGGACGCAGAGACCAAGCAGGGGAAGGTTGCAGGTCGGAGCGGTGCTCTGTGCTTCTCAACGACCCCTGTTCAAGGTCACTTGAATCTCACCGCACGGACAGTGGAGAGACACTGAGATGTTAAGGCGAGCCTTGTAACTGTCCCACCACAAGCACGTGCCACAGGGGTCCCCAAACGCAGGAGACACGAGAGCTACATTACCGGCTCAGTCGCCGCTAACCACACGTGGCTATCTGGATTTCCATTCATTCAGTACAATGCGATTTCCAGTTCAGTTCTCCGGCCACATCTCGAGTGCTCGGCTAGCCGCCACGGTGCTGAGCGCCTCCCAGCAAACCTCTTTAAATGGGTCTCTCTGGGACCCCGACACCCGCATGGATGATAGGGCAGCACGACTCAGCATCTGCTCGCGGCCGTCAGAGAACACTGCGTTTGCAACAGGATATTTCCTTGTAAGGATGCCGAATGGTCCAGACTTGTGATGGGAAAACAGCCTTGCTGTGTTCCAAGCCAAAATAAGAACTCTGTGATTTCACCCCAAGAATGCTGAGGTTCTTGGGGGGAAGGAGGGGCAAGGACATAGCAACCCACTGGACTAGGGGGTAGTGATGCTCTATCAGCACTAATTGGGCGCTAAAAGCATGCAGTCCTCCATCAGTGGGAGCAGTGGTTCTCAACCTGTGGGTCGCGACCCCTTCACAGGGGTCGCCTAAGACTTTGGAAAACACCTATTTCCCATGGTCTTAGGAGCCAACACACCACTCCTTGGTGTAGCAATGTAGTTTACTGTTGTCCTATGAAGACTGTTACCCATGCTACACCACAATTCATGACAAAATTTCATTTATTTGTCATTAGAAATAAATATTTCACAGTATATAATTACATATTGTTTTTGTGATTAATCCCTATGCTTTAATGATGTTCAATTTGTAACAATGAAAATACATCCTGCCTATCAGATATTTACATTACAGTTCATAACAGTAGCAAAATGACAGCGATGAAGTAGCAACAGAAATCATTTTATGGTTGGGGGTCACCACCCCATGAGGAGCTGTCTTAAAGGGTCGCGGCGTTAGGAAGGTTGAGAACCACTGAGTGGGAGGGTGACCTTGGGGAGGTGTAAGGAGCCCCCATCAGGTTATCTCGCATGCGCAGCACGTCACACCGACACGCTTTAGCACGCTCATATGTCACCCACATTTGGTGACCAGGGATCTAAAGCTAAAACAAGGCTCAACCATTCCAAGTTACTACCGCAGCCAATGACTACCTACCAGTGACCGCACACGGACTTGGTGACCGGTCACTCTCCCCTTAAAGAGACGCCGATGGCGGTTAAGAAGCAGAAGCATCTTCGGAGCCTCCGCCTGCCATGGACCGCTGCGCACGTGGGGCAGCTGAGCGGGTTCCCCAGCTTTGCAGGGCCCGCCTCCTCTCAGGATGAATCATATCAGAGCCCAGATAGGCATCTGGTCCAGGTTTACAGAGGCCTTTCTGAATGCTCATTCCTTCCAGAGACCACATGAGAAAGTACTTACCCCCGAGTTATTCGGGGTGAACAGCAGAGACACGCGGAGAGCTGCCCCACACGGCACGGTCACAAAGTGGTGAAGGCAGAAGTGGGAGTCACCCCGGCCCCATGGGAAGCACGGCGGTGTCACGCCTGACCTGCCACCCGCGCCTCCTCCTCTCTGGCTCCTGCTTGTTCTCCCGCCTGTTCTCTACGCGAGAGCCGGGTCATGGCCTGAAAACACAAGTAGATCCACCTCCCCCACCCCCCAAATCCTCGTCAACCTCTCACTGCTCATCTAATTGAGCCCACTCATCTGATTGGCTCTGAACCAGGCCCCTTGGGAACTGGCTGTGTATTCATTGCCACTATCACCGCCTCCCACCGCCTCCCTGCCATGCTGGCCCCTGATCCCCTCTGAACCCCATTCCTGCCTCCAGGCTACCACCTTTGCTGTTCCTTCGGCCTCCAATGCTTTTCCCCCAACACTCAGCATGGCTGACCCCTTCTCAAGCCTTTCACCCTGTCCCCCCATCCCCCCGTGGCACCTAAAGCAGTCAGTGTCTACTGTTTAGCTAACGCATGCTCACTTTCTAGCACTTCCATCAGCCAAAAATCTCAGCGAGGAGCAATCATATCTATTTCCCGGGGCCCTGAACACCCAGCCCAGAGAAAGACGCAGTCAACGAGCTGATTCAATGCGCGAACTGGAGGAAGACCCAGCTTTCTCATGCCCTGCCGATGGGCAGCGAGCTGATTCAATGCGCAAAATGGAGAAAGACCCAGCTTTCTCATGCCCTGCCGATGGGCAGCGAGCTGATTCAATGCGCGAAATGGAGGAAGACCCAGCTTTGTCACGCCTGCTGATGGGCCTCAGTGCCATCACAGGCAGGACGAGGAGACCTCTACCTGATGGCCTTGACTTTCTGCAAACAACTCTCCTTCCATGGGTTTAAAGGGGCGGGGCCAGAAGCCCTGGGCTCCACCAAGTACATCTGCCAAAAGCTACATGGCCAGGTGGCTGTGCCACGCGAGTCCAGGAGAGAGAGGAGATACCGGGGCGCGGGGAGCTGCCGTGAAGGCCGAGCCGAGCCGCAGTTCCGGCTCCCGGCACGGCTCCCCAGAGCCACACAAAGGCCTCAGTGTGGAGAGGCTCTGGCCAGACGTTCGCTTCTATAAACAGGGTTTTCCCTCCGCGCCCCGCTCGTGCTGCGGATCCTCACAAGGAGCCCATTTTTTGCACCCACCCGGGTACTGACACAGCTCCACGAGTTCCTTCCGAAAGACACCGCGAGATAAGGCCTCGCTCTCCATGCACCCGCTTCTGGGGCTCCCCGGATGAGGGGCGCGCTCTGCCTCTGGCACCCAGGTTAGCAGCAGCGGCAGGAGATGTGGGAACTCGGAAGGAGATCCAGCTCCTCAGCACTGACTTACGTTCTCTGAGCCCCGCTGTTCTCTGCACCCAGCTGTCACCGTCCCCCCGAAACCTCAGAGACGTTAGTGACTCCAGATGCTGCAGAAAGAAGTGCAGCAGGTGGGGTGCAGACTGGGAGAGGGGAGCCAGGGAGGAACCCCAAAATTTTCTTAAAACCAACCAGTTTCCTTCCTCCCTCTCTCCCTCCCTTCCTCTCTCCCCTCTTCCTTCCTTCCTCCCTTCCTTCTTCTCTTCCTTCCTTCCTCCCTCTCTTCTTCCCTTCCTCCCTTTTTCCTTTCTTTTGCTAATCCTCACCAGAGGATATTTTTCCATCATGCTAAAGGGGATAGGGAGAGAAAGGTGGGGGTGAGGGAGGAAGGGAGGGAGGAAGAGAGAGAGACAGAAAGAGAGAGAGAGAGGGAGAGAGATGTGAGAGAGACACATCAATTGGTTGCCTCCGGTTCACGCCCCACCTGGGGCCAGGGATGGAACCCCAGGTTTGAAACCTTCCACCTGTGACGCCTTGGATAAGGAACACAGCCTCTCCGAGCCTCAGAGGAGACGGGTGCAGGGACAGATGCTTTGGGGTGCCTGGCACACTGGGTGAAGGAGAGCCATCTCCACGCATCGGGTGGGGCACAATCTCGGGTCACGTGGTCCCCTTGTCCGGTGAGAGAATTCGCCGGCGTTTCCAAGAAGAAAGCTTAGCAAAGGCCCGGTTAAAGGCTTTCACGTTCAGGCAACATCACACGTCACTTTCCACTCCGATCGCCTAACTGGAGCTTGGCACTCGGAGGGGGAAATACTGAGCAACGCAAACCTCACTTAACGAGGCCCAGAGCCCCAGAGATACCGAGTGCTGGAACATACTCCCCGCGAGGGGGTGGGGGGGGGATCGAAGGGCTGGGTCAACATGGAGAGGGCTTTAGCGCCTGTGACTGCATCCAGAGCATCATCGCATCGCGGTCCGCAGCGAGACACGCCGCCGTGGGAAGTGGGTGATCCACGGAGAAATTCTGAGCTGGGTACGGGTGTTCACCCTCACAGGAGAACCCCAGAGACGGGCCTTCGAAAGAATAGGAACCCTCGTCCCGGCTTTGCCAGAAGAAATGGCCATGCGGACTGGCACGTGTTAGGTGCCCTCTAGGCCTCAGTTTCCTCCTCGGCAAAATGCCCGTCATGGTGACACCGTGACACAGAGCGCTGGTTCTGCTTCAACGAGATAATGCTCCCTGAACACCCCACGCCAAGCCAGGCCTCCGAAAATACCAGCACAAACCGCCGCGGCTGAGAGAGAAACGCTATTTACAAGGACAGCTTGAATCCATCGACTCCGTAACTGACCTCACTTGGCAATGGCCGAGATGCGGGCCAAACGAGAAAAGCCTGCCTGGTTTAATAAGCATCAATGAAAGAATTCAAATAAAAAAAAAAAGGATCCCGATCTTCAGACAGCATTCTTCATCTAATGAAAGGAGATAGCGTTTTCCAGAATGCCAGGAACTCACTTTGAACTGTAATTTCGCAAAAACGATGATGGATGTGCGACGAAGCGCAGGCGGTGAGAGGTTAATGGCAGCATCGAAGTGCTGAGTGCAGCTGACCTTTGAACAGCATGGGAGTTTGGGGTGCTGATCCCTCCACCCTAGGTGTCTGCGGGGGTTGGGGGGAAGCTAGTGAAATCATCATCAGAGAAAATACAGGTACGGTATTTCGGGGAAAAAATGAGATTATTGAAGAAACTCCGCATGTAAGAGGGGCCACACATTTCCAACCTGTGTGAAGGGTCAACCAGAGATGGGCATTCTCTGGGAAAACTTGACATTTTTCTAATTGTTTGAAATCTTTTAGAATAAAATATTAGGAAGAAACAATATTAGGAAGTGAGAATCCTAGATTAAAACTTCCGATTTATCCAGAAGGTTTGGGATGAAGTGTATAATCCTTGAAGGGACTCTGATTTACCCTGTCAGACAATCTTCAAATGCCATGCTTCTCCTCTAGTCTTCCTTTATATGTTCCCGTTAACACTCCGAGGATGTGTGTGAGCGCACGTGTGTGTAGTAATTACTCAAGGAATAGATTCTTGTTCTATACCAGTGGTCGGCAAACCGTGGCTCTAGAGCCTCATGTGGCTCTTTGGCCCCTTGACTGTGGCTCTTCCACAAAATACCACGGCCTGGGCGAGTCTATTTTGAAGAAGTGGCGTTAGAAGATTAAGTTGAAGAAATTTGGCTCTCCAAAGAAATTTCAATCGTTGTCCTGTTGATATTTGGCTCTGTGGACTCATGAGTTTGCCGACCACTGGACTATATGATCAGCTATTTTCCTGGTGCTTCTCATTTCCCTCCCCATCCTGGGTCCCTATCACCAGCCTTCCAGGCCTTGAGTATGTATTGTATGCATGTACATCTATAAAGACAGGCAGACTTTGTTGTCTGGAGCCTCACTTGACCGTGGTGGTCTGGAACTGAACGCACACTGTCTTCAAAGCATGTCTATAGATTGCACTCTGAGGGCTGTTTTAATGTAAATGGTATTGACTAAGTCTACGGTTCTACAACCTGACTGTTGCAGGCTGGGTTTGGGGAAGCCAGCTCTGAGATGGGGAGTAGCCAGTATGACACCAAGGGAATGCCCTTGACACCAACACTTGTGGAGAAGGGACAGAAGCAGACCGGAAGCTGGAGAAGCTGAGTTGTGATGTGGTCTCCATGACGACTTAGCCAAATCTTTCAATTATTCAAGAAATTAGAAATGATAATCATGAAATATTAAATATTAATTATTATTCTTCGAGAGTTCAAAAGATGGACTGGCCTTTCACAGGTGTTCCAAGCTGAACGAAGAGACCCAGGCCTTTATTCCTCGGTGAGGATAGGCCATTGGATACAGGCGGTTCCAGAAAAAACGTGATCGTGGACAAGTTCAACTGAAGGTGATGCACAATGTGAGGTGGCCGCAGAAGGCCTCCGCTGGAGGAAGAGGTCCCTGGTTTTTGGAGGAAGATCTGAGCGGTGGGCTGTGTCACAGCGTCCACCACACTGCTTTCTTCATTTCTCTTTCCCTCGATTTTTTAAAAATATATTTTATTGATTTTTTACAGAGAGGAAGGGAGAGGGATAGAGAGTTAGAAACATCGATGAGAGAGAGAGACATCGATCAGCTGCCTCCTGCACGACCCATACTGGAGATGTGCCACAACCAAGGTACATGCCCTTGACCGGAATCGAACTTGGGACCTTTCAGTCTGCAAGCTGACGCTCTATCCACTGAGCCACACCGGTTTTGGCTCTTTCCCTCAGTTTTAAAGTAGATCTCTGAGCGCTCTTTATGTCAGTACAAATAGGACCTGAGGCTCACTCTTCTTACCAGGTACATCCTAGATTCCATCATCTTCCTCCATTCCAGCTCCTCTAACAGTCTCTCTGTTTGTGAACATTTAGGTGGTTTCAGTTTTCTACCCTCACAAACAACACTGTAGTAAAAACCCTTGCTGTGGACACGTGTGCAAATATTCCTGTAGAGAAGGTGTAAAGCAGTGGAGGGTAAGTCCAAGGACACGAATGAAGACAGCTGATGGGAAGGCGAAGGTCACTACCATCGCTGCTAAAGGCACATCACTGTTTCCTTATTTTCACCAACATTTAAAACTGTTCATCTTTAGGGTGTGTTTTTTTTTTGTTTTTTTTTTTTTGCTGATATCATGGTTGAAAATGCTATTTCGTTGTTTTCTGTTTCCTTAATCACAAATGAGAATACGTTTTTGCTTGTTTCTGTATTTCCTAGACCATCTGTTTCTCTCTGCTGCTAAGTGGTTGTCTTTATTGTTTTTGAAAAAGTTCCTATGACATCCACAATGAATGTTAGCTGAACAAATGAATGGGATAAAAGAACAAAGTTGCATTGTTGCTTTAAAAAACAAACACACAGTACCTTGGGATTTTTTCTTCTTCTTTTTTAGAAAAATAAAGCCATCAGTTTTGACGTTAAGATTCCGCTTAAAGGGAGACAGGCCGGCCCCCTCTGTGGTGAGAATCTCATTCAAGCCTGTGCGGATGGAGCGCGCGCCTGCTTCCCATCAGAGCGGAGCCCAGTGTGGCTCCTGCTGATGGTTAGCGGGGTCTGGAAATGATCAGCATCTACCTGGCGACCCTGGGAAAATTCCTCCCTGGAAGGAGCGGCCACAGGATTCCGTGGCTGCCGGCAGCAGCCACCGAGGCTCATGAAGTGCGAAAAAGCGGATTCCGATGTTGAGAGCTCATCGCCACTTCCCGCTGCCACTTTCTGGGGCCACACCTGCCTGGCTGGCAAAGGGACCTCGCTCCTCCTGGGCTCAGGATCTGTCCTCGGGCCGCTGCGGGCTGAGGGGGCTGTGTCTTTCACAGCGCTGGCCTGTTTCCATTCACCCCGCCCCCTCCTGCCACCCTGGACCCCCACGGAGCAGATAAAACCTGATCCAAAGCTGTTCTGCTCACCCTGGCCAGTTTAGCGAAGTGGTTAGAGTGGCGGTTCTCAACCTGTGGGTCGTGACCCCTTTGGGGGTCGAACGACCCTATCACAGGGGTCGCCTAAGACCATCGGAAAATGCAGATATTTACATCACGATGCATCACAGTGGCAACATTTCATGGTTGGGGGTCACCACCCCATGAGGAACTGTCTGCAAGGGTCGCGGCCTTAGGAAGGTTGAGAACCACTGGGTTAGAGCGTCAGCCCGTGTACCCAAGAGTCGCGGGTTGGATTCTCACACGTGCCTGGGTTGCAGGTTCGATCCTCGGCGTGGGGTGTGCCTGTCTTCTCACATCCATGTTTCTTTCCCTTGCCATCCCTCCCTCCCTTTCTCCCTATCCCTTCCACTCTCTCTAAAAATCAATGGGGAAATATCCTTGGGTGAAGATGAACAGTAACAACAACAAAAGTTGGTTTGCTCAGCAACTATGCCACGGAGGGGACACGTGAGCCTCAGAGGGAAGACCGAGTCATGGCAGAAAGGAAGGAACCAGAATCCTCTCTGCCTCCCACAAGGCTGGGGCTATGCAGGGAAGGAAGCTGGAAACTCACAAACGCACAACGGTGCACCTTAGAGGGCCGTGACGGGAAGGAGAGGGATCCCTGAGCCCCATCACCGGTCCGGGGTAACCCACCCTTAAGGCCACCCTTCCACAGCCACGTGAGCAGTGTCTGCAGACAACTTCAGCTTCTGATGTCACTTAGTGAACTAGCGTTTGTACTGTGCGCATGCTACTCGTCTCCTCCGATAATTGTAGGCCGGGCCAGGCTAGGTAGCCGGCCAGCCTTCAGAGGTAGGGGCGGATGGGGCTGTGACGGGGAGCGGTCTGTCACTGGCTGGGCAGTTCCTAGGACAGAGTGAGCTACCAACGAGAGGATGCTGTAGGCAGAAGAGGAAGACAGTGTTGATGTCCATGGAGCTCTGTGAAGGGGTCAGACTGGTCCACAGACCACTTTAGAGTGGACCCTGAGGAGGGCTGATCCCATCAACTCCCGAAGGCTAGGAGAGCATCAGTAAAGGCCTTTTGAGATGGAGGTGAACAGTGTCCAACTTGCCGAAACCGGTTTGGCTCAGTGGATAGAGCCGTCGGCCTGCGGACTGAAGGGTCCCGGGTTCGATTCTGGTCAAGGGCATGTACCTTGGTTGCGGGCACATCCCCAGTAGGGGGCGTGTAGGAGGCAGCTGATCTATGTCTCTCATCGATGTTTCTAACTCTCTCTCCCTTTCCCTTCCTCTCTGTGGAAAATCAATGAAATACAGTGGTACCTCGAGATACGAGTTTAATTTGTTCCGTAACCTTGAGGCATGGAAAACTATGAGACGCTTGAGTCATGGTAAACTGGTGGGTCGTGTGCAGCCGGCCGATCCCAGAGATTACTCCTATCTCAAATGTTGCTCATATTTCAAAGTAAAAATCGCTCGCTGGACGGCTCGTATGTTAGGGCACTTGTATCTCGAGGTACCACTGTATATTAAAAAAACACACACAAAACAGTGTTCAACCTCTGGACTCAGGACCCCTCAGAGCCCAGCCGCGTGCTGGCTCAGGAGCCCCACAACCAGCCCAGGCGTCCTGCCAGCCTGGCTGCTCCCTCCCGCCCACCCTGCCATGTGGAGTCCATTCCCGCTCTGGTCTGTGGGGAGAGCGCCAAGGCACAGGGCACGGGGAGGACACAGGGAGGAGTCCGCTTGGACTGAGTGCAGCCCGGCAACCACAGAGGGAGACCAGCATGGCGGCACGCCCCGGGACCACACTGGAGGGGCTGGAAGTCCTAGCTGGGCATCGCCAACGCAGAGGCCATGCCGTCCCCGGAGCTTTCTGGGCAGACAGCGAAGTGACAGCCTTTGGGGCAGGCGGACGGCCAGAGGCCTCCTTCCTGCCTCGGTGGCTCTGGCACCCTGCGCAGAGTCTAGCACGGGTCACGGGCTTGCTTTTAGTGACCATGTGAATAAATGATTAGCATGACGGTGTGTGCCACGTGAGGATGTTAAGGAAATCTTGAACAAGGCTGAATGAGATGCAATGCTGTTGACCTGAAAGCGTCACCCCCAAGGTCAGCAAGGGGAGCCTTTCTCTTTCGAAGTCTTTACTGGTAGCTGAGCATCCCGACCAAGGCTGTGGAATGATCTGGAACCTCCTGGGGCCCAGGGGAAGCGGACGAGAGGATGTCACGTGTAAACATGTTTAACAGCCACCTGTTTCTTCATGGCGGCGCGGTCACAGCCGGAAGGGGACACTGCTTCACAGCGTTAGTGGAGCCTTCGGTGGGGCCAGGACCAGGTCTTCTCCTCCCCATGCATGTATCCGCAGCATCATGCACGCCGCTAGTCCGTGGTGGGCCCTCAGTACATGCTCCCTGGCTGACCTCATGAATCAAGGAGTAAATGGCAGGAGGAAAAAAATCTGTGACCACAAAACAGGGGTTCTGCATCCCTGCCGTGGAGAGACACGTGGAGGAGATTTGGGTGGCCTCTGGGGCCCGGGCACAGGACAGTCTGCAGCCGGCGAGGCAGGAAGTCCTGGCCGAGGGCCCCGACTGCCTGCCCCTGCCACCCACAGGGCCGGAGGGAACACTCTGGAAACACGGGTGGCAGACGTTGCCCGGTAGCCGTCCGGCTGACAGGACAAACCCCAGGCCAGGCACGGGAGGGGATGGAGCGGCAGACGGAGCCAGTGGTCCAAACACCCGGGAACGGCCACGTGTGGCCCAGGGCATTCCCGTGCCACCCCCGATTAGCGAGACGGAGAGGGTTAGCAGCTGGGTGTGCCTGGCGGTGCTCTCGCTTCAAGGCTCTGCCCTGGGCGCTCTGGACCCGGGCACTTGGACAGCAGGACGTGTTTCTCGGCTCCGGGCCGCTGGCTTTCCATTTGATTGTTTTTGGGTGCAGCTTTCAGCCTCCCATCTGGTCGTGCGCCATCAGAATTCCTGACATCCGCGCTTCTGGCTGCCGTGGCCCTTTCGCACTGCTTTCCCCTTCCGCCGGCTTGGCCCTGGGGCTGCCCAGGTCCTTGCTGTCTGGCCTGATGGGGAAGCCGGCCACAGGCTGGCTGCCGAGCCTGCTCTGGGGGTGGAGAAGGGAGGGGAGAGGGGGGACACGACCCTGTCCTCTTGTGTGGCCTGGGTCCTTCTGGGGCTGTGGTTCTCAACCTTCCTAAGGCCGAGACCCTTGCCTACAGCTCCTCATGGGGTGGTGACCCCCAACCATGAAATGTTGCTACTGTGATGCATCGTGATGTCAATATCTGCATTTTCTGATGGTCTTAGGCGACCCCCAAAGGGGTCGCGACCACAGGTTTAGAACCGCTGTTCTGGGGTCTGCATCCCTCTACCACCCATATCTCAGGCTGCCGAGGCGACCAGCTCCTACCAGCTCCTACCAGCGTCCCAGGCCCGACTGGAAATCGCTCGCCTGCCTCTTCCTAACTGGCTTCCGCTCCTCACGTCCAAATGGTTCCAAGTTTGAATAAGGCACAGATTTCGCCCGCCTTTCCAATGCTCTCACGCCGACTTTCCAACGTCCTACACCCACATCTGGCCTTCCCAGTGCCAAACAGTGGGCCACCTCAAGGTCACGTGGCTCCCTCGGAGAAGACATCTTTATTTGTCTTCTGTATTTTTTGTTCTTGAGTGCGGCCCGGACTAGTGAAAGCCAGATGCTGACGGGTGGCTCGCTGACCATCGGGGAACGGTTTCTTGTTTCTGTCTGGCGGCAAGATAATCCCGAAAGTTTCCGTTTTGTGGCCCTCCGGGGGAGTGACCAGTTTTAAATCAGACTTTACGTCTGATGCCAGCCTTCTTGTTCCTCCTGACCCCCCAAAACCTTGGTCTTGCCTGTTCCTCACCCCTTCTCCATGTGCTCCAAGGGCCTCCCCTTCCTAAAACCTCGCACAGCCTGCACCTCCTCTTCCACGAAGGAAACGCACCCCCAGTGCCTGGAGGCCCCTGTGTGGTCTTGCCTTGGGGCACGGCTGGAGGAACATGTAATTTCACACCATCACAGCCTTTGGGGGGGGCGGGGGAGTCATTCCTCAGCTGACTCCTGCAGCCTCTGGCATCTCCATCACTGACTAGTGACTAATCCGCAGCTATCTGTGTCTCCTTCGAGCACTCAACATTCAATTCACCAGGTGCTCACCAAACACAGATCCCTGTTTCCCCGAAAGTAAGGCATCCCCCGAAAATAAGACCTATTTCCAGTTTTGCCTCTCGCTGTCATATAAGGCATCCCCCCGAAAATAAGACCTCCCCGATCATAAGGCCTGCCCCGAACATCAGGCCTCCCCGGAACAGAAGGGCCCCCGAAGCTACCGTCAGGCGTCTGACTCCTGATTTAAAGAGACCTCGCTCTGCCCGAACAGCTCTGGCTGCGCTGCGGCCCATCCGTGAGCTGGTTTGTGATGACAACGACTACCGTACCGTAGACAGGTCATACATTTCCTTTTTTTGTTGTTCAACAATAAATGTATCCCGTCTTCTTCTTCATGGAAAAATAAGACATCCCTTGAAAATAAGATTTGGTGCATCTCTGGGAGCAAAAATTAATACGAGACACTGTCTTATTTTCAGGGGAACAGGGTAGATCATTGTATTCAAGTGCAAGAAGAACACAGTCCAATGGCAACTGAAGCAACATTTGCAGGGAGACAGCAGAGCCTGGCGCTGTGGAAAGATCAGGGCGTTGGTTGAGAGCAAAGGGACAAGTCAGCTAGAAACCGCACCAGGAACTCTGCCCTCCGGGCAGGGAAGTGTGCCCTCCCGCCCTCCCTCCTGACAGAAAGGCAGAAGAGGAGTCTGAAGTCTGACCTTGTAGACGGGAAAGGGGCCAAGCCCCTATCTCAGCCTCCCCCAGAAAGCCTCCCCCATTCCTGCTCCAGTAACCTCTCCTGGCTCAGAGCTCAGAGGGCCCAGGCTTCCTGGTACCCTGGGTCCCACGGGTGGCAGCCGCAGCCTGGACCAGCCCGTGGCCCGCTGCGGCATCCAGGACTGGGCCTTGGGTCAGCTCCCCCTCTGTCAGGTGAGGGGTGGAGGGGGCGCCTGCTTGCCTAGGCCCGGCCAGATGCCCAAGGAATGCCAGCTCCCAGTCCCTCTTGGCACCACATCCCTACAGCCATGAGCCATGGCACAGGAGAGCAGGGGAAGTGGGGGTGGCCCCTGCAGGCAGGTATTCCTCCTCACCTGACTCAGGTGAGGCCTTCACCTTGACGAGGGCTGGCTGCCTGGGGCAGTGTCCTCTCAAGGTCACTAATTATGCCCCTCCCCCCAAATCAGTCTTATCATTAGCTTTGTACCTGCAATCTGATTGGTCTGATCCTATCACGTGCTATGGTTTCAGGCTATGACCATGGCTACCCATTTTTTCTCTATCCGGTCTCAATGGGGTGGGCAGAGGACTCAGGTTCGCGCACTAGTCTCTCCTCTAGTTCCTGCTGTCCCCAACTTTCCCACAGCGACCACACGCTGGCAGGGGACAACAGAAGCCACTCCTCTCGGCCTCTGCCCCCTTCCTGTCCACTTCACTTCCGTGGGTGGCACCACCAGCCACCCTGTTGTACCAACGAGAAATCTGAGGATGGGATGCGGAGGGGGGGGAGGTTTCACCTTGGACTCTAGACTTCCCTTCCCCATCCCACTCACTCACTCGCTCACTCACTCACCCTCCAGGCTGATTCCACCTCCTCAGCTCCTCTCCAGCAGTCCCTTCTCTCCGTCTCCTCCCACTGACCCGCGTGGACTCACCACCACGGTGGCTCCCAGCCTGGGACCTCGTTCTTGGCAAGGCCGCCATGGCCATGTGACTGTTCTCACCACGGAAGGCGAGGGGAGGGACGCGGGTCACTCCCAGGCCCGAGTGGGTAAGAGCGGGTGTGCCTCCTCCACTGCCACTCCTCCTCCTGCTCCCCCCCACCCCGCAGGAAGGCAGGCTTTGGGGACCCTGAGGGATGGCGGGGCCACAGTGGAAGGACCCCGAGCCCCAGAGTCACCCTGTGGAAGAGGCCGAGGAACACCCTTCTGTGGCCCATGCATGAGCCATGAACCATCGTCTCGTGGGCGAAGTCACGAGCACATCGCGGTCTGTTACAGCACCTGGCAGACCAGCCCACACGCACAGGCTGCTGTTCTTCATGGGGACGAAGGAGCACATGGAAGCGGAGAAACGGAGTGAAGGGACCATCCCGAGCCACAGCGGGGAGAGAGACAGAGGCTGGGGGAAAGAATGGTTCCTACCATCTCCCAAGATGGGGGTGTGGGAGGGAAGGTGAGGCTGCACCCCTCCTTCCTGCCCCCCGCCCCCCATCCTCGGGACTGGGCCTCTTCACAACTACACTAACTTCAGGGTTCCACACCCCACTCTGCTGTTGCCAGAATCCTAGGGGGAAACGGGAGATATCTGGAATACTATCAACAATAAAAATAACTTTAAAAATATATAAAAATAAAATAATTCCGAACCCTGCTCTGGCTGGTGTGGCTCAGTGGTTGGGCATCATCCCCGCACCGAGGGGGCTGCTGGTTTGATTCCTGTCAGGGCGCATGCCCAGGTTGCAGGCTTGGTCCCCGGCTGGGGGGGGAGGGGGAGTGTAGGAGGCAGCCGATCCATGCATTGCTCTCCCAGTGATGTTTCTCTCTCTCTCTCTTTCCTTCTCCCTTCCTTTCTCTCCAAAAAGTCAATTAAAAATATTTTTAAAAAATTCATATTCGGGTTAAACTTCCAGCCCCTGCAGACCCAGGACAACACCCCTCCCCTCATCCCCTCAGTATCTCCATGGAGACCCAGACTCGGTTGCAGAGCAGAAATCGAGGCACCTTGGGCTGGGGACGGCCAGGAGCGTGGAGCCAGATCCCAAAGGAGACTCGGGAAGGAACATGCCAGAAACAGCCCCCCAATCCCGCCCAGGCTCCGGCAGGGATGCTCAGGTATTCTGCTGACTGGAGGGCCCGGACTTTGTACACAAGGAGGGGGGGAGAGGGAGGTCTCAGCTGAGGAGGGGGAGGCGGCCCAGGGTGGTCCTCACAGAAGCCACTTGAATATGGGTGGAGCGGGGGGGGGGGCCTCACGCTCTCCCAGAAACGGTTAAGGGTGCGGGTCCCCCCGATGCCAAGGGATTCGTTCCATCCCAGGTTACATAACCTCGTGCCGGCAGCCAAGGTCTGAATTAAATGTGAAGATGGAAACGGCTCCAGCAAATAAATTCCAGGGGCATTAGGCAAACGGGCCCTTTAAATAAACAATAGCTTTCATTTTCACGCAGATGTGATGAAAGGGAGGTGGGGAGCAAAGGGAAGGGAAAATGGCTAGGTCTCTGATCACAGAGATTATCCTTAAAGCTCGGGGCCTCTGTGTACCCCTCAAACCTGGGGCACTGAGGTCAGGGGCCGGGGTGTGAGCTGGGCTGCCCAGTGGGAGGCAGACTCTGCTGTGGGCAGGGTCCCCCGCTGCAGGGCGGGGGGAGAGGGGAACAGAACAGGCCTCGAGGTGAGGACTCCCTCAGCCTGCGCCAGCCTGACAGCCCACGGGCTGTGGACAGGCAGCTGGCGTTTCCACGGGCAGAGTTCTCCCGGGAGGAGAGCTAAGGCTTCTTTGCATTCATTCAGAGTCGGGGTGGGAGGGGGTACCTATCAGCAGGGCACTCTGACCCAGGCCCTCCTCCCGCCCCCCAAGGCTGGGAGCAGCAAGTGAAACAGGCCCTGCTCCCCCCCCCACCCCCGCTCGGTCCGCCCCAGGCCCACCCACAGAGCCGCCGAGGGGGCCATCTGCACCTTGGCACTGGTCCCCCGAGAGCCTTCCAGCCCCCCGCAGGGCCGGCGGGCCGATGCCAAGGGCCGGGCAGCCACTCTGGGAAGGTGTCTGGACCCATGTCTGTGCCGCCGTCCCAAGCGGAGCGGGGGCTGGCGTGGCCGTGGCAGAATGTGTGGGCTCCGCGGCACCATCCGCTGGAACCGTACTTCCTCAGACAGAGCCTGGAACCCCCGGGGACAGCCCGAAGGGGACGGGTTAGAAACCAGAGCCAGCCCTGCCCGCATACGCCCTCATGCAGCTGCGCGGCCCTCCGCCCTGCCCTGCCATCTCTGCTGCTGCTGCTGATGATCAGACAGGGCCAGCCAGGACCCCGGGGGCCGGCCTGGTCTGGGCACAGGTGCCAGGCTCTGTGGGGAGTGGGGAGAGCCCAGGCAAAGAAGGGGGGCCACCCAGCCCTCCCAGGAGGTGAAGTGAGCCCCACAACCTGCCCCAGTCCTGAATCCCACTCCTCTCTTAAAGGGGCTCTGGAAGACAATGCATGAGATCGGGGGGCTAGAGTCGGGCATCCGGAGGGAATGGGAGCTGGGGCGTGGTGGCTGCGGATGGAGAGGGGCATGCAGCATGGACAGGAAGGAAGTGGTGAGCTTGGAATGGGAGGTGGGGGAGCTTTGGGGGTGCAGAACGACAATACAGAGTCAGCCCGAGGACTGGGGTCAGGAGGAGGAGGTACTGAAGGTTATGCCCCTCCTCCCTGCCCCCCACCTCTATACCCTGCAAGGGCCCATCTCTCTGAGAATAAGAGCCACGCCCTCAGGTGGTCCTTAAGACCCTCCACAATCTGGTCCTGGCACCTCTCTGACTTAATCTCTAGTGTGCACGCTTGCACAGGCACGCACGCGCACACTCTCATCCTGCTCCAGCCACAACTGGCCTCCGGGCTGTCCCTGGAGCAACAAGCACTTCTGCCTCAGGGCCTTTGCACTGGTTGCTCCCACCTCCTGGAATGCTCTCCCCCCAGATCTCTCCACCTGGCTCTTTCCTCACCTCCTTCAAGTCCTGGCTCGAATGTCCTCTCCTCAGGCCTGTCCTGACTGCCCCATTTAAAACGACAGCCCACGGTGGCATGACTAAGGCCCTCCCCCTATCAGTTCTGTCTTTCCTTCCAGGAGGGATGGATGGCAGGCAGCCCCTTCTCAGCCCAGCACAGTTGGAGAGCAACAGCAGTAACAATAGCTGTAATTCAGAGTGCTAACATTAGGCTAAGCCATATCCACTGTGTAAATTTTCTTAACATATATTTTATTGATTTTTTACAGAGAGGAAGGGAGAGGGATAGAGAGTTAGAAACATCGATGAGAGAGAAACATCAATCAGCTGCCTCCTGTGCCCGCAACCAAGGTACATGCCCTTGACCGGAAGTGAACCTGGGACCCTTCAGTCCACAGGCCGACGCTGTACCCACTGAGCCAAACCGGTTTTGGCACCACTGTGTAGATTTCTACAAATGTTTCCTTCTCCACCGACACAACTCTACCAGCGGATTCCCTTGGATCCCCAATTACCAGATGAGGAAACTGAGTCTCCAGGGGTTGAAAAGCCTCACAAAGTTGGTCAGGGCTTCTGCTGAGATCTGCACCCCCAAGGAGGCCCCCAGAGCTGACGGCTTTGCACAAACCGTGCTCTCAAATCACCTCTCCTCAGCAGAGCCCACAGAAGCTACAGGCACCCATTCAGGCGCAGCCTCAGGTCCTCCCGCCCAGATGCGGCTAGGATGGTGTTTGGAAAAGCTCAGCCCTCAGAAACGGCATGCAAGGGGCAGGCTTACTTTGCAAGGTGAGAGCAGGACACTGGCCGGGGCACCAGAAAACAGGGATCCAGACCCCACATTGAGACTCACTAGCTGGCTCGTGTGTATAAAATGACATAGGGGAGATGGTTCTTACCTCACAAAGATACTCTGAGCATCGGAGACTGCCGGGCACCAGATTTTCAATAAATGCTGCTGTATTATGTAGACACAGTGCCAGGTACTATATAGGAATTAGTAAATGTTGACACGAGCGGATGGGCGAATTGATAAATGGAGAGACAGACAGGTGCACAGATGGATGGTAGACAGGTGGGTAGATCCTTGGTTGGATTTGTTAAAGGGTATTATAAACGTCCCAGTATTCACAAAACTCCCCACCCAGTAACGATTCATCCAACACTGCCCTTGAACTAAACCTCAAATACCAGGGCACAAAACTCCCTTTGTCTTTCAGAAAGAATAACACATAACTACAAGCTTGGAATGCGCTTCTGGAGTTAGGACTTATGTCTCTACAGCATACGCTGGGAGGTCATGGGCAAACGGTCACAAGCTCAGTTCTAGAAGATGCACAGAGTTCAGGGTTCATGGCCCAATCTCTGCCCTTGGACACGGAGACACGTGTACTATCACGATTATTGGTTCAATTAATTGAGGCTCAAGTCTCAGTCATTGCTCTGCAGAACGAGAAAACAGACCACATTATTTTTCTGTATATACAATGCAGTACAGTGGTACCTTGAGATACGAGTGCCCTAACATACGAGATTTTTGAGATATGAGCAGTCGAGTGAGCGATTTTTGCTTTGAAATATGAGCAACATGTGAGATAGGAATAATCGCATGGATCGGCCGGCTGCACACGACCCACCAGTTTACCCATAGTTCCCCACGTCTCAAGGTTATGGAACGAATTAAACTCGTATCTCGAGGTACCACTGTATATGCTAAGCCAAGGAGGCTGATACGTCTGCTTCAATCCAAGGTATCGCCATGAATGAGGGACATATGTCAACACTAAGACACATGGGCATCATAGTCCCCCAGCCCTCCATGCGATGCTGTCACCGATTTTGCAGAAGGCAGAAGAAAGGGTGGGGATGCAAAGGAAATGACGGGGATAAATGTTACAAACAGCATGTGTGGGGGCGACAGAAAAATGGAACTGTCAATACTCCGTGCTCTGCCAGTGAGAAATTTTTTCTTCAGTGGGTCAGAAAAAAAAACAAAAAACCAGATGAGCGGTAACGAACAGGCAGCCCAGACTTGCTGGTTTCAAGTAAAAACATGCCGGCCCCCCAAATGGAATCATTTAGTTTGAAATCCCCCTTTCTCCCCGAATCTCAGGGTACCCTCACGGCACACTTGATGCCAAAGGCTATGATGTCATCTGGGATAGGAGGACCTCTACGTTCCAGAAGTAGGGCGCTCTACCCAACTGTCACAGACACCCCAATGGCATCATTGAGGGGAGCCTTCCGACCCTGTACACCAGCCCGGCCTGTCCTTGGGAGGAGGAAACACCTGAGCTCCTCTCCAGAGGGATGTCTGTCTGCATGCAGGAAAGCCCTCTGCAGAGCTTTCTAGAAACTCCTCCTGCAGGATGCAGGCACGGGGTGAGGTTGAAGGATCTTATCAAGAAGTCATGCTAGGGTTCTCGAAGGGTGGACTAAAGGCATGTAGCTTTCATTCGTATAACATGATAATTGCTGTATCTTTGCTTCTGGTATCGATGAGACTATTTAACAAAAGCCTGCTGTACGCCCTGACCGGTTTGGCTCAGTGGATAGAGCGTCGGCCTGCGGACTGAAAGGTCCCAGGTTCTATTCCGGTCAAGGGCATGTACCTTGGTTGCAGGCACATCCCCAGTAGGGGGCGTGCAGGAGGCGGCTGATCGATGTTTCTCTCTCATCGATGTTTCTAGCTCTCTATCCCTCTCCCTTCCTCTCTTTAAAAAAAAAACACACAACTCAATAAAGTATATTTTTTTAAAGAACAACTGCTGGTACCATAGTTTCCATTCAATTCTGGTAACATAATGTTGGTGCAGGCCTTACTAGACAAGAAGGACTCCTGAAGGGAATCTATGTGCTTAAGAAGAATACATATAAAATCTTGGCAAACTGGACCGTGATTTTTAAATGTCATATCATCATCATCATCATCATCATCATCATCATCATCATCGGGTTTTTTCCTTTAGTCAACAGACCCAAACCTGGGAGGGTCATTAGCCAGCGTCTCCCACATTCGATTAAGATGACTCACCCAGATGCATGTTGAAAACAAACCTCGAGGCCCCACCCCAGGCCCAGTGAATGTGAATCACTGGAAATTTGAGTTGTTTTAACCCCACACTATCTTGATCAGGGAAGTTAGGGAAATGCTCCCATTGTTCTCCAACTCATTTGGAAAATTGAAATTTGGGGCCTTTATTTCCCCGGGCTTTAAGAAAAAACGAAAGGCATTGCTCTATCGCCCAGGCACGGTGGTGTTAATTACCCCTCCCGGATTACTATGGTGGGTTTTGCATGTAGTCTCCGAATGTTGAGACTTCTTTGGCCACAGACATTCTCTACATTCCCTTCCTGGAACGTGATAGGGTACATCTGGGAAAGAAAACCTCCACAATTTATGGAGAAAATGTTGAACTTGAAAGAATCCCTAATTATCCCACAGGGCATGCCAAAAAGCCTCAGAGGAAGAAAGGAACCTTATCTTCTGCATTCACTGATGAATTTCCTCTGCCCGGTTCTTCTGGGAGGGGAGAGCGGCTGGACAGTAATGGGGGTTGGGAGGGAGAGGAAAGGGGAAGATGGGGGAGAGGAAGGCTGCCCTGATCTGAAATCCCATGGGGCTTTGGGGTAGAAGAACTCAGGGACCAGTTCGTGGCGTCATGGCCAGACGAGAGGGAAACCAGAAAGCCCTGATGTTCTTCATCGGGCACTTACTGAGCACCTAACGCATCGGGAGGGCCCTGGCCAGGAGGAGATGGTTCTCTCAAACACACAGAAGAGGACCTCCCTGAAGAGGCAATTCATAAGAGAGGGGGCGGGTGGAAAAGGCAGACCCCGTGGGAAAGCACTCGAGGGCTAGCCACAGCAGGGAGCGCTCACTCGCCCAGGTCTGAAGTTCCGAGAACCCCGAGGTGAACGGAACTGGGCGCCCGGAAGAAGCTCCAGCTTCTGCAGAGGGTGGTCTCAGCCACACCAACTTCTTCCCAGTGGTCTGACTGGACCCCAACTAAAAGCCAGAGGTAGGGGGGCTCAGGCGTGAGGCCACCCTGATGTGGCAGCCTCTTCGAAGTGAGAATAGAAACCCTCTCTCAGAGGAGTGGATGCTTTGATGATTTTGTTTTTTTTTTAAATGTATGCCTCGCCTTGCTCCCAAGGATTTTAAGGATGTTCACACAAATCCCCACAATAACATAAGCAAGTGAGGAAAGCGGAGCCTTGAGAAATGGCGGCCTATGAAGAGAAGGAGTCAATAAACCAGGTGTATGCCATAACGTCCTGTCCTCCTGCCAGACATGGGGTGCAAGTTACCGCCAAGCTTCCCAGCAGCGAAGGCAAAGCCAGAGGCACATTCAGAGCACGAGGAACCAGTAACTCAGCAGAAGGACACCATTTCCTGGAACTGAGATCAGCTAGACATGTCTTCCCTGGAGACCATAACTCTGGGTTATACAGGAAGCAATGTCCTCAAGAGAATCCTCACCAAAAACCCACCATGATGATGATGATGATGATGACGACGAAGAGAATAAAGATGGTGCGGATGATGATAACAATAGTTCATGCTTCCAGGGTGCTGTCCAATGCACATACGGTGTTTGTAGGTGCCCAACATACAACTGATTTGCTTGCTGTCCTCAAAGAAATAGCCATGGCTGCTTCTCATGATCACCCATACGAGAACCACCTCTCGGGACCCCGCTGACAGAAGATGTCATCTAAACCCAGGACATGTCCGAGAGCAGCGGTGGTCCGTGAGGTCCGAAAGGGTGGTGACCGCTGTCCTCGAGCATTCCACGAGAATCCAGACCTCAGGGTTGTAAAGGAAACATCCCCCTTTTAAATAACGGCACGTGTCTAGGTCAACACTACAGGGCGAGGAACGAAGGAACAAGATCCAGTCTGTAGGTCAGCAGTTCTCGACTGGTAACATCATAGCACTAGAGCGCCCAGATTTTGAGGACAGTACTCAGATTCCAGAGCCCATTCTGAATCCGGATCTGGTGTGTTTCACTCTGTGCTGACCCCGTGTCAGCGCAGACAGCTGCAGGGAGGGGACTGGTGTCACCTCAGATGACGGGTTCCTAAAGATTTTAGGAGGCTGGTTGGTGCCTTTCCGGCCCCTGCTCAGTGCTGCCCAAATTGATTCTAGAAGCAACCATCTCCCCGGATGAGAGGTAGCTTCAAAGCAGAGTGGACGTGGGCCTATTCCGCCGTATTCACCATCCACACGGCCCAATGCCAATAACACGCCCGGTCTCCCCTCCAGGTGCTCATGAAGCCGGCCACCCAACCGACATTTGTGGGTGTCGCCCCGTGCACAGTCCTCCGCTAGGCTCTGTGACAGCACCACCATCCCCCAAGCCAGGACTCCTGCTTGGCTGCTCTCCTGCCCCCCCTTTCCCACATGGAAGAACTGAGCTATTCCTGCTGTCCTTCTCTCCAAACAGACCCAGACCCTCTGCTCCTCCTGGCCCCACGGGGCAGGACCTGTCCAGACCCCCTGCTCCTCCTGGCCCCAGCAGGACAGAACCTGTCCAGACCCGTTGCCTGCCCTCAGCGCTGGCCTCCACGCGGGGCTGTGTGCTTCCACTCCTGGTTCCCCTGCTCTCCCCCACTCTCCCCACAGCCAGAGCGACCGTTTGCCAACACTTACCATCCCCTGGCACTGCCCTGCTTTTTTTTAAAAAATATATTTTATTGATGTTTTACAGAGAGGAAGGGAGAGGGATAGAGAGTCAGAAACATCAATGAGAGAGAGAGACGGATCAGCCGCCTCCTGCACACCCCACACTGGGGACGTGCCTGCAACCAAGTACATGCCCTTGACCGGAATTGAACCCGGGACCCTTCAGTCAGCAGGCCGACGCTCTATCCACTGAGCCACACTGGTTTGGGCAGGGCACTTAAATAAAACCCACACTCGCAGCCCAGCACACCCTGATCTTCGCCTACCTCCCAGGACTTCCCTTCCTCCATGGGTTTTGCTCGACCTTCTCCACCACCCTTTGCAGTAGGAATTAACCTCCATTTGCAGATGAGCTTTAAGAGGCTCAGAGAGGTGAAGTGACTTGCCCCAAGTCACACAGCCAATCCTGTGGGGCTAGCATTGACACCTGATGTCTTTCAGACATCACAGGGCACGCTTTCCACTCGACCTCTGAGCTCACGTCAACCGCCCTCTAGAAGAGAATTATGGCAGGCAGAATTATGGCTTCTGGTCCATGCACCCCCAAAGTCCAGACCGGAGTTGATTTGGGGAGAGCAGAATGGCCACATACCACTAAAACAAAAAGCACAGGTAAGAGAGAGAGAGAGAGAGAGAGAGAGAGAGAGAGAAGGGAGTGAAGGAGAGGAGAGAAAATGAGGAACGGGGGGAAAGAGATGCTATGGCCAGCATCCACTACAGAATCACAAAACCCTCGCTCCAGAACTTCATCTACTTTTTGGCCAAAGCTCCGCTCCGTTTCCTGTGCCAGAGGGTCGGGCCAGCAATGAGGTCCCCCGTCCTAGAAACTGCAGCCCCCGGTTACGTCACCCCTCCCGGGACCTCGCAGACACAGTGAATCAGCCGGTCACGTGGCGAGGGCTCGGCACACACACTTTCCGAGGGAGATGTCCCGTCCGGCCCAGTCAGAGTTTCCCTCCCGCCCCGGCCACGCTGCCGTTCCACCTTCTGCGCGTGTCTGATGGCCGCTGTACCGAACACCAGTATGTCACTGGGTTTGCAGGAGGCTGCCCTGCCCTGGGACAGGCCTCCAGCACTGACCTGCGCTTTCTCAGCCAACTCCCCTCTGCCTGCGTGATCTCTGCACACGCACAGGAGACGGTCAAGGGGGGCATTTTTTATCCGGATTTCTCCGGATCAGCCCGTTAATACCGACCAGTGCGGAAACCCTGGCTTCTTGTTTCTCCAACATCTGGAATCAGACAGTGTAACTCCCTGTTTCCCAAGACTGGCCATTTTTCACGGCCGAGATTTCCCGCCCCCAATATTCATCACGATTAGCACCTTTATCATCAGGAGGCAGTCAGCTGCTAATTGTGTAAAAGCCTTCAGGGAAGAAGCTACTTCTAAAAAAATGTTCATTGCCGAAACCGGTTTGGCTCAGTGGGTAGAGCACCAGCCTGCGGACTGAAAGGTCCCAGGTTCCATTCCAGTCAAGGGCATGTACCTTGGTTGGGGGCACATCCCCAGTGGGGGCTGTGCAGGAGGCGACTGATCGATGTTTCTCTCTCATCTATGTTTCTAGCTCTCTATAAAAAATCAATAAAATATATATTAAAAAAATGTTCGGAAGTGATTTCGTATTAATTGTAGATCCCTGGGGAGGTGGGGGGCGGGGCAGGTGCAGCCTCTGATGCAAGTCGGCAAAGATGCGCTGAGACCCCACCACGCATGCCCCTGGGAGGTGGCGGGGGAACGGATGAGTGGACTTAGATCCTGTTGAGAAGGTCAGGAAGAGTTGGCCCCGCCTGTTGACCCCTTCCTCTCCTCCTGGATCCCACTCGCTCCCCTGAGATGACGCATACCAGGTACGAAGACCCCCAAGGGGGCTCAGTCAGGGCTCCCCAACAGCGGAGGGTCTGATAAGAGGGCGAGAGGTGACCTAAGTGGCTGGAATGCTGGGCAGAAGATGCGAAGGTATGTGACGTGCGCTAGACCCTGGCAGAGACTATCTGCCTGGCGGATACCCAGTCTCCTCTTTCCCCTGTTCACTGAGCGGTGACTTTATTCCAGCCTCACTGCGTCTCGCTCAGGGGCCACATCGTCCCATCTCCCCCGGAGGAAGGTCAATAGGACGTAAGCAGAAACCACCCCGTGAAGCTCCCGGAAAGCTCTCTAAAGGGGGCCGCCTGGCGGAGATGCACGCTTCTCGCCCCCTCCCGTTTCCGATCTGGAAGTGGGTGTGATGGCTGGAGCGCCAACAGCCCTCCTGGGTCACGAGGAGGCTGAGAGGATGGAAGCCATGTTCGGGGGATGCCGGAACAGAGAGGGAAGAGGATCCTGCATCCTTCATGACCTTGAGGCCACCAAACCAGTCCCGAACTTGTGGCTTACCAACGGCTTCTTTGGATTGTCTGCTCCATGCAAATGGGTCTGGCCTCAAAGAGGGGTGGCACCAAGGAGCCGTGAGCAGAGGACTGAAGAGAAGAGCAGGCTGATGAGCATGCTTCCCTGGGTTTACAGGGCTTTTGGGGGGCCATGCCCAGTTATCGGAGATCCTCAGGACCTCTCCTGGGAAGGATGGGGTACTACACGGTGACAGAGGGGTCAACAGGCGGGGACAACTCTTCTGACCTTCTCAACAGGATCTAACTCATCAGTTACAAAGCGCCGGAATGGCCTTCCTCTGCTCCTGGATTCCGCTTGCTCCCCCTAGACGACTCATATGAGACTCCATACGACCGATCCTCAAGAGCAGTAGAGAGAAAACACCTTCCTTCTTCCCTTCCTTTCCCCTCCCACCATGATGAGACATACATTTCTCTCTCTCCTTCTCTCTCTTTTTCTCTCCAAAAGGGCGCCCAACACAATCCCTGACCCCATCTACATCTGAAACAGAGCGTGGGTAGAGCCGGGAGGGCTGGCAGGCGAGTCTCTCTCGTCTGAACTGGCAGATTCCAGTACAGGGCTGCAGAAGGCACGGGGCCACCGTGGGGAAGGAAGGTGAGAAGCATGCACTCCCTAAGGCACGCCACGCCACGCCACGCCACGCTGCCAGAGGGGCAGCTGCCTCTTTGCAAATCCATCCCAAGCAGACTGGCCCTCTGGTTTCCACCAGAAAGTAGCGAGTGATCCAGTCCCTCCTGAAGGAGGTGAGTTTCCCCACCCCCTCCCCACGCTGGCTCTAAAACACACCCCGCCTTATAAAATGAACTCACCCAAGACTTCCCAGCAAGGAATTAAAACTGAGCAACCCCGAACAGTACACTTAAACATTCTAAAATGAACCCTTCTCCCTCTCCCCCCAAGAAAACACATTTTTAAAGAGCAAAAAGAACCGGAGTCAGAGTCTCCCATCACCGAACAATTTTTCCATCTTTTAGACACATTCCTTCCCTATCCCCCCGCCCCCCCCAATAATTCTTTCTGGAACTAAAAATACTAAGCTTTAGTAAATATCTTTTCCTCACAAGAAACCATGTTTGGGCTTGAGATTAAATAGCAAGAATTCTTTAAGATACATTATTTTTATTAGGGAAAGTAAAAAAAACAAAACAAAAGAAACAAAACCCACCCAAACTACATTATTTTAAAAAAGTAATTAATGACCCAGACAAAAAGAATCCCAGAGTTTTCCAACACAACATAAAGCTGATGGCCCAAGATAACACTGAAGTCCCAATTTATTCTCCAAGGGACACTCAGGATGAAACAGAAACGTGTTGTCCTTGCCGGTTTGGCTCAGTGGATAGAGCGTCAGCCTGCGGCCTGAAGGGTCCCGGGTTCAATTCTGGTTAAGAGCACATGCCTGGGTTGCAAGCTCAATCCCCAATGAAAACATGCAGGAGGCAGCCAATCAATGATCCTCTCTCATCATTGATGTTTCTCTCTTTCCCTCCCTCTCTCTCTGAAATCAGTAAAAAGATATTTAAAAAAGAGTAAACTTAAAAATAAATAAACAAATAAATAAATAGACACATGTCATGTTTCCACAAAGCTCCTTAGTTTCACATTGGTCTGCAGACTGAAAGGTCCCAGGTTCAATTCCGGTCAAGGGCATGTACCTTGGCTGTGGACACATCCCCAGTGGGGAGTGTGCAGGAGGCAGCTGATCGATGTCTCTCTCTCTCATCGATGTTTCTAACTCTCTATCCCGCTCTCTTCCTCTCTGTAAAAAACCAATAAAATATATTAAAAAAATAATAAAACTGGGACTGGGACTCCCGTGCTCGGCGGGGACCTCCATGCACACTCCTGCCTTTCTCTATGACCTCTTCCCCTTCCGGTCTTCCCACCTCAGCGTCCCTGGCAGCGCCCTCCCCGAGGAAACATGGCCCGAGAAGAACACCTCCTGCGCCCTCACACTGCTGTGCCCAAATCTCCCAGAACCTAATGGCACGTGGGTGGACCCTCTTCATCCAAAGACTGCACTCTCACTAAAGGAACACCAACAAATGAAACTACCCAGTCGCCATCCACAAGATGTGTCCTGCAGGAGGGATATGTGTGTTTCTGTGAACAGGCATTAAGAGGCTGCCCCGGACCAAGGCCAAGTTCATCCCTTTCTCTTCTCGGCCTCCCTAGCCTGCGTGCCCGGCCAGAGAAGGCCCCGTCCCACCCTGTCACAGTCAGCTGTGTCCTCCCAGGAGGATGAGGTCCCTGAGGACAAGAAAGCCATCTGGGGGTCCCGGGCTCTGGCTGCAGGGCACCAAGCCTTCCTAGGGACACAGCTGTCCCTGTCCTCACTTCTGAGAGCCACTGCTTCCAAAAGAGGCCCTCAACTGGACTCCAAGGTTTGTTTGTTGAGACAGCTTTTCCAGATACTCCAAAATGAGCATCCGGCCCCCAACTGAAGGACCCACCCACGGGTGTGCCCTGCTGCTGTGGCTCAGTGGCTGAGTGTCAATCTATGAACCAGAAGGTCACGGTTCGATTCCCGCTCAGGGAACGTGCCTGGGTTGCTGGCTCGATTCCCAGTGTGGGGTGTGCAGGAGGCAGCTGATCAATGTTGCTTTCTCATGATTGTTGTTAACTTTTAACCCCTCTTCCTTCTTCTTTTAAAAAAAAAAAAAAATCAATAAAAAAGATTTAAAATAAATAAAAATTTAAAAAAAGATAAAAAGACCCTGGAAGGCAATCCCAGGGCCAGATCCTCTGGAAGAGTCGGAGAAGGCTCCCGCTCCAGAAGGATCTCTAAGTCCAGGCCAGAGGTCTGCGGGGGCTCCAGTGCCAATGTGGGCTCACGTGCCCCTGTGACCTGCGACCTGCGCCACCCACAGGGAGCGCTCCTCTGCGTGAAGGGATGCAGCTGCGCGCCGTGCGCCCCCGCGGTGATGGGAAACGGCGGGGCTCTGTGCGGAGGCTCTCCGAGGCCGCGAGGAGACAACTCAGGAAGTGGAGGAAAAGGTAACCACATCCCGGTGGGAGTCCCACGGCTTCACGGTTTATTGGTTCGGACCCCGGGTTTTAATTTCCAGATTGGATCTGAACGTAACCACGCTTGGCTGCCAGCGCCGGCTGAGTATGGACTAGCAGGAAAGAATAATAGGAAAAAATCAGCAAAGGTGGCTCTGGGGACCGCGGTTTTATTACCGCACACTTGATCCTCACCCAGAGGTCAAACGGCAATCCGACTTCACTCCCCGCTTAACCTGGAGCCGCTCCAGCCCTTATTTCAAGTGCGATGGGCCGAGGGCACCAAGGATGATTCACCAAGAAGAGCGAGCTGATGGTGGCGGGGAGTGGCGAGTGAAGAGGAAGCACACTATTAACAGCCTGGAGAGAAATACCTACCCCACGAAGAATCCCGGGACCAAAAATAAACTTCACATACATGGAAAATAAACTTTTACAAGCCATCTTCTCCGGTGCTGATTTTTCCCTTCCCATCTGACTGAAATATAAGCAAGACAGGGCGCTGACTGAGATGAACTTTTCACTTTTTTTTTTTCTTAAAGAGCAAATGGAACGTGTAGGTCCTGTGCTACATAGAAATAAACCTTAGAATGGCCTTCGACAAGGTCACAGTTCTAGCAGGATGAGACTAGACTGCAGAGTCCTGGGTTTCCCATGTCCTGGCCTGGATTCATCTGAACAAATGGTCGCGGGTGCATGATGGCCCAGCACCCCCTTCCTTCCTCCACTCCCCACCTGGTCCAACCTGACCCGACCCTCCACTCGGAAGCTTCCCCGGTGGTTCCACATGCCTAGAACATACCAGCTCGCATGCTCTACTTTCAATGTAAAAATGGATTTCCGTCCTTGAAGTCGTCTGCTTTTCTGTAATGAACCCTGATGTTCCTCCCACTTTGAGTGGCAAGGTTATGTGCCTTCCCCTTGAACTTGAATCGTCTGTGACTACCTGGAACACCCAAAGAGAGGTCCTGTGACTTGAAGGGTCGGTCGTAAAAATGCTACACACTTCCATCCCGCTCTCTCGAGACTCTCCCTAAGAACCGTGTCCACGTTGGATGGAAACTTAGATCACCCCACACGTGTTGAGGTCACAGGTGGGTGTTCTGGCCATGAGCCCATCAGAGGCCCCTGCCGGCAAGGCATCTGCCAGACCTGTGAGGGAAGGTAACCCCGAGGGTACCAGCCCCACCCCATGCGTCTTCCCAGCTGACGCCCCAAACATCAGGGAATACCCCACCCCTCGGTGTTCAGCCTGAATGACCCGCAGAATCTCTGAGCAAAGTTCCATGGTTGCTCTACACCCCCAAGTTTTGGGGGTGGTTTGCTATTGAGCAGGGCTAGGGAGCCTTTTATCTGCCAAGGGCCATTTGGATATTTATCACATCGCTCGCGGGCCAAATAAAATGATCAACTTAAAAAGTCACCGGCTATATTTGGTCAAGCATTTAATTAACCCCACCCTAATGCCTTGGCAGGGCCAGGCCAAATGATTTCAAGGGCCTTATAGGCAAGAGTAACCGGGACATTGACCTTCCGTGAAGAGAATCACAACTTTGACTGAGAATCCCAAGTGACAAATCAGCCAGGTGTTACACACACTGGGGAGAGGGCGGTCCCAGATGCAGATGTGGGCGGACCTTGGACCAATCATGTCTCTGAAGTGTGAACTGTAAAATGGGATTAACAGAACCTGGTCATAGTAAGGATGAAATGAGACCAGCATACGAAACCCTCTGAAAGGTCTAAAGTGGGGGGCATTATTATGAACTTCACATGTGAGGTCTCATCCATCTTATATACATCTTCATTTTAAAATATATTTTATTGATTTTTTTTACAGAGAGAAAGGGAGAGGAATAGAGAGTTGGAAACATTGATCAGCTGCCTCCTACATGACCCCCACTGGAGATGTGTCCGCAACCAAGGTACATACCCTTGACTGGAATCGAACCTGGGACCTCTCAGTCCACAGGCCGACACTCTATCCACTGAGTCAAAGTGGTTTCGGCTACATCTTCATTTTAGACACATGATTTTCCTGACTGCATCATGCCTCTTAAGGGCCATTGGAACAGTAGAACGAGAGGTGGTGATCAAGTAAAACTGAAGATTTACCACTGTCCCATTTCTCCTCCCTCCACCCGCTTTCCTCTAGAAAGCACATCTAGAAAACATAATCGTGTTAGGAAAATGAGACATTCCACTCCTACAAGTGCACACACACAGCATGCATTGCAGTCTTTCGATGGCTCGGGGCTCACAGGAATAACTAAAATGTGTTGACTCGTTCTGTAAGTGCGATCCTAATTGCACGCCATCACTGAGTGAGCTTCTCTAGTCCTTACAGCGCTCCTATTAGATAGGTTCGAGGGTGACTTCCATGTTATAGGTGAGGAAACTGAGGTCCAGGGCGCTTAGTTCTCACAGGGATGAAGTACAAAATGGAAGTTAAACCCCGGGTGCTCTGAAGCAGGGTCACCTTCTAACCACTGCACGGGGCTTCCCCAAATGTCCTCGAGGGTAAAATATAAACTCACATGCAGTTCGCTTCCTATCTAATTATTGGGAATTCACAAGATGCTCTTAACCACATTCTGCCACTCAAGCTCCCTTCAAGGGAAACGTGCAAAGGACTTTCATTAGAACCCAGGACCTCCTCCTGTTCCACCTCCAGCTGCCTCGGTGCGTGAATGACATGTTCCCGACCTCGGAGCCCAAGGACCTGTTTACAGAGCAGGTGGACCCAGCGGGTTCCAGCTGAACGTCCCTGGGCCACATCGGGTGGCTCAGGTCCTGGCAAAATTCTGAGACAGAACTCAACAGTCTACCAAAATAATTTACAAAAATAACCACATGATTCTCTGCAGCCCAGATGCCATGCAGCAAGCAGTTCCATTCTCTTCTTTCCTTAAAAAATGGTGTCGTAAGCCCCCCTTTTGAATTTCTAAAGGACAAGTGGAAGGAGAGAAGGAAATCAAGAATAATGAATCCTCCGATGGTGAGCAGTGACTGGGATGGACAGGACTGTCCCTGTCACTTCACCTTCCAGCCCCAGGTTTCTACTCGGCTGCCTGATGCCCCAGGAAACAGAAAGCAGATTCCCTCCCAGGGGCCAGACCTCCTGGGCAGTCCAGACCAATGCACCTCTTCAGAGGGCAGCCCCAACCCCAGTAGCATCATTGTCTTCAGGAAGTGGTCCAGGCTCCCACCTCTGGCCCGCTGAATCAGAAACAAGTCCTCCAGCTGATCTGACTCCTGGTAAAATCTCAGAACCACTCTTCTCACAGGAGAGCCACAGACCTGAACTACAGGCCCACCAGAGGGCTCTGGTTCCCGTGGTCCGAGTCACGCCCTGGCTAACGTCCAGGCAGTGCTCCGAGCCACCTGATCCCTTCAGAGCCCGGGCCCCTCGGCCTTGGCCGGGAGGGCTGATGGGCTGAGCTCAGCCTTCGGGTCTCCATTGTCTTGCTCTTGATCAATCAGCCTTTCATTCCTTGGACCATGGGCGACACAGATGGAGCTTTGTGAGATTCCCCTAAGCACCGCTCAGATGTGGTGCACTTTCCCCATCTCTGAGACAAGTCACGTATGGGAAACGCTGCCTCCAGTTGACCGTGCCCCTCTCCCCTCCCCCCGGCCCCACCTTGGTCAACCTCTGGCCAACGAGCAGCTGCTCTGGGCACTCAGTACTGTATCCCCTTCCACCCTTAGCAAGCGCCTCTGAGGAGATGCTTCCCATCACCCAGCCTTCCCCAGGACCTATGCCCTGGGCCTGCTCTTCTGTTTTTAACGATCCCATCTACAGGGACAGTCTATTCCTTTGACAAAGATTCAGTAAATTCTTACAATCAAACTGACAAATGCTTATTTATAAATCAAGTTGGATGAAGTGATCACTGTCTACAGTGGTTCAACAGTCACGTGAAGGGAAGAGCGTTTACTCTATTGCTACTATAAAACAAAACCGTCAAAACAGTATCATCCCAAAGTCTACCTGTCCTCCTTAGAAAAAGTGGATCCTGTTTCTGGCTCCAGGGAGCCCCCATTTCTTAGGGTCCTGGAGAGCGACGGGCCTGAACAGACAAGGGCCTGTTGCTGCTGCTGGTCCATTCCCAGCATCCAAGACAAACAGCTCCATGCGAGCCCTGAGCTGAATCCTATTTCTGTCCACCTCTCATCTGCGAGTTCTCATGACTTGGGCTCGCCTCCAGCGCTACTTCTGGCCTGTGTTTTCCTAATGTTATCTCATCTCCCTCCTCTCTGCAGTTGTCCCATTCCATTTTTATTGCCCTTCTGCACGTAAAAAGAAAAAGGACGAAAATAGGCACATCTTTGCAGACACGGAAGGCAGCCCTCCAATGTCAAAGTCTTGTCTTGGTGCACCAGTGCCCAGTGGTCCTCACCCAGCTCACCAGAGGCAGAGTCTTCCAGCTGGGAACCTCGCGTGTGGTTTTTATTAGACTCCTAATGAGATATCCTCACGGGAGTCTGCTAGATGTTCCCGAGGGGCCACGGAATGAAGAAGGGAACCATCCGCTAGAAGCGGCCCAAACCTACGCGCTTCTGCGCAGACCAAGCCTGTAGGTGGCTCAGAAGAAACATGTCAAACCCTCCAGTCTGGGGGATCTGCTCACTGCAGTTCACAGCTGCAGCATGCCCCCGCTCCTGTCCCCAGGGTCCCACCCGGCCGAGGGCGAGTTTGTGAATCCTCTGAACACTTAACGTGCAAGAATAGCAACCGCCAGAATAGTCCACGGCACTCGAAAGCTGTCCAGAGAAAGCTGCCAAGCACTTGAGAGGTGCATCCTGTTGGGCCTGTGCTGTACCCCGGCGAGGGAGGTCAGCCAAGGCCAGGGGTGGCCCAGCCCAGGGAAGAAATGCTGAACTCGGGGGGAATCAGGGCAGCTGCTTGGGGACATGGCAAAACCGCTGACCAGGCCCACTTTGGGGAGCTGGTTTCTCACCACGGCAAGTGGGTTTAAAACCTCCCACTGGCACGCCTCAAGACAAATTCTCCAAGCAGCGCTCAGTTGTACCAACATGTCGTCATCACCATAAATCGGGAGGCCAAATCTAATCCCGCTTTGTGCTCGGCCATTTCTCTGCCCCCCCCCGAATCTACAATCTGTTACAGCCAAGTTTCTCAGCAACTCCCATGCACACAAAGGACCTTTCACGTGCTATTTATTTCCTCTCCCTGTAATGTCTTTGCTTCCCGGATGACACCCCCAACTCCTTTCCCCAAGGGGCCCCCAGGCACTAGGGACCCGGGCTGACTTCTTTCCAGGACTCGGGCTGGCATGCCCCCAGCCCCTGCTTGGTCAGGAAGGATGTCCAGAATGATGTCCGGAAGACATGGGGTCTAATAAGCATATCGCCCTTTTATTATTATAGATAGTTGCCTATTTGCATGCAACTTCCACACTAGCTGTTGCCTTGTATTCACACCGTCTTATTCATCTTTGTACTCCGAGGCCTAGAACAACACCTGGTATCCAGAGCACCAGGATTTAATTCACACGAACTAAGGAGACCAGGGCCCAGGAAAAGGATCAGCACAAAGTATGGCTTGATTCACAGTCTAATCGGTGTTAGCTGCAAAGTCTGCCAAAGCAAATGAGAGAAGCACAGGATTTTCGAGGAGTTAGACACTGCAGGGACACCTGGTCCAAGCTCCCTCTCAGCACTGGGGACAGGGACTGTAAGGTTCGTGCTTGACTATCTCTGGCGATGAAAGACTGACTCCCTCATGAGACAGTCAATTCCCAAGTTCAAGGTGGGTCAGCTATACGCACACGGGTGATGAACCAACCCATCGGGTCCAGCGCTCTCTCCCTGTGGCCAGCTGTGCTGAGGACTGAGGCTAACCCAGCCGATGGCTTCCGGCACTTCTCTCAGCCCAGTGGAGCTGGAGTAGGAGACTCAGTTCTCTAGTTTTGATAATCTACCAAAGGGATGAATGTGGTCATTGGGTAAATGGTACCTGAGAAATCCACACCATTTTGGCAACTTCTTATGAATGAAACTATTTCAAAATAGAAATTTTTTTTAAAAAATTATATTTATATCTATGAAAGACAGAGAAAGGTAAATATGGGAGCCATGGTCACTGCCCAGAGGGTACATACCATAATGGAATGATTACTCAGAGGGTTTTATCATCTATACGAGAGGCCCAATGCATGAAATTCGTGCAAGAGACCTGGCCCTCGCAGCCCCAGCCTCATCCGGAAGGTCGCCCGGAAGGACATCAGGTCTAATTGTCATCTTACGCTTTTATTATTCTAGGTAAGTCTTAAGAGAGAGGGCAAATTCCATCATGTCCATGGCCTTGTCCTCTCACCCACTGCTTTACACCTGTCCTGAGACCAGAACTGTCTGGTCGGTTTACCATGACG
The DNA here is from genome assembly GCA_011751065.1 of Lasiurus cinereus. NCBI lineage: Eukaryota > Metazoa > Chordata > Mammalia > Chiroptera > Vespertilionidae > Lasiurus > Lasiurus cinereus. The sequence goes on from JAAGEH010000143.1 coordinate 3,980,204, forward strand.
CATGCCCCTACCTGTATTAGCTGGCCCAGTCTTTGACCGGCAGCCAAGGTAACGCTCAGGCTCACCAGGAGACCAGGGAAGGGCAAGTCAGTGGATCCAGAAGGAGCACCAACTACGTGCTAAGGACCCTCTGGGGTGCCCCATTACCCCTCCCTGCCATCCATGCTGTGTCCATTCCACACAACCCAGGAGGCAGGGCACGTGCTTCCGGCCCGTTAGTGCGGAGGTGCCAGTCACACTCCAGTCCGGTCCTCGCTTACCTGTGGCTCCCCGCAGGGGAACCACTGACCCCTCGGTCAGTTACCCTCACAGGTTTTCAGAAGCCCAGCGTCCAACCTGTTTCGCTCAAACCCTTTAACCTCACGTATACAGTGGTACCTCGAGATACGAGTTTAATTCGTTCCGTAACCTTGAGGCGTGGGAAACTATGAGACGCTCGAGTCGCGGTAAACTGGTGGGTCGTGTGCAGCCGGCCGATCCGCGCGATGACTCGTATCTCAACTGTTGCTCGTATTTCAAAGCAAAAATTGCTCGCTCGAAGGTTCGTATCTCAAAAATCTCGTATGTTAGGGCACTCGTATCTCGAGGTACCACTGTACTTTGCATCCCAATGCCCATTTCTACTCCTCTCTAGGGTTAGTGCTTTGGAATTTCCGTTAATCCTAGACTTCTTTTAGCCGCTTTCTCCTCATCGAGTCGGGGTGGGGATGGGTGTGGCTGCAGAGCCAGGCCTGGGAATGTTTTGGGGGGCTCAGTGCCCTTCAGTGAAGCACCGGTCCCCAGGCTGGCATGGCATTTGCGTTCCTGGGCATGCAACAGATGCCTGTTGAGGTAAAGGGGCAAGTATTTCCAAAAAGACTCCCACTTACCCAGTGGCTGTAAATCAGTAATCATTTAATGATGGGAGGAGGAGAGAGGATCACATTTTCTTCCATTAAGGCCAGCTATCCATCAAGCCTGCTGAAAGTCCAGCTAAATTTAGCGTGAGATACGGGCTTTCAGAAAGCCCTCCACAGTGTGGGAGGCCACTAAAAATATAACGAGACAATTAAGTCATCGCAGCACTGATGGAGGTCTATAAGGGGTGGGGGGGGCCCTAGAGATGGGGACTAGGGCCCCTCATCCCTTTCAATAGGTCTTACGGATGAGGAGAACCTGGAGAAAAAAATCTCTAGATGTGAAGTATCACTCAGTTGTTCCGTGATTGAAATGCGACGCTAGCTGAAACTGGTTTGGTTCAGTGGATAGAGCATTGGCCTGCAGACTAAAAGGTCCCAGTTTCGATTCCTGTCAAGGGCATGTATCCTGGTTGCGGGCACATCCCCAGCAGGGGGCGTGCAGGAGGCGGCTGATCGATGTCTCTCCCTCATTGATGTTTCTAACTCTCTATTCCTCTCCCTTTCTCTAGGTAGAAAAATCAATGAAATATATTAAAAAATAAAAGAAAAGCGATGCTAAAGGAGAATATCTAAGTGAACGAGGAGAGAAGGAATAGGAGGGTGTACAGCCAAATTATTTAAAGAGAACTCATCCACCTTATAGCACCATCACCTAAACTTCAGGAGAAAGTTTTGGGGTCAAGGACGTTGGGAAAACCCAGAAGACTGTACCCGCCTTGTGTCCACCGGCTTCTAACGTTCAGGTTCTGCCAGAAAGAAACCTGCCCAGCGTTAAGCGCAGCATTATCCCGAAGTGATATGAACACAGAACTTTGTTTTGCTCTTGACCTGGAGCCTGCTACCATCCCACGGGGGAAAGGGGGGAGACACTCTGGGAAATGCTGGGATAAAGGCTAATATTCTTGATGATATAGATGGGATTTCAACAGAGACCTGGTGTCACCAAGGTCCATGATGTGAAGATGATCAGCCGTGCGTTATTGCTGGCACACACCACCTGTACGGACTGAAAATACACGGCTTCAGTCCAAGGCTGCGTTATGACAACGCCAAGTTCGGCAGGGGAAGGCGGGGACCTGCTGGCTCTACTCTTCCTGAAGCCACCCTTCCGGCACAGGGGCTCCCCCATGACCACTCTCCATGCCATCGGGCTATGGGAACGGACAGGTATGCCTTTCCTTGCAATTACAATCCAACAGACTCTTTTTATGCACATCTGGTCTGTAATATCTTGGACAACGCGCCAATTAACTCAAAACGGATCACCAACTTAATGCGAAGGCTGACATTATAAACTCCTAATAGAACGCCCCGGGCATATGTTCAGCTTGGACACAGTCCAGCCTCTTCCAACGTTCGGTGAACATTGATGAAGCCATTAGTCAATGTCAATGCCGCCGCCTGGTGCTGGGGAGACGGCGAGGAACGATGCCATCCCTGATGCCCAATGTGTTACTTATGATCTCCGAGGAGCTCTCTATGGGTGTGTCATTAATAAAAGGAAGCCACACTCTCTGAATATACAGTGGTGCCTCGAGATAGGAGTTTAATTCGTTCCGTCACCTTGAGGCGTGGGAAACTATGAGACGCTTGAGTCGCGGTAAACTGGTGGGTCGTGTGCAGCCGGCCGATCCGCGCGATGACTCCTATCTCAAATGTTGCTCGTATTTCAAAGTAAAAATCGCTTGCTCGTATCTCAAAAATCTCGTATGTTAGGGCACTCGTATCTCAAGGTACCACTGTAGGTCTATTTCTTTTTTCTTTTTAAATACATTTTATTGATTTTTTACAGAGAGGAAGGGAGAGAGATAGAAAGTCAGAAACATCAATGAGAGAGAGACATCGATCAGCCGCCTCCTGCATGTCCCACTGTGGAGATGTGCCCGCAAGCAAGGTACATGCCCCCAACCAGAATCGAACCTGGGACCTCTCAGTCCGCAAGCCAACGCTCTATCCACTGAGCCAAACCGGTCCCGGCTGTAGGTCTATTTCTTGCCAGCACCACCTTGGTGGTAACCTAAGTACCTGGTCCTTTGGGGTTCCTGAACGGATGGAGTAAGGAGACTATCTGCTAGATGCTAACATTTCTCTTACCAAGCAGATGGGAAGAGGGACATCAGGCCCCGGGCAAGTCTGGGATGAAAGAGGAGTGAGTATCAACTTCTGGGGAGTCCCAGGGGCAAACACACCGTGGGAGAGTCCGCCAGCTGTGGGTCCAGGTGGAAGGATTTCCTTAGCCAGCCGGAGGGAACTGGCCGGCGGGAAGGAATTAACACTTGCCTTTAACCCTCTGCTGCGGGCCTCTTCCCACACTGGTGTTGACAGGGAGCAGAAACCGGCTGGCTTGAGTTTCTTTCTTCTTCATTTTCCCTGACCTTTGGGGAGGGAGAGGCTAACGGTTCAGAGGCAGAGGAAGAAGGGGATAAAGACAGAGTGAGGGTCTCTGGCTAATGGAACAACTAACCGGAGACCCAAGGGAGCCTGGGAGGAAACGGGAAGTGGGGGGCTGGGGACGGACAGATGCCTGGGGCTGCTCAGGGCAGGGGGAGGAGGGGGTGTGTGATTACAGGGGATGGACTCTGGCACAGAACAGGAAGGACCCTCAGGTCATCTGTCCCTCCAATGCCAGCCGGGCTGCCAAACACGATGGCTCCTACCCAGGCCAGGTAGTGACCCTTAGTGCCCTCCGCCTGGCTCTCTGCTCCAGAACAGGGAGCACTCTGCCCCCCCTGGGCTGAGCAGCTGTAGGCAGAGGCGCCGAAGGAAGGAGGGCAAAGCTGCATTTCCGACATCCCACCAGGTGGAGAGCATTGTTTGTGGCACCGAGGAAGCGAGGAAACACTGAGCCCTGACTTCAACACAGGAAGCCCTTAACCATTACCGGTGCTCGCGTACTTCCTCACCCTGGCATCCTCCATGCCTCTGGGTGCTAATTGTGTTGACTAATGAGTCCAGGGCATGTCAGTACCCACGTCCACGGGTGAGGAACACAGACAGCAGACATGCGGGCCTCTCCAGCCCCATGCACTTCTGCACCCACTCTCTCAGCCCCACCTCCTCCAGCATGAGCCCGGAATCCCTATAATGCCATCCGAACCCAAGCAGGAAGTCTGACAGCGCAGGATCCCCAAGTTGTAGTAACGCGGACGCTGTCAGCAGCTGGGGGGCAATCGCTGGGACCCCACAAGGCTTTCTGAGAGGCCAAAGGCGTTTGCACACCCTCAGCACCACTTTTATGGACGCTGGCTGCGGGAAGACACTGCAGAAGCATGCTTCCTAATGTAAGCATGAAGGCAACCTTTCTGATGTGAATGTGTTTCTCGGAACCTCCCGTGGCAGAAGTTGTACTTTGACTGTGAGTTGGTTCAGGGAATGAGTTTGCACATACGCGTTCATGCTTTGGCCCCTGCAGCAATCCCAAGGTCCCCCAAGGTGACAGGAGGTTTGACTCTAGACCAGCATTGCCCCATAGGGTAGCCTCTACCCACGTGTGCCTAGAGAGGACGTCGCATGTGGCTAAAAGACATATCGAGTTCTAAAGACGCAGTGCAAAAAAGCACACAAATATCTCATGAGTAGTATGAATGTGGATTCCATGTTGAAATGAGAATATTTTGCATATATTGGGTTGAATACTATATCTCGTTCAAATTAATTTTCCTGGTTTAACATTTTTAAGGCAGCCAACTACGATGACGTCTGTGGCCTACGCCGTGTTTCTATTGGACAGGGATGCTCTAGAGTTTCCACACAGGGACGACTCCTCTTCCTGGACAGAAGGAAGGGGTCCCCACCAACGGAATCCACTTCCTGCCGCCAGGCACCCCAGCGAGCCACAGAGCGGACTGCACACGGGCCAGTGGCTCTGGTGGGACTTTAAAGATGCCAAAGCCTTGAACCATTTCCCGCAAGTGTTCGGGCCTTCATCCCTCCCAAGGTGGGTTCAGCAATCCGGAAAGGCACGTGGGACCGAGTGTCCATGCGACTCCACAATCACCATCGGGTGCATTTGGGGGGTTTAAAGAAATAATAAGCAAAACCACAAAGGGCTAAAAGAGGGGGAGACACCTGACTGGAATCTCCACCCTAAGGGACTTATGGAGGATTCTCATGTTTGCATGATTTCCAGCACTTTCTAAACAGGTCTCATTTTTATCCCCACACGGATGTGATGGGGTAAGTACCTGCACGTTGCCTTTCCCCTGCATTACATCTATGCCCAAAGGGAGAGGTCAGCCAGAAAGCAATGCCTTATTTTTTAAAGACCCCAAAAATGGAGATGTTGTGAGCGCGTGCGAGAGCATGCGTGCGTGTTCCTATGGTCTCATCCACCAGCCTCTCTCCAGGATCAGAAACACCGGATCATTATCTCAGGAGACAAAAATCTCCTTTGAAGTTCAGCCCAGTTAACTGTACTCGCCCTTTGAAATGGACGGTGAGGGAGAAACGACACTGGAACCTCATCAGTCACTTGAGTAGCGTTCCGGCGGCCCTGTTGCACGTGAGGCCCGGCCCTGGGTGACAGTGACAGGACCGAATGTTGCCAGCGGCCTGTCCTGAAAGAGCTGAGAGTTCCATGGGAGAGACACCCAGCAAGCCCCAGAGGGTGACAGGCTGATTGGGGTCCTCCCCCAAATTCCCATGTGGAAGTCCGAAACCCCAGAACCTCAGCATGGAGCTGCACTGAGAGGCAGGGTCATTGGGAGGTAATGTAGTTAAAATTGGTTCATCGGGGTGCACCCCCATCCCATGTGAGGGGTGTCCTTGTGAGAACAGGAGACATGGACACAGACAAGCACACAGGGAAGACCCCAGGGGGACGCAAGGAGCAAGCGGCCACCTGCAAGCCACGGAGAGAGGCCGCAGAGGAAACCCAACCTGCCGCCACCTTGACCTTGGATGTGCAGCCTCCAGGACCGTGAGAACTAAAGCTGTCGTTTCAGCCACCCGTGTGCACAGGACTTTGTCACGATGGCTCCGGCCGACAGACACCAAGCAACACAGGTGGGAAGAAGGCCCAGAGCCCTCCTGGGAGTGGGGGTGGGGTGACAGGAGGAAGCGGGGAGAGGAATCAGGGTGGGGCGCCGTCGTCGTGGAGAGGGAGGTAAGGATTGCAGGGGTGAAGCCAGTGGGAAGGGGGCAACGAGAGCAAAAGCAAGGTGTCTGTAGGCACGGGGCTGCCTGGCTGGCCAACCAGGGTTGCTTTCAGAACAGAGGCCGAGACCAAGCGCTCCTTGATCAGCTGTCCCTTGCACGCTCCCCATAAGGGCTGTGTCTTACTGCGTGCCGTTTCCCCAGGGACCAGCACCGTGTCTGGCACCCAGTGGGCGCTCCATAAATGCAGTGGCACCCGTAACTTGCCATCTCAAGGGGAACGCGTTGAGAGTGAAAGGGTAACTACTGATGGCTTTGCTGGGTCAGCAGGTGTAGACCAGGCCTGTCCCAGGCACGCCCGGACATGGGCCACTACATACATCAGTGACGCATATAGAAGTGGGCTGAAAACAGAAACTTGGGGGGCGGGGGCGAGCTGGAAACTGCCAGGGCCCCAAACGCAGGTGTGGAATAGCCTGAGCTTCTCAGAGGCGCGCCCTGGTCTTCCTTTCTCCGCACCCGGCAGAGCCTGGCACCCGCCATGTCCGGGTAACTCGACCTTCTTTATTTAAAATATATTTCATTGATTTGTTACAGAGAGGAAGACAGAGGGATCGAGAGTTAGAAACATAGATCAGCCGCCTCCTGCACACCTCCTTCTGGGGATGTGCCCGCAATCAAGGTACATGCCCTTGACCGGAATGGAACCTGGGACCTTTCAGTCTGTAGGTCAAACCGGTCAGGGCGACATTTATTTTTTTTTCAAATGGTTGAGGCCAAAGACTGACTGGAAAGACCGAAGAGGAGGAAAGAGAAGCTCCATGCCCCCTGTCCCTCCCTGGCCTGGGGCTCACACACCCACACCCGAGCTGCCCTCTAGCCCAGTGGTTCTCAACCTGTGGGTCGCGACTCCTTTGGGGGTCAAACGACACTTTCACAGGGGTCGCCTAAGACCATCGGAAAACACAGGTATTTCCATTATAATTCATAACAATAGCAAAATTACAGCTATGAAGTATGGTTGGGGGTCACCACCACATGAGGAACTGTATTAAGGGTCGCGGCATTAGAAAGGTTGAGAACCGCTGCTCTAGCCACATGAGTACCACACTTGAGGCAGCAGCTGCCAGTCCAGTCCTCGGACCCACATGGGAAACCCGGGACCAGCTGGCCTGCAGACAGACCTCCCAGAGCCAGGCCTCCCGTCCGCAGGCCCTCAGACCGGCTTGTGCCTGTAATTACAGTGACCACCCCTTCTTGCGGGCTGTGGCGCTAAGATTCCGTAATCTGTTCCAGGAGACCGACTGGTAAATTGCCAGATGGGATGCAAACCCGAGGCTTTGCTGCTGATCAGCAGTGAGGAGGCCTGGAATACCTTAAAGGCTTCCGGTCAACTCCGCAATGGGGTTTTATTGCACCCTATAGATATCAATGTAATTATAATAAATAGCGTTGTATGTATAACAGTAACGTCACTGCGTTCTTAGAATAACTAAATTGCGTAGAAAACCACATAGTAAACGTTCAGTGACGGAGCTATTATCACTGTTACGTTACTACAGATTTTCTTGTTCTATACATAGCCGGATGCATTTATTTTATTTATTTTTAAATACGTTTTTATTGATTTTTTTAGAGTGAGAGGAGGGGAGAGGTACAGAGAGATGGAAACATCAATGGGAGAGAAACATCATTGATCAGCTGTCTCTTGCACGCTCTCCGTAAGGGATTAAGCCCTCAACCCGGGGAAGTGCCCTGACCAGGTGACACTCAACCACTGAGCTACACCGGCTGGGCCCCAATGATTTTATAAAAAGAACGTGCAGGTATTACAGTTTTATGTCACTCTCTTTCACACAAAACTTCTAGGACACACCTGGATCAATTTTCCTCCTTTGTCCACCACTATTCCACCTCTCATGACATAGGGCCAACCACCTGCCACTTGGAAAGGGGGGGGTCTCTTCTCTGTCGGGGTGTCCCTGGCTGTCAGTGAGAGAACCCTTTCTGCCATCCCACTCACTACAACCAGAAAACTCCCCATTCTTCAAATCAGAGGTCACCCAAGAGGGGGTGCCCGGCAGTACCCTACCAGTCCATCCTGCACTGATCAGCACTGGAACAGATTTAGTCTCAAGAGGTGAGGAGACTCTTAGGGTTCAAAGTTCCCTTCACCAGGCCCCTTCCCTCCTCCATGCAGCTCAACAATCAGCTCTTCATTCCTCTTTGGGGTGTAGAGTATTGCCATACAGAACCTCAACATGTCTGAGGGATGAGGAATAGTGAGCTTGATCCATGTTTCTTTTTAAAAATATATTTTTGTTGATTTCAGAGAGGGAGAGAGAGAGAGAAACGTCAAGGATGTTCCATGACAGGAGCTGTTTTATTATCACTGAGCCAGCTTCTGGAATTTTGCTAATAAAATGATGCTTTTTGGGAAAAAAATAATCATTGATGAGAGAGAAAAAAAATCATTGCTCAGTTGCCTCATGGACACCCCCTACTGGGGACTGAGCCTGCAACCGGGGCACGTGCTCTGATGGGGAATCGGACCACGACCTCCTCGTTCATAGGTCGACGCTCAACTACCGAACCACACCAGCAGGGCTGGATTGATTTTTTAAAAAATCTCTTTCATTATTTTAAATGGAAACCATTAAACCATCTAATAATTTCAGTCCAAACACAGAGTGCCCCTGGACCAAACGTGCAGCTATTAAAGCTACGGCCTGGTGGGGGAACGGACCCCCCCAGACTCACTTTCCTATTCTGTGTCCACTGAAAAAGCCACAGGAAACCGGCAGAAAGGGCCTCTGCGAATCAAAACATCTCGGTGCGGGAAGGCACGACTTGAGTGATAGGAGCAACTTAGCAACAAACACAACAGACTCCATGGTAACTGTGGGGGGAGCCCGCTTAGCTGGCCTGCAGGAGCCAACTGCTGCACTTTCCGAGGGTTTATGAGACTGTGGTTAAACACGGCCGTTATTAAAGCTGCACTTACGGTAAGTGAAATAAGTCAGAGGAAGAAAGACGCTCGCTGATCGCACGGATATGTGAAATCTAAAAAGAAAATCAAAAAAAGCAAAACCAAACTCCTAAAGAGAACAAAATGAGGCTCGTCTGAGGAAGGGACTGGGAAGATGGGTAAAAGTGGGCACGAGGGACCGTTATACCTGAGTCCTGGGGAGGCCAGCTCCACCACGGGTTATATAGTGGAAGCTGCTGAGAGAGGAGGTCTCCAAAGTTCTCCTCAGAAGTCATGATGGCCGATGTGATGCCCTGCCCTTTGCCACTCCAGGATGGCCACCTGCGCCCACAAGTGACAGAGCAGCTGTAGTAACTTCGGGTGCAAGCGCCCTTGAAAGTTCCTCAGGAAAGCATGACCTTGGGGACATCTGCAGCTACTCAGCCGCTGAGTGTCTCCCGTCCCTTGTTGACCCTGGAGTGGCTTTTCTTCCTTTTTTTAAAAATATATTTTATTGATTTTTTTTTTACAGAGAGGAAGGGAGAGAGACAGAGAGCTACAAACATCAATGAGCTAGAAACATCGATGAGAGAGAAATATCAACCAGCTGCCTCCTGCACACCCCACACTGGGGATGTGCCCGCAACCAAGGGCACATGCCTTTGACCGGAATCGAACCCGGGACCTTTCAATCCGCAGGCCGAGGCTCTATCCACTGAGCCAAACCGGCTTTGGCACTTTTCTTCCTGTTTGCATTCTTCCTTGTGACTGGCTCCCCGCACCGTGGCTGGCACGTGGTTTGGCTCATCAAAGGTTTCTGAAGGCCTCTAGAGGGGGTGTCACTCAGCCTCCCAGTTGGGAATGATGCAGCTGACCTGGTCCTGTCCTGGCCTGGCCCCTCCATAGGCTCAACACTATCTCCCTGGTTTCCTGGCTCCCAAGGAGGCTCCCAGTTGGCCCGGATGAAGTAAGCGCCTGACCTCTCTGAGGGCTGGCTTTCTCGGGGGTTGTGCAAAGCTCCAGGGAAATACCTCTGGCCCAGAAAATGACGCCGTAATGACAAGACACCTGCATGTATTCTTCCGCATGGGCCATGCACCCCAAACTCTCTGCTCCAGCATCTCATGCCATCGCTTCCCAGCTGTAGGTCCACAGAGGCCTGAGCAGGCCCCGCCCCGATCGGATGCTGCCTGTGACCCCCCCACTCCGGCTGACCCCATCAGTCCTGCCAACAGGTTTCAGTTTGACAGGCATTTATTTTGTGCTTACCTTCCTTTCTCAAAGCAGGGGGCGGGCAGCTCTGAGAAGACAGGAAGCGTGCAGTGGTGATAAGGGGCAGAAAGAGAATACTGGGCACCAGCTGGGATTGTAAGAAACATCAATCCTGCTCTGTTAACCGGGATTGGTTTGTTCTGATGAAAGAGGGCGCATTCTCACAGGGCGGGGGGTTGCAGGTGGGACCTGGGAGCTCCCCTGGAAATGCAGCCCCTCCTCCCCATCCGGGAGCTGCCTGTGACCATGGAAAGATTGACAACCTCCTGCAGAAACCACAGCCGCCAGCCCTCTGCACACCACTAGCCCTTTAAAGACCCAGCCTCTGCACACCCGCAGGCCTGTGCCAATCTCCAGCCCTGTAAACTGCCCCTCTGGCCTAGGCTTTGCCTACTTCCCCAGGTAATCTTTGCCCTTCTACCCCAAGATAAGCAGCTGGCTTATGGGGGGGGGGGTGCAGAGCAGACTTTTATGGATGACCCACTGCCCTCCCATGCTGCCAGCAGGATTAGAACAAACACTCCGATAAATCAACCCTGTCTCTGCTGAACTGGCTCAAACAGTGACCAGCAGCACTGGCCATTGACTGTCCGGTTACAGTGGCATCACCAAGGACAGTGGCTGGCAGAGGACTCTGAAGACCTGTGGACTGACAGCCTTGAAGAACAGACGGACCTTTAAGCAGGCAGGAGGGCGAGGCACAGCCAACCGCAGCCGAGCACGCCAGGACTTAGCGCTTCCCAAACGGGGCTCAGGGCCTGGTTTCCAGGGCCCCTGGGCACTGCTCTCCAAAAGGGCTGCCATGTTGGAAAGCGATTCCCCTGGAGTCCTCTGGCTGCACCGGGGAGAAAGTTCCAGAGCGGTGCCGAGGGTCCTCCGTGCCTCCCTAGCGCTCCATAACCTCCCCTCCTCACTCGAGAGCCGGCTGCCTCTTCAGACGCTTGGCAAACCATAAAAATCCAGTTAGAATTTGGTGACGTTGTTGTGTCTTCGACGTATTTATTTTTACAGTTACTTTCTATTTTGGCAGGCGATAATTGGTTTTCTGCTTACAGGGGGGCCCAGCGTTTCTGTTTTAAATTACTTTGTTTGAGGCTGGAAGTCAGCTGATTTACAGAAAAAAATATGACCGGTGTGGCTCAGTGGGTTGAGCATTGTCCCATGCGACAAGAGGTCACGGTTCCATTGCCAGCCAGGGCACATGCCAGGGCTACGGGGGGTGTGCAGGGGGCGGCTGATGGATGTTACTCTCTCACTGATGTTTCTATCTCTCCCTCTCCCTTCCTCTCTCTGAAATCAATACGAACATATCAAAAACAAAACAAAAAAACACTAGCTCTCTGATGACTGAGGAGCCAGAGACACTGGGTTGAGCCCCAGAACCACGGCAGGAAGCACAGGGCACAGCCCAGGAGGAAAGGGGCTGTTCACCTGGACCAGAGCCCAGGGCACGTGTGATTCAGAGGCGGCGGCTCAGAAGGTAAACTGAGACCAAGTGGCAGAGAAAGCCGTGAGGCTGACGGGAGGCGTGTGGCCTGTGGACCAGGAGGATTCATAAAGGTTTCCAACCCCCTCCCCCAGAAGGGGCCTGTCCCCACAAACGGGGCTGGCTTGGGGGGGGAGGAGAGAAGGAAAACCGAGGCACGTGGACTGTGGGGCAGAGAGCCCCGGGAAGCAGCTGGACGGGCCCAGCTGGATGGGCCTCGGCGCTGATGACCACAGGCAGGCCCTGGCAGCCCCAGGAGCAGGGGGCTCGTCACAAAATCCCGGGGGGGGGGGCCTGCAGGCCCCACGGGGACAGGAGCAGAACACAACCCGGGCCACGCTGGGCGCCTGGAGGCAGGTGTGAGTGCGGGCAGGCCTCTGGGACAGAGATCCTAATCGCCATATAAGGCATGAAAACCGGGGAGAGGAGGACGGGGGGAAAAGATTGGAACAGGCTTCTAGAAAAAAAAAAAGGGAAAGAAAAAAGAACCTAAAGATAGCCTAAACAAAACACGCCCGCCCGCCCGGCCGGCCCGCTGTCTGCCGGCCATATGGCGTGCGATAAGCCAGAGCGCTTTTATTTATCTCCCTCCGCCGCTGTTCCTCCCTCCGCCGGCTCCTCTGGAGGCAAAGGCTGCTCCGGGGCTGTGACAGCCAGCTCCCAGGCCTCGCTCCGGGAGGCAGCCAGCCGGTGATCCCCCCCCCCGCCCCCCTCACCCCCGGCCCTGCTGCCTGTCTCAGCCCCACAAGTGCCCTGGCCGCCTCCACAGCTGTTTCCCCACATCTGGAGAACGACAGGCCAGGCCAGCTGGGCCACCCCGCAGCCAGCCAGCCAGCCAGCGCCTTAGCCCTCACCTTCTCTGGCTGCCTTGGCCATGACTGGGGTCCTCTGCTAGAACCCGGATCATACTTAGTAGAAACACACACACACACACACACACACACACACACACACACACACATCTCCTCGTGGCAATAAGTTATCAGACACCTTGAGTGTTGCTTAACAAGGATGCTGCCTCCCACAGTCCACGCCTCTGTGATGTAGCCACCACCCCCACCTCCCTGCAGGAGAAAATGGTCAAGCCATAACTAGATCCGCATTTCGCCGGGTCCAAGTTCACTGCTGCTCCCTACCGTGACCCAGACAGTCACAGGAAGGTCTAGGCCAGCTCGGTACTCCTGGGCCCCAGCCTCAGCCTCCACACTCTCTGACCACCTCTCACGCTCTGCTCTGGTCAGCCACGTGTGCACTGAACAGAGAAGTGTGACGCGGGTGGGGGTGGGGAGAGGGAGGTTAGGGGGGATAGGGAGGCATTAGATAGGGTATACCTTCCAACAGGACGCCCGGTTACATCTGAATTCAGATTTATCAACAAATATATTTTATTAAATTTGAGCCTCTTTCGTTTTTTTTTCGGTTACAGTTTACATTCAGCATTATTTTGTCCGAGTTCCAAGGGTACGGTTCGACCAGTGGTTGGCAAACTCCTTCGTCCACAGAGCCAAATGTCAACAGCACGACGATTGAAATTCCTTTGGAGAGCCAAATTGTTTAGACTTAAACTTCTTCTAACGCCACTTCTTTAACATAGACTCGCCCAGGCCGTGGTGTTTTGTGGAAGAGCCACGATCCAGGGGCCAAAGAGCCAGCCGCATGTGGCTCTCGAGCCGCAGTTTGCCGACCACTGGGTTAGACAGCAAAGTGTTCCCCCCCATGTTGCCAGTGCCCACCTGTCCTCTAGACCGTCACTCCAACATCAGTGCCTTTATTCCCTGGGTTGTACTGGGCATCCTCGTGACTTTTCCACCAAGTACGTTTCAACAGAGGGGTATCACATGTGCTACTGGGGATGTGCTTACACTAAAGAGATTATTTGCTGTTTGTCTGAATCTCAGAAACTCTCTAGTTGTATTTGCTCAGTCTGGCTGCCTCGGATAGCGGGGAGTGGCAGGACGAAGACTTGGGGCCGCCCTGCTTTTCCCCAGGGAACCGTGGGGGGCTGCCTCTGGCCCTCACCTCAAGGTTGCTGTTCCCCAGAGGCCTGGCAAGCTCTGTGCGGCGCTATCTCTCAGCCCAAACAAGAAGCATGCCAGGGAGACCCAGGAGGAGGAAGTCCCAGGGAAGATGCCCCGCCTCCAGGAAGATGCCCCGCCTCCAGGAAGAGGCCCCGCCTCCAGGAAGAATGCTCCGCCTCCAGGAAGAATGCTCCGCCTCCAGAAAGTACAGAGAGACCAAGCACAAGTACCTAAGACCATGTTAGACTGTGAGCCTGTGCTGGGCAGCCTCGCACCCCCAAGCCAATGCAAAGTCACACCTAGAGGGGTAGGTGGCTGGCTGGCTTAACAGGAGCGTACACTGTTTTATTTACTTATTTATGTATATATTTATTTATTTATATAAGAGGAAACTTATTTAGAAAGTCTCGGAGATAGAGGTGAGCAGGGGAAGAAATGGGCTCAGGAAAGAAGTGACAGAGGCAAACGAATGGGCCCTTAGGAGGGGCCTTAGGAGAGAGAAGGGTAGAGGTAGCATGCCTTGGGGAGGGGGCGGATTCAGGGGGTGAAAGGCAAGGCTGTGCTCCCGGGAGTACCCAGTGCCGAGGAATGACTGGCCACTGACCCACAGGCAGAGGCAGAGAGCACAGGAGGTGGGAGGACCCCTGAGATCCAGACCGGGTGGTACATGAAGTGGATGTGGGCTTTGCAGTCTCACAGAGCCAGCTGGTGACCCATCCGACGAATATACCGACTGCTCTGTGTCTCCGTTTCTGCATCTCTAAAGTGGGCCCAGCAACACGTATCCTGAAAGGTGGTTGCAAGAATTCAGCATGACGTGATGAATAAATACACTGAAAGGACTTTGCATGGAGCCTGAACACAGCAGGTGCTAAGCATTATTAACATTTGACTGAGCTGTACACTGAGTGGCCAGACTATCACGATCTCTGCATGCATAATAATCTGGCCACTCAGTGTCTATCCTATATAATAAAAGGCTAATATGCAAATTGTCCCCTCGACCAGGAGTTCGACCAGCAGGCAGGCTGGCCAACCGCTCATGTCCCCTCCCCCTGGTGAGGTTGGCTGGACCACCCATGCACGAATTCATGCACCAGGCCTCTAATCAATTGATCAATCTATCTATCTATCCATCCATCCACCCATCCATCCATAAATAGATAATAGATATAGATATAGATAGTTAGATACTGAGTGGCCAGATTAGTATGCATTCAGAGATCATAATAACCTGGCCACTCGGTGTATGCAATTGCCAATATTCTAACCGTCTTCCTGACCTACAACAAGGGCCATTTCATGGAGTGTAACCTAATATTATTAGCCAGTGGCTTTCTGACAACAGCAAAAATAGGCCACAGATTAGGGGTGAAGTGTCATTCTATTATTGCATTGCCCAACAAGTGGTAATGATGCTTACCTTCAGCTGCTGGGCCATCCATCCCCAGGGCTTTTAAGGGCAGGACGGACTGTTTTAGAAATGGCTTTCACCCGGGCCTTAGGGCAGTGGGTCTGGGCAGGTCCCAGCACGAGTCCGGGCAGGAGACGTAATCCAGCCCAGGGAAAGGCCTCTCAGGGGCATGGACTCCTGGGCTCTGGGCCAGGCCACGGGCCATGGATGTGTGCCCCATTTCTCTATATTCAACCCAGAAACATCCAGAAGCAGCTGTTACTCTCCCGCTCTGGCACTTAGGGCAGTCATAGAATGACACTTCATCCCGAATCTGGGGACTATTTTTGCGATCGTCAGAAAGCCACTGGCTAATAATACCAGGTTAAACTACACGAAACTGCCATTTCTGTAAGTGAAGACTGTTAGAATATTGGCAATTACTTACAGCCCAACCAAATGGTAAGAATGCTTACCGAGCATCTGCTGTGTTAGGCTCCATGCAAGGTTCTGTAAGTGTATTCACCATGTCGTGTTTAATTCTGACAACCACCTTCCAAGGTAAGTATTACTGTGCCCATTTCATCTATTTATTTTTATTTACTTATTTAAACATATTTGTATTCATTTCAGAGAGGAAGGGAGAAGGAGAGAGAGAGAAACATCAATGATGAGAGAGAATCATTGATCGGCTATCTCCTGCAATGGCCCCCGCCGGGGATTGAGCCCATAACCCAGGGAATGAGCCCTGGACAGGAATGGAACCCGGGACCCTTCAGCCTGCAGGCTGATGCTCTATCCACTGAGCCAAACCAGCCAGGCCTACGGTGCCCATTTTAGAGTCGCAGAAACTGAGATGCAGAGAGGTCAATGTATTCATCCGAATGGACACCAACCGGGTCTGCGAGACTCCAAAGGTCACATGCATTCCACCCACCATGTGGCCTGGATCTCGGGGGTCCTCCCACCTCCCGTGCTCTCTGCCCCTGCCTGTGGGTCAGTGGCCGCTCATTCCTCGGCACTGGGCACCACCAAGACTGCCACTCTGCCCTCGCCTGCCAGTGACTCCTCGCCACTCCGTAGCTAAGCCAAGGCTGGCCTCCGGAATTAGCAGCAAAGTGTCTTTAATAAACAATTTCAAGAGGAGAAAGGCATGGGGGCATTTATTTAGAGTGAGAGGGGAAAGAAGCCAAAAAAATGCACTCCTAAAATAAACAGAAAGTAATCAAGGCAGAAAAATCTAGTCCAACCGGTGTTAAAACGCCTTCCCCGTGGAATGGACCACTGAGGAGGCCTCAGGAGCCGGGCGACCAAGCATCACTGCAGACCCAGAGCACGTGCTTCTGTGACCCTCCTCTGAGGACATCACCGAGCCCCCTCGAGGGGAGAGGAAGCGAGACCTCCCCCCAGAACAAGTCACAGACAGAGATGGTGACTGGTCTCCCAGCCTACCCCCCACATCGCCCCTGGGGGGGCCGAGACCAGCACGAGAATATAAACCAAGCGCTGCCAGACTCAGACGTTAGAAGAAGAAAGGGACATCCTCCAGCTACTGACAGTCTGGGGAGCCAGAGCATGTACAACGCACAGTGGAAGCGGCTTCCACGGTCCCCCGTGGACACGCGCAGGCCTCCGGGCCGGCGGCGGCGAAGCGGGACTGACCTTCACGTGCGCCACGTAGTGCTGGCACTTCTCCTCCGCGTGCAGCAGCGGCAGCTTCTCGGAGACCTGGCCCGCGCTCTCCCCCAGCAGCACGAAGTAGACCCGGGGCGGCTGGCTCTTTTCCTTCTTGGCCACATCGGCCGTCAGGACGTACGTCAGGCCTGCCGGCAGAGAAGGCCCCAAGGTCAGGGAGGACGGACCCCGGGGTCAAGGCCATCCGTGCTCCTCCTCAAGGTGCGTCTCCCAGACACCTGACCCTCCCTGCACAGGGGCCTGATGCCCGGGCCCACACCCACACCTTCTCGGCGAGAAGCACGCAGCCCAGTGCTGGCGGGATCCAGAGACGACCAGGGGTCTCCCCGCCTTCGTGCGGGGCCTCGGTGCATCACACCTGATGGCTCTCCCCGATTTAAACCTCTCGAACTATCGACTGAGCCACCAAGACACGTGTCAACCATCGGCTGTGCTCATGCATGCAGGGTCCTGCATGGCAGACACCCTGTTGAACCCACAGAATAGCCCGAGGAGCTACTCAAAGGCTCAGGCTGCCTGGAGCAGTGGCTTCTACAAAGCAGTGGGATCTCTGCCCAACACAAGGGAGAAATACAGGGGTACCTCGAGATACGAGTGCCCTGACATACGAGATTTTTGAGATACGAGCCGTCGAGCGAGCGATTTTTGCTTTGAAATACGAGCAACGGTTGAGATAGGAGTCATCGCGCGGATCGGCCGGCTGCACACGACCCACCAGTTTACCGCGACTCGAGCGTCTCATAGTTTCCCACGCCTCAAGGTTACGGAACGAATTAAACTCGTATCTCGAGGTACCACTGTAATCCAATCATGTCCGACCCCGGGCGCAGGTGTTAGGTTTTGCTCCAGAATGACTCCGTCCGCTGGGTTGTGCATCGCTGGGTAGAGACCGTGTGCCCGGCGCTGTGTGGGTGAACCAGGGGATGCATCGGTGAACCACACAGGCCAAAGCCCCTGTCCACACAGGCCAAAGCCCGTCCTCACAGAACCGACACTCACGGAAACTCACGCACAGTCTGAAGCTTCTTCCCAGGCAGCCCCAGGCGGTCATCACACATGGCGGAGTGCGAACCATGTTAACAAAACCAGGAGCACCGTGGGGCATGTACGAGGTGCCCTCCTGCGGAGCCAAACTCATCACCTGCGCCTGTGTGTGTAGTGCCAGCTGGCAGCGCTTGCTAGGACACAATCTGGGACTTTTTTAAAAAAAAAAGGATGCACATTGGAGGGACCCAAGAGGTCCCTCGTCTGTTATGTGAGTCTGTTAGAAAATACAGTGGTACCTCGAGATACAAGTGCCCTAACATACGAGTTTTTTTGAGATACGAGCCGTCGAGCGAGCAATTTTTGCTTTGAAATACGAGCAACATTTGAGATAGGAGTCATCGCGCGGATCGGCCGGCTGCACATGACCCACGAGTTTACCGCGACTCGAGCGTCTCATAGTTTCCCACGCCTCAAGGTTACGGAACGAATTAAACTCGTATCTTGAGGTACCACTGAATAGGACAATGTGTTTTATTAGGTAAATATGGCATGAGTATCAACAGGCCTCTTTCACTGCTCGTCGGTACCAGAGAAACCCCGTTTCAGAGGTCAGCCCCTTTATGCCACTTTATTTCAGCTGCTTTGTGGGACATGACACTTGTCAAGTGAGGGAAAAGGGACTTTCTGTCTGTAAGCGACCACACGAGACTGCTGAGCAAGGGGAAGGCAGATGACCAGGCCCTTGCCCCGGATCCCTCCATCCCCTCGTCTCTTCAAAGCTGGGCTCTGGCACCCTCATGTCCACAGGCACTGACGGGCACTGATGTTTGGAAGGCCAGGCACCGGGATGGCTCTGGCTCTGAATCCCATCACAGGGCTCGGCCACCAGGGCAGGCGTGAAGCAGGGGAGAGGGGAGTGACCTGGCTGGCACGCTGCAGCTGTCACCGGGCATGCTTTTGATGCATTTAATAGTTTTCCTGGGCCGCTGCCATCTCGGGCATCTTGCCAGGCCAAGCTGGCAGATTCCTGGGCTGCAAGGGACAGTCTGCCCCAACTTGTTTATCGCAGCCACAGCTGACTTCCACCGCAAGGCTGGGGCACCAGGAGCGACCGGGGACCTCGATCACCCCGGGAGAGACCAGCAAGAGGAAAAGAACGCCCGTGGGAAAGTGCTTCGGCCGAACACACAGGGGCCTCGGCAAGAGCTACACCGATTCCCCTGCTGACAACAGCGGAAAGTGGGGGGCATGCGGAGAATGTCAGGTGTGTGGGACAATCCCGGGGACCAGCCAGTCCAAACCCTCATTTTTCAGAGGAGGAGTTGAGGCCCCCAAAGCGAACAGGACTTGCTCCAGGCCAGAGCGCCCAGTCTGCGGTGCGGGCTATTCTGCCCACCCGGGTTCTCGGTGTATTTTTTACGACAAAAAACACACCTCGCCTCTTTGAGTGCACAGCCAAACAGGCGCAAAGATCGAGAACTGAACCCTGGCCGATTTACTTTTTACTGGACACCCCTGCTCCGAGCGACAGCCCCCCAATAAGAAAGGATGCATGTAAGCTAAGTGAGTTTCCTACCGTTTCCCCGAAAGTAAGACATCCCCCGAAAATAAGACCTACTTCCAGCTTTGCCTCTCTCTATAAGGCATCCTTCCGAAAATAAGACCTCCCTGATAATAAGACCTCCCCCGAACATAAGGCCTCCCCGGAATAGAAGGCTCCTCGAAGCTACCGTAAACCTGACTCCTGATTTAAAGAGACCTCGCCCTGCCTGAACAGCTCTGGCTGCGCTGCGGCCCATCAGTGAGCTGGTTTATAATGACAATGACTACCGTACCGTATACAGGTAATAAATTCCCCCCTTTTTTTTTGTTCAACAATAAATGTGTCCCGTATTCTTCTTCATGGAAAAATAAGACATCCCCTGAAAATAAGACCTAGCACATCTTTGGGAGCAACAATTATTATAAGACACTGTCTTATTTTCGGGGAAAATGGTGACGTGCTCAGTCATAGACCTTCTGTGCGGCCACTGTGATAGTGGTTTATGTGTCCACCCGACTGGGCCCCAGGACCCAGGTACTCAGTCCAATGCCAATCTGGATGCCACTGCAAAAGTGTTTTGTTTCTGTTTGGCGTCTTTTAGGTGAGATTTAACATTTAAATCAGTTCCCAGTGAATAAAGCCGATTGCCCTCCATCACTTGGGTGGGCCCCACCTAATCAGTTGAAAAACCTAAAGCAAAAAAAAAAAAAAAAAAAAAAAAAATAAATTCCCCCCCAAAAAAAAAGGGCCTTCTGCTCCCAGAACCACACACCCTCGTGTTCTGGAGAATCCTGATCGGTGCCGCTGCCTTCCCTTCCTGTCCCATTGTCCCCTTTTCCTACTGGTGCTTCCCGGGGGGTTGCCTCCTGCATCGACGACGCACCCTCGAATCCTTGACTCCGGCTCTGCTTCTGGGAGAATCAGAACTAAAATGGGGCAAGTCAGGAAGGGGGAGTGAGCTCAGCTTTCAACGTGTGCCAAGCAGGGTGCTGGGCGCTGGACAGAGGCTGACTGCAGTCCTCAGAGCGCCCCCTCCCTGAAGAATCGTGGATGCCATCTATCCCTCTTGCGACTCAAGGGACAAGTGACGGGAGAAGCAGCTTAGTGACTAGAGACTGAGCAGAGGGCCACAGCTGCACCCTGTTCGAGGCGGCATGTGAACATGGGGGCACATTCAGCTGCCAGACGTCTCAAATGTTCCGGCAGACAGTCGCAGACAGGCCGGATCATCCAATTCCCCGGGCGCGATCATTCTGGAAGCTTTTCATCTTTAAGAATTGCTTACTTCGTGCTCCTCTGTGATTTGAAATGTGATTTGGACGTTTTAAATGACACAAAAAGGAGTTCCCTCCATATCAGACTCTCTCTTCTAGAAGGAAGCAGCCCCAGGAGACGCAACGATGGCAGACCCAGCCTGAGTGGGGAGGGCTGGCAGCGGCCAGGGTGGCGGGGGGAAGGGCAGCCCGGGCTGAAGGCCTGAGCGTGGCTGGTGGCTTTCAACAGCACCCACCCCGCGTGGGTCTGAAAGGGAGCCCCCAAGAAGGGGAGGAGACGTGGCAGAGGCAGCCAGCCCATCAGCCCGCTCGGTTAGGGCGCTGGGCCCCGGGGGAGGGTGCCCCACTAAAGGCAGCCCAGCCAGCCGCCCCCGGGGAGGGTGCTGCTTCTGATGAGGACCCTCCCCCACAGCACGTGCCACGTCTGCAGGTTTGCCTCCTGGCAGCGGGTGTCCATGCCACGTCCCATGACGTCATGTGGATGGGAGAGCTGAGCAGCCCCGAGTCCTCCTTCCAGCCGCCTCCTGCCCCTGTCCCTGCCCCAGCTCCCAGCTGGCTCCCCAGGACCCTCCTCCCCCGGACCAGGAGGGGGCCCGCTAATTGGCATCAACCCTGGCTCCGGTCTCCTCCAGCGAGTTCCTTCCCTTGCTCCGTCAGAACATGAGTTCGGCGGTGAAATTCAACCAATACATTCTCCTTCCGGTTACTCTGAGGTCCCCTGAGAGCAAGCACGTCAAACTCAAAGGCTAACACAGGCCAAATAAACGAGGCATGCGGCCCGCGGGCCGCGAGTTTGACATGCTTGTCTTAGAGTCTCCTAGGACACTCCCTTGGTTCAAACAGCCGCTGTGGTTTCTGTCTCCCTGCCTGGACCCTCCCCGCAGAGCCAGGGCAGAGTCACCCCTACAGCGACCCTCTAGAGTCCTCACGGTATGGCCAGAAGCCACAGCGGGCCCCAGGGGCGTGGCTCATCAGCTGGCCCTGACTCCTCCCATGGCCACGTGGGAGCGTGGTTTCCCATCGCTAAAGCGGAAAGGGAAGAGGCGAGTGGAGTCCCTTCCCTGCAGTCCCCTCCCTGTGCACAGGCCTGAGCCCCACCAGGTCCCAAGGGAGAGAAGAAACCCGGGACCAGGCAATAACACCAACGGACGTGGCTCCCACCCATCCCTTGGGGATGCTGTGGCCCAAGGCGGGGACAGCTTGGCACCACCGAAGTCACCACTCGACTGCTGTCCCAGACGCTAGCTCCCCACCCGTGCCTCCTTATGGCACAGCCCGGAGATGACAATGCCAGCCCTGGAGATGCAGACTCTCAGCTCCACCCCCGTCCTTCTCCCTCTGTGGTGCCAGGATGGAGCTGCACATCGATGCCCATGGTCCCTTCATTCCAGCTTCCCTGACCCTTCACTGCCAGCTCGGGGGTGCCCCTCCCTCCCTTGGCAACCCTAGCCGCCGATGCCCACCCCTGCTGTGGTCTGTGTTCACGTACTGATTAAGGTCACTGTCTTTTCTGAACCTGCCCACCAGCCTTGAGGCCCCTCAGTGGCTGAGATCCTGGTGAATTCAACCCGCCTGGGTTCAAGACAGCAACTGTTCAAAAGCCCTTGTTCATTGGCTGCAAGAAGTACCCCATTATTTTAAAAGGGGTTCCTGGGTGAGGCTTTCGCGGCCAGAACCACCACCGCCAGGGCTCCTCTGCAGCCACCAGTGACAGGAATGGGGGAGGCGCCTCCTCGGAGGCCTGGGCGTGGTGCTGAGCCAGCCTGCAGCACTGCCTGCTGGGCAAGGAGGAGGGTGGGGGATGCCCGGGGTCTGGACATCCCCTTCCCCCACCCCTCCTTCGTTGGTTGTTAACGAAACACATCTGGTGGAAGCCATAAACGGACCACCCTCCCCACGGTGACGAGCCAGGGGGACTGCCTTCGATGCCCAACCCCAGAACCCCCACCGGAAGCTGGACTCACGCCGCCACCTGACATGCTTCCTCCCACCTCCACCTGCCATGCCCTCCATTTCCATAACAGCTGCCCGTACCCTTCCCAACCTTTCCCTGATGCCGCTGCCCGCTCCCTGCAGGGCAGATCTCTGCATTTCTCCCTTTACCGGGAAGACCGAGCCCTAGCTCATTTTCCTGAACCCCGGGGGTGGAGGGTCTGTGGCCTG
Organism: Lasiurus cinereus; assembly: GCA_011751065.1. Lineage (NCBI taxonomy): Eukaryota > Metazoa > Chordata > Mammalia > Chiroptera > Vespertilionidae > Lasiurus > Lasiurus cinereus. Next base: position 4,002,996 of record JAAGEH010000143.1, read on the forward strand.
CTGCCTGCAAAACCCGCGGGAGGCACCCCTGACTCGGTGGCTCATTACCGATTGCTCCGGGCACGTGCCTGCCGCGGAAGCGGAAGCAGACGGTGACGTTCAGGCAGTTCACGGGCTGCTGTCCGTCGCGACACTGGGGCGCCGTGATGTTGATGGAGACGGGGAGGAAGATGGAGACGTCCACGGTGATGACCGGTCTTGCCCTGCGGGTCAAGAGAGGAAGGGGACTCAGTCGGGCGGACAAGCAGCTGCCAGAACCAGCCAAGAACGGACCAATCGTAGGCCTTTAGCCCCGCACTTCACGTGTGACATCGTCCAAGAGACAAGGGCCCGGATGCTGTCAGTACTTTTCCCTGGTTCTTCCGCTTGTTTCCCGATGAATAAACCGTTAGCTTCCCCACCATAAAGGCAGGTTGGTGGTTAACGAAACACATCTGGTGGAAGCCATAAACGGACCACCGGGTGCTAAAATGTCACCAATTAGGTTCCCAGTTCCATTTCATGAGGAAGAAATGAGTACCGTATTTTCCACTGTATAAGACGACTACGTGACTAGGCGTATAAGACAAGGCCCAGCCGAAGCCGGTGTGGCTCAATGGATGGAGCATCGGCCTGCAGACTGAAAGGTCCCAGGTTCGATTCTGGTCAAGGGCATGTACCTTGGTTGCGGGCACATCCCCAGTAGGAGGTGTGCAGGAGGCAGCTGATCGAAGTTTCTCTCTCATCGATGTTTCTAGCTCTCTATCCCTCTCCCTTCCTCTCTGTAAAAAATCAATAAAAAAAGACAACGCCCAACTTTTTCAGTTAAAATATAGAATTTGGGATATACCCGCCGGATGACACCCTACGTATAAGATGACCCCCGACTTTTGAGAAGATTTTCCTGGGTGAAAAAGTCGTCTTATACGCCGGAAAATACGGTATTTTTGAGTAGCTGGACAGCCCATGGCACGACTCGAGAATCAGAGGCACAATCGGGACCCCCCCAGCGCCTTCCCCGCCATCAGAAGCATCAACTGCGAATTCCAGGCCGGACTAGTGGGTCAGACCTCCCCCTTCAGGGACCCCCATCAATTCATTAAGCATTTTCCTGAAAGACCTTGAGGCAAGGAGTCCCAGCTGGTAACAGCAAAGCACTTCGGAGCTGATGGGACCAACCGGCCCGGCCTCAGCGAAGCCCGATAAACATCCCCTCTCTTCACCCGGACACGGCCCGCGCCCCCCCCCCAATCCCCCCAGTGCTGGGAGGATGGGCACCCCAGCTGCAGCTCCCCAGAGCGGATCAGCCCATTGTGCTCTCCCGGCAAACATCTGCTCAGGGGCCGCTCACCACCTCAGCTGCGGCCTGACCTTCCCCTCCCCGACAGACCTCTCCACCTCCCCGGCCCTGGCCTGCCTGCGCTGGGCTGACATAACAAGATTCGGGGGCCTTGGAGGCCCGAGAACAATGACCTTCCTTGTGCGCGGTGACCCCTCCAAGAGTGCCCAGGGGGACAAGACAGATGGGAACGAGGTCCGACACCGGCTCGAAGGGAAGGAAGCCTGAGAGGAAACCTCCGGGAAGGAGGGAACCTGGGGATTTCACTGGGGCCACCGCTGCCAGGAGGCAGGGTCGAGAGGAACAGGGTGACAAGAACAAGGGAACTGGGGGGCTTCCGGGGCAAACCCAGCTCCAGGACTTGCGGGAGGCAGGCAACAGCGGTGCCCGAGAGGAACCCCACATCCTGGCCATCCAAGTGCTCTTCTGGGCTCGCCCTGGGGAGATGCAGCTGTCACAGCTTCTCCTGGTCACGGTGTCTGCACGGAGGCCCGTGGCCACTCGCTACAGCCTCCCTGACCCTTCACGGCCAGCTCGGGGGTGCCCCTCCCTTCCTTGGCAATCCTGGCAGCCGATGCCCACCCCTGCTGTGGGCTCTGTGTTCACGTACTAATTAAGGTCACTGTCTGTTTCCAAACCTGCCCATCAGCCTTCAGCCCCCCAGTGGCTGAGATCCTGGCAAAGTCACCCCGACTGGGCTCAAGATAGCAACTGTTCAAAAGCCCTTGCTAAATGGCTGCAAACGGTACCCCGTTATTTTAAAAGGGGTTACAAGCCACCGGGAAAGCCCCAAGTTTCACCAAACAGACAGAGGTCCCAGGGAGAGCGGGTCTGCACTCTGGGAGAGCCCTGCCCTGCCCGGTCTACGTCCTCGGCATTGTACATGAGAGAAGCCAGCGCCCTGCCAGCGGGACTGGGCGGTTGAGCATCGACCTCTGAACCAGGAGGTCACAGTTCAATTCCCAGTTGGGGCACATGCCCGGATTGTGGGCTGGATCCCCAATGTGGGGTGTGCAGGAGGCAGCTGATCAGTGATTCTCATCATTGATGTCTCTCTCTCTCTCTCCCTCCCTTCTTCTCTGAAATCAATAAAAAAATATTTTTTAAAGAAAAAAAAAAGGGGCCGAGACTGGTTTGGCTCAGTGGATAGAGCGTCGGCCTGCGGACTGAAAGATCCCAGGTTCGATTCCAGTCAAGGGTATGTATCTTGGTTGCGGGCACATCCCCAGTGAGGGGCTTGCAGGAGGCGGCTGATTGATGTTTCTCTCCCATCGATGTTTCTAACTCTCTATCCCTCTCCCTTCCTCTCTGTGAAAAATTAATAAAATATATTTAAAAAGCTGAAACCGGTTTGGCTCAGTGGAGAGAGTGTCAGACTGTGGATTGAAAGGTCCCATGTTTGATTCAGGTCGGGGGCATGTGTCCTGGTTGCAGGCACATCCCCTGTAGGGGGTGTGCAGGAGGCGGCTGATCGATGTCTCTCATTGATGTTTCTAACTCTCTATCCCTCTCCCTTCCTCTCTGTAAAAAATCAATAAAATATATTTAAAAAATAAAATAAAGGAAGAAAGGAAAAGCCAGCCCCTCCCATCACCCGGGGCCACCTGGGACAGCTGGTTCCCCCTCTTCCGGCAGAAGGCGAGGCGCACAGGAAACAGGAGCGAGCGGGCCAGACAGAGTGATGAAAGCGGTCCAAAGAGAACCCTTTGAAATGGCCCGCGAGGACCTTCTCTGGGCACCTCTCCCTCCGCCATCGGCTCCCTCCAACCTCCGGGTTCCAGCTCCCAGTATTGTTGTTGGGCCGGGCCGAGCCCAGAAATCTTTCAGGGCCTCTCTGATCGCTTCCTCTGCCTCCATGGCACCCCACCAGCCGCCTATCGCCCCACCGCAGGCCCTGGCCTCCCCAGCTCATCGGAGAGAACACACTTCCTGAGGGCAGAGCGGGCCCTGCCCGCCCTCCCGGGGGTGGCCCGGGGCCAGCCTCGGAGAGGAAAGCAGAGGGGCACCTCAGGACAGCCACACATGTGTTCCCAAGATTTTATTTGGGGGGGAGGCTGGCGTCTAGAATGCCTTCCCATGGCTGGCAAGGCGGAGCTCGAGTCCAGGTGAAGCGTGAAGCCAGGCAGGGTGCCCTGGGCTTTCTGGGGGTCAGTGCTGCTGGCAGGGCAGAGATGGGGGGCCAGAAAGAGCCTGCACGGCTGGGGGCGATGCTAGCCTGCCACACCTGCCCCAGAGCCACCCACGTCAGGAAGGTTTTCTCCATGCTCAGCCCCAGGCACCCCTCGCCCGCACCCCGAGGACCCTCCGTGAGGACACGCACATTTGTGGGGGTTCCTGGCCCTCCTCCCTTCTCTGGCCCCAGCAAACCCTTAGGTAACTGGCCCAGCACTCGGTCATGACTAGGACATACGTAGCACCTTCCAACACTGAGGGGCTGCTCTGTAGGAGACAGCGGACCAGAAGCAGACGCAGAGGGAGGCACATGGAAGCTCGTTTATGTCAGAATTGCCTGCATTTACTGAGCACGGAGATTAGGCCCCGTTCTAAGCATTGCACATGCGCTAATTCCCAGAGTTCAAGGTTGGTCCTACCACCTTGCTGAACCATGAGAATCTGAAAGGGAGGTCATCAGACCCACCTATAGGCAGAGTCAGGCCCAGAGTGCCAGGCCCCCCGAGTTCACACGCTCAGCCTCAGGGGGATTCTGCCTCGTCAAAGTACTTGGGGTTTCCCGGGGATTCACTGTACCCTCAGAAGCTGAAGGCGCTGCTGCATGAGACGGACCAGGGGTGGGAACCACATGGTCCCCAGGACTCGTTCCAGCGCTGAAGTCTGACTCGCCTATTTTAGGACGTTGCGCCGTCGGGTTATGAGCAAAACCTAAGAGTTGGCTCCCGCTCCAGAGTGTAACTCTGCCTCCGCTGACTCACGCAGACAGACATGCTTGGAGATGGCTCGGGGGTGGGATGGCGGCCCTGGGCCTCTGCCGGGGAGAGGCTGACTGCCTCCCAGCGCACGCCCCTCAGCTCTACTGCCACCAGGAAATGAAATGCTTTCCCTCAGGCAGAAGGCCCCTGATCCCTGGGGGTGGGGACTGGCGAGGTGAGGAGGGGAGGATGCGGGGTGTGAGATGAAGACGGGGACAGGACGGCGCTTCCCGGGCCCGAGTGTCACGGCACCCACAGGAACGACTGGGTGAGCACAGCACACGGACGAAAGGGGTCGTGCACGGCTCAAAGCAAAACCCCTACGGCCAGGACGCCCCAGACTCGGCCGAGGAGTCCGAGGATGCTATCGCCTCACACCTGTAAGCCTCTGCAGGCCCACCAGCTGGGACCCCCGGGACAGCGGATAACAAGAAAGGCGGCACTGGCCCTGGCGGGCTCGCTCAGCTGGTTATAGCATCCTCCCGATACACCAGGGCCGCGGGTTCGATCCCCAGGCAGGGCCCATTTGCCATGCACGCAAAAATAAGTGGAACGACAAACTAACGTTTCTCTCCCTCTCGGATCAATCAAATTAAGTATTTTTTAAAAGAAAGGGAGCATTCCCACGACTAAGCACTTCCGCCTGCAAGCAGCAGGACAGAGGGAATTGCCAAAGAATGACTCTCCCCCCTCCACCCCCGCCACCCCCGGCCACCAACCCCACCCCTAACCCAGGAAGAATATAACCCAAGAAGCAAGAGGGAATGTCTCACCTTAGAAGAACCACGCTGTCGGACATGAAGGCTCCAATGGTTACATCTGAAAGCCAGAAACGTGCAGATTTAGAAGCTGGTTGAGGCCTGTCCGCTCTACCCCAAGGCGCCCCAAAGCAACCCAGCCTGGCCTCGAGGTCGGGCCCCTGAATGGTCCTGTCGGAGTCAGAGCCCCCGGACCCATCCGGCAGCCAATCCCCAGGTGTGGGGTCCAGCCCTGCCGTGGGGCTGGTCCGCACTGAGGTGTGCTGTGAGTGTAAAACACAGACCGGCTACAGAGACCTCCTACCGAGGATCAGCCACCTCCTTCATGTCTATATTGACTGTACCATAAAATGGCAACACCCTGGCTATACTGGGCTAAATAAACCATTCCTGAAGTTAACTCCACCTGTCCTTTCATGTGGCTACCAGAATATTCTAAACTACATATGGGGGTCACATTCTCTTTCTGTTGAGCATCCATGAGTGAGAGAGAGGGCTGCCTGGAATGACATGATCTCGGAGGAAGCCCCAAGTTCGGGGAACATGTGACTCCGTTCCACTGTCCCCGCACGCTCTGCCACCCCAGGGTCGCTCAGTGCTCCGTCTGAACAACGGAGACCGATATCCCACATCTTCTTCCAAAAAAAGATAACGTTTTCAGAAAATATGCAGGATGTTCGATTCCCGGTCAGGGCACATACAGGTTTCAGATCTGATCCCAGGTTGGAGTGAGAGCAGGAGGCAACCGATCAATGTTTCTCTCTCCTCTCTCTCTCTCACCCTTCATCTCTCTCTAAAATAAATGAAAACATATTAAAAAATAGTATCAAGGAAAACATAAGGTTTCACTATTATCATTTTTAATGTAGGCATGTTTTTTTTTTCTTCATGAGAAAGACTGGCAGCCACAGAATTCACTGTAAAACCCACTCACCTGCGGCTGCCACTCTTCGGAGTAGGTCATTTACAAACCCCAAAAGTGCCCTGCGGACGTGGCTCAGTGGATGAGCAGTGACCTATGAGCCAGGAGGTCATGGTTCAATTCCCAGTCAGGGTACACGCCCACATTGTGGACTCGACCACTGGGGGCTCATGCAAGAGGCAGCTACTCAATGATTCTTTGTCATCATGGATGTTTCTCTCTCTCTCTCCCTCCCTCTCCCTTCCTCTCGGAAATAAATTAAAAAATATATTAAAAAACCCCAAAGCCGAGACCGGTTTGGCTCAGTGGATAGAGCGTCGGCTTGCGGACTGAAAGGTCCCAGGTTCGATTCCGGTCGGGGGGCATGTACCTTGCTTGCAGGCACATCCCCACTGTGGGGCGTGCAGGAGGCGGCTGATCGATTTCTCTCTCTCATCGATGTTTCTGACTTTCTCTCTCCCTTCCTCTCTGTAAAAAATCAATAAAATATACTTAAAAAATAAAAATAAAAAAACCCCAAAGAGACTTCCACATTTTCACCTTACAATCACACACCAGGCCAAACACCCCCTGCTGATGGTATGAAATTTTCTGAATCCTACAGAGACGTAGCCACACTCCCTCGTGCTATTTTCCTTCAGGCCTCTCATCTGCCTTAAGGGAAATCGCTTACCGGGATAGCCGTTCCCATCCATGTCAATGCCCCCCGACATGGACTGGCCGAACATCCGCAGGACGGGGCTTATCTTCCGCCCGGACAGTTTCTGAAACAGACAACAGGGAAACTGAGTCACCGGAAAGCAGCACCGTCACAGATAAACTGCCCCGTGCCTGTTTTAGCCCAGCTGCTGAGGACACCTGGCCTTAACTCTGTCGAAAGAAAGACATAAAAAAAGAGTCCTCCTGAGACCGGTTTGGCTCAGTGGATAGAGCGTCGGCCTGCGGACTGAAAGGTCCCGGGTTCGATTCCGGTTGGGGGCATGTACCTTGCTTGCGGGCACATCTCCAGTGTGGAGCGTGCAGGAGGCAGCTGATCGATGTCTCTCTCATCGATGTTTCTCTCTCATCGATGTTTTTGACTTTCTATCCCTCTCCCTTCCTCTCTGTGAAAAATCAATAAAATATATTTAAAAAAAAAAAAAAGGACTCCTGACTTGATCAGGGGGTCTGGCAGGCAGCGAAAGACCACACACTCCCGCACTATCCCTGGCCCAAGCCAGATGCCGAGATTTACATTTTTTCCTCGAGACCTACCCAGACCATCGTGTTCCTGTTTTGACATGTTCAGTGAAGCGTGAAGTGAATAACGTGTGGCTGCCCTTTCTGTGTCGTGTTCACCAGGGGAGGACTGGCTGAAATCCTGAGAACATGCTTTCCCTTCTATCACTCTTCCCACACATGTAACTAACCACGTGACACGCCTCCCCTCAGCGGCACACATTGGAGTCTTTCCCTAGGCGGACAGGCCGTGTGCGGACAGGCAATGCGTGTGTGCGGGTAGACCAGATGGCCATGGGCGACCGCCTCTCTGTGCAGCCAACCAGAAGATCTGGGGCTCTGAGCTTCCCTGACAGGGTGAAGCCGTTTTACTCGGAAATCTAGAGGTCAAGGTCCTGGACCTTCCACGCAGTGTAGGACACCCCCAACGTGAGCTGGAGCCTCCTCCCTGCAGGCCGCTCTCAGCCAACCATTCAGAGTTCAAGGCCCGACCCACGCCAGGCATTCTAGCATCTGTGCTCTTATGCCTCCTTCATCCCTGGATGTTCACACGGTGGCTCCAGACTAGCTGCTTACAAGCACCCTTCGTCATACGTCGACATTCGTGTGGCTCAGCCCCTCACAAAGACACCGAGCTTCCTGCATCAGGAGGGTCCTATCGCCTGGCATTTGACCTGTCCCGCCTTCTCTCTGTCTACACCAGTGGTTCTCAACCTTTCTAATGCTGCAACCATTTCATACAGTTCCTCGTGTTGTGGTGAATCGTAAGGTAAATATCTGTGTTTTCTGATGGTCTTAGGCGACCCTGCTAGTGGTTCTCAACCTGGGGGTCACTGCTGTAGAGTCTAAGACCATCAGAAAAGAGGTCACGACCCACAGGTTGAGGACCACTGGTCTATACCATCTCCTGGCAATGGCTCAGCCCATGATACCCTCATGGCAGGTGACAGGAGACATGCTTTGTTTTCGTGCCACGCAGCAAAACCCTCGTCAGAACCAGGCCTCAGACCTCCGGGGGCCCGCTGCGGACTTTCTCCCCTCATCCTTCTCCTGCCGGGGCCGCCTCCAGAGAAGTCACGGGGCTGGGAAAGGGGAGTCCCCATAGGATTTAGGGATCCAACACGCCACGCCATTCCCTGCTACCAACAGCCCTCCCCTGGCCACCTCCAGGGGATGTGCGAGCATCGAGGGGACAAGTCAGAGCCCGTCAGAAGGACATGTGTCTTGCTCCCAGGCGGGGTCCGCCTCCCGCACGGCCCTGTCTCAACCAACGCGGATGTGCGCCTGCGCGCTCCATGGAAAGCCACATCTTGAAGCCGACCGACCGCCTCGCTCTGAGGTCCGCCGCCGCCGGCGTCTGAGGTCTGCTGGGCTGGGGCGCGGGGGGAGCGCCGAGGGGTGGTCCGCGCGAGGGTGGCGACGCAGGCTTACGTCCCGCCGCAGACATCTGCAGGCCATTAGGCCCGAAAGCCAGGAAGACGCGTCTGCTCGGTGCTAATAACGCTAAATGAAAACCAGCAGCTCCTCCAGGTTTGCAGACGGTGTCCGCGGGGGCAGGAGAGAGCGAGCGAGCGAGCGATCGCCAGGGCCCATCCCTCCCATGCCCGGGGGATGGGGGGCTATCGAACCCCGAGAGGCACGCCAGCATCTTAAAATCAACCCCGATCACGGGGGGGCCCCGAGAAAGAGGAAGGAGTTACAGAGCGACGTGGAAGAACTTGACGCCGAGCGCCCCATTTATCCAGCAGAAATAATACGGAGCCGGGCCAAGGCCTGGCCCGGGGTTGTTTCTGGTTTCCTCCCCGGGTTCGCCCACACAATGCCCGCTCTGTGCGGCCCCGGGCCCCCAAGAATCTGTCACGAGAGGGGTTTTAGTTTCCCTTTCCAATCCCGGACCTTATCACATCCCTAGGAGCAGCTTGGAAAAGCTGAATCATCGTTGTCTCTCTCTCTCTCTCTATTTTTCTTTTCCTTTCTTTGAAGAGCCCCAGATGACTTCTCTTCGTCACCGTGAACGAGCCAGCGTGCTGACAAAGGCCAGCCGGGCCAGCTGCTGGTCCCCGCTTCCTCCCGCAGGCCCCACGCTGACCACAAGGCTCCGGCTTCGGCTGCCTGCCCGCCTGCAGGGGTCCGCCCAGCAACGACCAAAACACGGGCGTGCGAGCGGGGGTGGGGCCCTCGCAGGTGGCCTCCCTGTGCGGCTGGCTTCCCAGGTCCGGGGACAAGCTTCCAGAAGGATGCATGGAGAGTGACCCTGGGCGGGCGGGCGGCTCCCTGCGGATGGGGCTCCCGGGGTGATGGTCAGCTCCGCAGCAGGAAGACCACAGGGGCCGCCGGGACAGGGCTCTGGAGCTGAGAAAGGCACCTGGACCCTAAACCAACGCTCCGCCCGGTGGACGCCAGAAAGAGGCATGAGTCCCAGGGCAGCGGGCCAGGACCCGCAGCCTGTCACCCCGGGGAAGGGTGCCCCTGACTCAGACTAGTGGTGACGCGGATGGGACCCCCAACTCTGACTGCAGCCCTCTCCCTTCGGAATCCCCTCAGAGCGTATTCCCACCATCCGTGGGTCTTTCCTGATAAAAAGCGGAAGGTCCGTGTACATAAAGGCCCCTTGGAGCACGCACGTCTCACAGCGAGGTTAAGTTTCCACATTCCTGCCCAAACCGGTGTGGCTCAGTGGATAGAGCGTCCACCTGTGGACCGAAAGGTCCCAGGTTCCATTCCGGTCAAGGGCATGTATCTTGGTTGCAGGCACATCCCCAGTGGGGGGAATGCAGGAGACAGCTGATCGATGTCTCTCTCTCATCGATGTTTCCGACTCTCTGTCCCTCTCCCTTCCTCTCTGTAAAAAAATCAATAAACTATATTAAAAAAAAATAAGTTTCCACATTCCTGAGTTTTCCCACTGGGCTTCCCCGAGAGGCCCTTTCTCCGACGTGCAGCGGAGGACGGTGGGCACAACGCAAGGCTTGGGGGTCAGTTAAAGAACCTCCCTGGCCACAGTCACCCCGCCTCTCTCTCATCATCATTAAAGGGGGGTGAGAAAAGTACCCGTCTCGCACGGCTGTTGGGAGGGTTCAGAGCTGTCCCCTCCAGTCGGCATCTGCCCCTCAGAGTCACACACAGAGCAGGAGGTCCCCCCCCAAAGAAATCCTGAAACCCCACGTGCAGAGACCCTCGGCCCCTATGCAGCCCACTGCTAGTGCAGCAAGAACCACCACCATGAATGGGCTTGTTCAATCCCTCTGCAAACCAACTTGTACAGTCTGCGTGTCTTTTTCCCTTCCCCAGGAACCTCAGTACGGGGCCTGGTGTGGGGGTTTTACTGCCATTTCATTTTATGGAACATTTATGGAACCTTTAATAAAAGCAAGGCCCCGTTCAACGCTGCGTTTCCCGAGCGACAGTCAAGATCGGAGGCGAACCAGCAGCTGCAGGAGCAGGAAGGCGGCAGCAATGACCAGCGCTCGATGAATCCATGTTTGCTGATGGGGGATCTCTCCGCCCGGCCTCCGTCCCTCCGTGTCCCTGACCCGCCGGGAGCGCGATGCAGGCCGGGGGGGGCCACTCTCCGCCCAGACATCCTGGCAGGGCCGCCGCCCGGAGCACCACTTCCTGTTTCCCAGGGGCTGGGCCCGGCACCATCAGCAAGTCTGAGCACCACGCTGATGCGACAAAAAGCTGAGCTCGCCACCACTTCCGTGTTCCCGTCTGGGGCCCCAGGCCAGAGCCTAAGCAGCTTCTCACGTCACTGCCCAACGGGACAACCGCCCTGGGCCGGCTTTCAGGTCCAGGTCCCCCCTCCAGGGACCACTGTCTTTCTAGATCATGTTGGACCAGAGGTTCCCCGGCTGAGGATTGATGGAGGAGGAGCAACCACAAAGAAAGCCTCTGTTTCAATCAGTAGCTCTAACTCTGGGTAAGAATCGGGACGTGATCTTGTGTGGGCAGAATGTACCCCTTAGTGTGGGCACACTCCAGGGTCTAGAAACGTCTTGCTGTTTCAAAATCAGTACCAATCGTGTGTGTGTGTCTTTCTCTAGAGCAGTGGTTCTCAACCTTCCTAAGGCCGCGACCCTTGCATACAGTTCTTCATGGGGTGGTGACCCCCAACCATGAAATGTTGCCACTGTGATGCATCGTGATGTCAATATCTGCATTTTCCAATGGTCTTAGGCGACCCCTGTGAAAGGGTCGTTTGACCCCCAAAGGGGTCGCGACCCACAGGTTGAGAACCGCTGCTCTAGAGGGCAGGAGCGGATTGTCCGCGCCTCCGGACCCCAGGCTGTGGCACAGAGGGAAATGGAATGAGTGGCTGAGCAAACAGGTCCCGCTCCCGCCATTACCATGGAGTACTGGGGGACGATCCCGCTGGCGTCCCCGTGGTAGATGTAGACGGCGCCCGAGAAGTCGTCCTCCATGGGCGCGCCGATGGCCACGTCTGCGGGGAGAGAAAGAACTGCGGTGAGAATAATCCAAGAGCGATTCCCTCATTCCGGCCACCGTGTCCGAGTCCTTCCAAACAGCCCAGAAATGTCTTGGCTGTTGGTTGGTCAAGCATCTACTCAGGCACATAATCTCTCAGCAGGGAAAAAAATAAAGTTGAAAGGCAATGAAAGGAGGTGAGAAGGTTTAATTCCAGGAAAGCCCCTAGCTTATTCTTCAAGGGAGAAAAGTATCACTGAGCCAGCCAAGAGAAGAAACAGAAAGATAAACCTCTGGCCCAACTTCCGTCCGCCAGAGAGGGCAATTCTGCAGACGATGGTTACTGCATAGAGAAAGCCAACTCTAAGCCTAGGTCAGTGGTCGGCAAACTGCAGCTCTCGAGCCACATGCGGCTCTTTGGCCCCTTGAGTGTGGCTCTTCCACAGAATACCCCGGCCTGGGCGAATCTGTTTTAAAGAAGTGGCCTTAAAAGTTTAAGTTTAAAAAATTTGGCTCTCCAAAGAAATGTCAATCATGGTACTGTTGATACTTGGCTCTGTTGACTATAGAGTTTGCCAACCACTGGCCCTAGGTGGTTTGGCTCAGTGGATAGAGCACTGGACTGAGGAGTGAAGGATTCTGGGTTCAATTCCCGGTCATGGCATATGCCTGGGTTAGAGGCTCAGTCCTTCGTGTGGGGCGGGCAGGAAGCAGCTGGACAGTGATTCTTTCTATCATTGACCTCTCTCTCTCTCTCTCTCTCTCTCTCTCTCTCGGAATCAATAAAAATATATTTTTTAAAAGAGCCAACTCTATTCCGGGATGAGGAAATGTATACAATGGCATTTGCTGCACACACAGAAAAAACTGACATTATTCTCACCAGCTGACAACTCCTGGAACGAAGCCTAGATCTTCCTTACTTTTTGCCCTCTGCATTTAACGAAAGTCATGTGTCTGCAGAAGTGAGGTCAAGGGTGAGAGGCGTGCACCCACGTGACCTCCAGTGGTGATCCCCTGCCCTTGAATGAAGGCCTCTCTGGCCTGGCCTAAGGCACGAGTGGTCCCCAGTCCCTCTTCCACCTCAGCCATCGCCCAGTCACATGGCTCCCGCAGGCCCTGATGTCTGACACCTGCCTCTGCAGGGAGGGGGGGAGGCACTGAACAGGCCAGAGAGAGTGGCCACATCCGGGAAGGACACTGCTGTCCAAGCAGAACTAGACATTCGGGGTCCCCAACCCCCAACAACTGACTTATTCCAAAGCCAGTCCAACCCGGCTGGTGTGGCTCAGCGGTTGAGCGTCGACCTACGAACCAGGAGGTCATGGTTCGATTCTCAGTCAGGGCACGTGCCCATTTGTGAGCTCGATCTCCATTTTGGGATGTGCAGGAGGCCGCCGATCAATGATTCTCTCTCATCACTGATGCTTCTCTCTCTCTCCCCCTCTCCCTTCCTCGCTGACACCAATGAAAATATATTTTTAAAGAGGTTGGTCCAGCACGCTGTCACTATCAGGAGAGAGAATATTCTCTCCTTGCTCATTTCATGACCAACATGGTAGAGCCCACGCGCATCGGAGGCTCAGGAACAAGATGTTTCTGCAGCGGGAGGAGGCTGGCCTGGGCGTCTCTGCCACCCACAGTCCCCGTGGACCAGCCCCAAGTTCACTGGCCCCGCAATCACACAGCAAAGCACACAGAGCTGATGACACGGGGACTCCTGGGAAGGAAACCCCGGCAGACGCAGAGCCCAGCCCTGAGCGCCTACCCCAAGAGCACCTTCCCTGACGCTGTCCTCTCTCCCCGGGGGCAGAGATCCAGGAGCGCATCGTGTGCGGGGGACGGGGGGCAAAGCCGGAAGGCAGGGGGCAGGCGCTCACCCACCTGGGAAGCCGTCGTCGTCGAGGTCCCCCAAGCTGGCGATGCTCTCCCCGAAGTGTGCGTTGTAGGCGCCATCCCCGGCCAGGGCCAGCTGCTCCTCCAGGGCTCCCTGGGAAACAGGATGGAGGAAAGACGGAAAGCAAAGCAAAAACACAATCACATCAAAAAACAGCTGGGAACGCCACCTCGTGAAGGCACCCCCACGGACAGGAAGCACCTGGGCAGAATCAAAGGCACCCCAACCCCTCTCTCCTGGAGGCAAGAGGCGCCCCTTTCCACCTGGGCAGCACGGGGCTCTCTGACAGCCCGGATGCCTTTTGGAGGGAGCGGGCAGGAGACAGCCGATCAATGATTCTCTCTCATCATTGATGTTTCTCTCTCTCTGTCTCTCCCTTCTCCCTTCCTCTCTGAAGTCAATAAAATATATATATATATATTTTTTAAATATATTTTATTGATTTTTTACAGAGAGGAAGGGAGAGGGATAGAGAGCCAGAAACATCGATGAGAGAGAGACATCGATCAGCCGCTTCCTGCACACCCCCTACTGGGGATGTGCCCGCATCCAAGGTACATGCCCCCAACTGGAATCAAACCTGGGACCTTTCAGTCCCCGGGCTGACGCTCTATCCACTGAGCCAAACCGGTTTCGGCAATATATATTTTTTAAAATAGGAAGAGGTTTAAGAGAAATAAGAATACTTAGGTACTTAGGGTTAGCACTTGGCTTTAAGGAACATGGGTGGTGGTGGGGGGTGAGATGTGTGGGTGAAATGTTACCAGAGACGATCTGGGGAACTCTCCCGCTCCAAGTGGCCACGCCCCGACTTAGACACATTGTCGGGCTGTCCATCTGGTCGCCTGATGGCCTCAGACAAGTGAACACCCACATCGATGTGTCCGTCAAACACAGTAGCTGGTGGGGGCTGAATGAATGCCCGCTGTTCTCGCCTCCACAATGAGCACCTCATTTCCCCCCTGCTCCCCTGCCCCCCACTGTGATGTCAGCGGGGCTGCAGGTGGCCAGTCGCTGCACCAGGTACCAGGAAGCGTCATCCTCCCCCTGTGTAGATCCACCTTGCAAAGAGCTTGCAAACATCCCAGAAAGCTCAAGGCTGGCATGTGCCCTGGCTCCTCTTTCAGTGGCTGCCATTTCTGCCTGGCACCCACCCGCCTGGTTACGGGGACACACCAGCGCCTCTTCCCCAACCAGGGTAACTAGCATCTTGTGGGTGCTTAAAAGGATACTCGCTGACTTTTTCTGATTAGGAAAGCATGGCATGTTTGCCGTTTGGCTGAAGGTAAGAGTAAACATCTGCCCAGACCACCACCCAGAGCGGTGTTATTCTGCTTCTCTCGGTACGCGCTGTATTTTTAAAAGTTGTTTGTAAACACAATTTTTAATCCTGCGTTTCACTGATTGTCTCATAAGCATTTCCTAACGTTAGCTCAAAGGCTGGTGGTACCAGAATTTCTTCCTTTAACCATTTCCTCCTGGATGAACACTCTTACTTCCAGGTCCTGAAAAGATTCCGCTTTCTCACTGGTCTCCCACTCACCGCCCCCTGCATCTCCAATCCTGTCCCTCCCCACCCCCACCCTCCACTCGGCTGAAGTGGGGCAGAGACGTCTTTCTGCCCCATCACATCCCTTTCACAATTCTGCACAATAAGGGACATCTGATTATGGCCCTTGGCCCCACCCAGCCCCCTGTGGCCTCACACTTCCACCCACTCGCCCAGCCCCCAGCCCATTCCTGCCTGTCCACCTACTCCTACTCCTTCCTTGAGATTCCTTCTAGCCATGTGTCCTCTGAGAAGGACTCTCTGCTGCCCGGGCAGGTGTGTGTGCACACCGAGGAAGGCAGCACCATCTAGAGAGGAAGCTGCGAATTCAGCCTGCCCGGGTTCAAATCCCGGCCCCACCACTTATTGGCTGTGTGATTTGGGGCAGGTTACCTGACCTCTCTGGGCCTCTGTGTTTTTTTTTTCCCACCTGAAGCCACTGATACCAGGTGCACACATCATACCGAACTCATTCACAGAGAGCAGGAGGACCAGTTCCTGGTACCCGGGAGGCACTCAAACCACAGCCATTAGGATTTTTCTGAACCCCGGTGTGTTGGCGGTTGTGACTTCCCATCAGGGGGAACCCTGAGCTTTCTGAAGGCAGGAAGTAGGTCTTCTCACCTCCTCGGGGTCACCAGAGGGGTGCTGGGTCACTACTCATGAGACATGTCCCCCTCCCCTGCCCCATCCCCAGGCGACCCAGCACGGTACTCACATTTCCTCTGTTGATGTAGACGGTGACCTGCCCCTCGTCCCTGACCTCAGAAAACATGGGGGCCCCCACCAGCAGGTCGGAGAGGCCGTCCGCGTTCAGGTCAACTGCACATAAGGAGGAGCCGAAGTAAGAGCCCATCTGCAACCAAGTCGAGTTGCAACAAAGCGTTCAGTGTCTGCCC
Source organism: Lasiurus cinereus (assembly GCA_011751065.1). Lineage (NCBI taxonomy): Eukaryota > Metazoa > Chordata > Mammalia > Chiroptera > Vespertilionidae > Lasiurus > Lasiurus cinereus. Next base: position 4,018,909 of record JAAGEH010000143.1, read on the forward strand.
TCACACAGCAGGCCCTCGCGCTCCTCCAGCCCGGACCCCGCCGAGGCCCCCACGGTGGCCCTGCCCGCCAGCCCGAATGCCCAGGTGAGCGGGCAAACACCCCACTTCCCTGAGTCTTGCAGCTGTGATGCAGAGCCCCCGGGCGCCACGAGACCAGAACTAACTGGCCTAGAGTCCCCTGTCCTGGAGCCCTACCCAGGGGGACCCCAAACAGACCCATCCCGGGAGAACGAGGCACTGTTTTTGTTTGTTTGTTTTTTAATATATTTTATTGATTTTTTTACAGAGAGGAAAGGAGAGGAATAGAGAGTTAGAAACATCTATGAGAGAGAAACATCGATCAGTCGCCTCCTGCACACCCTTTACTGGGGATGTGCCCGCAACCGAGGTACATGCCCTTAGGGAATCGAACCTGGGACCTTTCAGTCCACAGGCTGACGCTCTATCCACTGACCCATTTTGGGAGAACGAGGCACTGTCTAAAAATACAAACTGAGGCTCCAAATATAGGCCCCAACCATCCTAAAAGCACCTCGTGATTCAGACATCTGACAAGGCCCAGCAAACAGGAGTGTGACGTTTCAGAGCACGAGAAGGCAGGAAGCAAGTGTGACATGGGAAACGGGTGCCCCGCCCCCATCTCTCCTCTCCTGCCCCCCACCTCCCAGCCCTGTGCACAGCTGAAGGCCAGTTAGGAACCTCCAAGCTAAAGAGACAGAAAAAGGGAGAACTCGGGGGACCACTGCATGGATGAGGGACCCAGCCAGGCTACCCGGGGGCTCCCTTCCTCCTAGCCTCATCTAGCCCCTATTACCTTCAAATCGGGGTTCTCACACCCAAATGGGAATGGGGTCCAGGCGAGTGACATTATAGGTAAGAAACGAGTAACAGTGCGAGAATGCTTACAGGTGGCAAGTGACGTAGGCTTCCGAGGCCAAGACACAATAGGGAGCGGTGGGGAGACAGGCAAACTGGCGCCCCCAGACCCAGCAACGGGACCACTCCTACCCAGCTTCCGTCAACTGCACCCCTGGAAGGCCAGCCTTCCCACTTTCCTGGAGAAGCCCCAAACTAAAGCATCTATTGGAAGGAGGACCTATTTTTTGTTTAATGACAGCAACTAATTCATATTTTAAAAAGAAACAAACAGCCCTAACCGATTTTGCTCAGTGGATAGAGCGTCGGCCTGCAGACTGAAGGGTCCCAGGTTTGATTCCAGTCCAGGGCATGTACCTTGGTTGTGGGCACATCCCCAGGGCAGGAGGCGGCTGATGGATGTTTCTCTCTCATGGATGTTTCTAACTCTCTCTCTCTCTCCTTTCCTCTCTGTAAAAAAATCAATAAAATATATATTTTTTAAAAAGAAACAAACATACTACAGAGGACAAACAAAAGTCTGTGTGGGCTGCATCCTTTCCCGAGCCTGCCAGCATGCCAACCCTGACTTTTATTAAAAAGGCTGTCTTTTAACCATCCATGTTTCCAGATAAAAGGGCTCTGGTTCGATGGACAGGAAGCTGCATTTTCTTTTGCCGCTGCCAGGAGGTGGACAGCTGACCCCGCGGAGCAGGACACAGGTGGAGGGCACTCCAGACCCCGCCCTGCGGTGACCCTGGGCCGAGAGGACTCGGATGCCCTTTCCCAGTCCCATGCCCAGGCCACCTGCACTCAACCCATATGCCCTCCCCACACCCATGCCCTAGAGAGGAGGGCAGGGACGGTCCCGAGGCACGGGCGGCAGGGGCATAGACACCGGCTGCCAGGCCCCTACTCCGTGGCTGTGCCCATCTTCCTCTCCGGACATGAATAAAGGGGCAGAACCCGGCAAGGCCCCCGCGAGCGATGTGTCTCATGCTAACGGGCTGTTTCACTTGGCACGGTGTGCGGTGTTCACTCAGGAACCCCTGGACGTGAAGGTTCCTATCTGTGTTTGGACACACTGATGCATCACATACTCTGTCAATTCCATAAAACGTCACCACGGCAACAATGCACTGTGGGGTGCACAGTCCTTGCTCCGAGCACTCCCCTCAGCCTGGGAATGCGGGGACGTGTGCCTCTATTAGCAGCTGGCTTGCTGCACACGCGCTGGTGATTCCTCATGTGTCCTCTGCATGAAGCATGTCCACCAAGGAAGACCAGAACTGAGCGTTTTCTTATTTTTCCTCAGAGTGAGGCTAGGAGATAACGACTCTCTGATCAAGTTCTGGCCACACGAAAGCAGCAGGGACTGGGGCTTTCCGGAGTCGGACCCCTCTTGTGTGTGTGTGAGACATTGTAAAAGGCAGCCTTTGAGAGCCTGGGGTCATGACCTGCCCCTCTGAAAATGACGGAGAAGTCAGACAGGCAAGAATTCCTCACATCTTCGGGGAGAAAGCAGAATAAAATGCCCGAGGAGAAGAAGGGTCTATTTCAAAACCAGAAAGAGGCAACGGGGGGAAGCTAGGAGACGGTGCAACAGGAGGGCAAGAGGGGTGAGTCTGGTACAGTGCCAGGAGCGGGCAAGACCAGCCCTAAAGAGCGGGCAAGCTCACGCCCTCCTGGGTCCTGGGGCCTCTTCTGCACGAATGAATGCACTGTGATTTCTTTCTGATGCCGGGGGTGCTTGGAAACCTTTGGGGAACTGCTCACGGTCCTTTTCCAGGGCTGCTGCTCTGGGGTTGGAAATGTTAAAATCACACAGGCAGCCGGCTCTCTGGGGAATGCAGAGCTGTTCTCGGGGAGAAATGTCTCAAAACCGAGTTTGGGGGTGCATTTAAAAAACAAACAAACTGAAAATGCGATGACAATTCAGTACTGAGGAGGTGCATTCAGGCTGCTAAAACTGCACAAAAGGAGTTGATTTTTGTCCTGGCCATAGGATTCGTCATCAGAACGAGATGGAACTCAGACGGCAGGTCTGACTCTGAGCAGAAGCTGAATGAGGGCTGGGACACATGGCCGCCCAGGAAAGAAACAGCCTCCCCACCCACCACCCCCAATTATATGGGCAGTGGAAGGGAAAGCACCTTCTACAGTCTCCGGGTGTCTTCCTCCTCTCCCCCCAGCTCAGGAAAGGCCTCCACCAAGACAAGCCTCTGACCTCCCTGCCTCGCCTCCCAGCCCGAACTCCTGTCCCCTTAAGTCACGCTAAGCCAGCCTGCCGATCTAGGCCGCACTGAGGAGGGGGTGCAGAGAAGGCCATGTGTAATAATCAGAGTCATCTCCACCTGGCTTACTTTCAGACCACGGTGCAGGACGGATAGCAAATAGGATGGAAAATCGGCAGGAATCTGAATCAGGGACAGGAGGAGGACACAGGCAAATAAAGTTTGCCCAAGTCTAATGTGAGGGCTATTTCTTCCTTTTTTTTAAAACTATATTTTATTGATTTTTCACAGAGAGGAAGGGAGAGGGACAGAGAGAAACATCAATGAGAGACAAACATCCATCAGCTGCCTCCTGCACACTCCTCACTGGGGATGTGCCCACAATCAAGGTACATGCCCTTGACTGGAATCAAACCTGGGACCCTTGAGTCCGCAGGCCAACGCTCTATCCACTGAGCCAAACTGGTTAGGGCAAGGGCTATTTCTATTCCAAGGCTCCAAAGGGAAATGGGTGACTGTTTCTGGTTTTTCTTGGTGTGACAGACAACAGTCCCTGCGGCAATGGTGGCAGAGGGCTCAGATGCCAGGTGGCGGGGGTGAAGCTATGCTGGTGAGAGAGGGAGCGTGAGACCCGTTTGTCTGTGGGCCTCCTTGGGAAATAATCAGGTCTGCTTGCTACCTGTGCACAACTGTGCGCAATCTCTCTGGGGGTGCAGAGGTGTACGTATGAGGCAAAGGCAGGCAGACACACACACAGATGGAGAGAGAGACAGAGAGGCCGAGACAAACAGGGCATGCATGATGACCGTGTGAAATACAACCTGTTCCCAAAACACTCTATGCTCAACTTGGCCCCGTACAAGCTCACCTGGTACCTCTCTCCAACAACAACCTGAATCCGTGAATCTGCAGGTTACACTCCATGCTGAGCAGGCAAAGAAAGGCATCGACAGGCCACAGAACCACCATTTAAACAAGGTCCCAGAGACAGCCGTGACACCCTCTTCCAGCGGGTAAAATCGGATGGCCCCATGATGACGACTCTCAAACCACATGAACACGTATACCGAGAATCTTACCTTTTTACCCGATGCCTGGAAAATCTTGATCAAGGTGCCCGATCTTCGGTCAGCTCTAAAAATATAAACCTAGGAGATGAAAAAAGAAAATCTAGTTAAGATGGAAGCAAGGAGCCAAGACATTTACCAGCATCCTCCCGGGAGTCCTACTGAAATGGCTGACGGGGCACAGGACAGGGGTGTTTCTGCCAGTGATGCTAATGCCATCCACGTGGCTCTCACTCCATCAGCTCTGCAAAGGAAGTGTCGTCCTTCCCCTCCTCCGCTCCTGGCCACCTCACGGAGGAAGCCACGCATAATAGGACCCAGGGAGCTTCCAAATTCCCAGCAAACAATTCAACACTGAGAAGAGGGGTTTTCTTCCTCGAAATCGCTCTTTCAGTCCTAAGAGTGAGAGCTTGAGCAGGCACCCGACATAATAAAAGGCAAATATGCCAATTGTCCCCTCGGGAGTTCAACCGATTGGGAGTTCAATCGCCCGCTATGACATGTGCTGACAAATAGGGGGGCAGCGCAGAACGAAAGAAGGCCTCAGCCAGCAGCCGGGAAAAGCAAGGCCCCAATGGGCCCTGATCGCCGGCCAGGTCTAGGGACCCTGCCCGTGCACAGATTTCATGCACCGGGCCTCCTAGTGTCAAGAGAAGAGGGAGGGAGGCATTTCAGACCAAGCAGTTTTCCAAAACAGACCATGAGAGCCATGGCATTTGCTTGTGTAAACAGGAATTTAGCTGGCAAACTCCAGAGTTAAACATTCAATACATTTCTTTATGGGATGGGGGGAGACGGGGGGGGGGGGGACTTTTCAGTACCTTTTGGGTGCATTTTATACTATAAGTCTCCACCACAGAGAAGATCAATGAGGTGGAACTTCCTAAGAGACTTAAGGATGGAAGTTCTTTTTCAAGTTACATCTTGTGGGAAGAGACTGTCTCCTAAGAAGCAGGATAAGGGACCTCTCATAGGGTGAACTGTGGCAGTGTGAGTATTGTCATGCCCAGATAACAGAAATCAAAACAGCCGCCCAAATCCTGCAGGGCGAGGACCTTGCGGGGGTGCCTGGGAATCAGGTCTGCCCCCGCTCCCCTCCCTGGGGATCTGGAACAGCCAGCAGGTTTATCACCGGTGACCCGTTTCCCCAGCGCCTCTCCAGTGGCCCAACTGAAAGCAACATCAGCCGAGGCCTGGGTGTCACTGGGAACTGGGGGGGGGGAGGATGAGGGGCTTTTATCGATGTCACCAAGATGCCGGGCTCTGCAGCTCCTCCCCCCAAAGACATTATCAATGTGGGAACAGCGTGCGGCACTTCCCCATCCCTCCACGGTGCAGAGGAAGCCACGTGACTCAGAAAGACCCATATCTTCTAGAAGTCACCAGAGTTCATCCACGTGCTCAGTGCCCTGGCATTTTCCCTGCTTTCATTTTCAAAGGCCCTTTCTCCACAGCATGGGCGTCGCGGGGAGGAGGCACCTGCTCCAGAAACACCAGCGGTGACCCCTAATCCTGCCCAGGAGGATGCAGGGAGATGACCCCCAGAAACACATCTCAGTCAAGCGGGTCAGCTAGTCATACGGATGCCCGGGCTGCAGGCTCCAATGAACAGTGATCTCGGCCCGACCCCATTACTCTGAGCCCCCCGAGATATGGTTAGACTACCTGAGGTCTACCCCAGGGGCTCAGACCCAGAGACAATTCCTCTGTTCAGTCTTTTCCACGAGAGAACCCACAGAGTGTATTAAAAATGCAGAATCCGCCGAGACTGGTTTGGCTCAGTGGATAGAGTGTCAGCCTGCAGACTGAAAGGTCCCAGGTTCGATTCCGGTCAGGGGCATATACCTTGGTTGCGGGTGCATCCCCAGTAGGGGGCGTGCAGGAGGCAGCTGATCGCTGTCTCTCTCTCATTGATGTTTCTGACTTTCTATCCCTCTCCCTTCCTCTCTGTAAACAAAAAAAATCAATAAAATATATTTAAAAAAAAATGCAGAATCCTGACTCATGTGGACCGACCCCACCTCCTCAATCTGGATTTCCTGTTCGCCGGAGCCAAAGATGGATCAAGCAGAGTTCTCTGCAGGGTGAGGCACCAACTGAGATTCCCAAAGGGGTTCAGACAGCTCTGGGTCCATGGGGTCTATTCTAGACGCTGGGCGGATACTTTAGGGAATGTGACCCACCTATTCCCAGTCTACCCTTTGGGCTGCACCAGTCTTGGGTCCAAAACATTGGGGGAAATAAATATAAGAATCTAGGCGCAAAGATAAATTCCCAAAGATATCGGGGACTAGACCTGGCCCCATGAGATCAAAGTCAAACTTGGGAAGGGTTTGAGAAAGTGGGGGATTTGAAGTTAGCAAGAGAGGTCTGGGGGAGGGCGCTGAAATGTAGAATTTAATGAATGTGAATACATGCCAAGGTCAGTCTAATAATCTCACTTGCACACGCATGTGTGCACACACAGAGTCGGCTGTGAAAAGCATTCTCAGACGTGAATGTGCAGGGAATGGAGAGAACTCTCCACACTCTGATTAAGCTTCAAGGTCAACTCCCAGAAGTGGTTGGGAGGAGACAGCAGAGGTGCCTCGATACTTGGTCACTTACCTGCCACCCAACAGAATCTTCAGATCAAAGTGAGTTGACAAACCCGGTAACAGCCACAATGCGCCCCCGGCCCCCCGCCCCCCCCCCCCCGCCCCCGGCCACCAGGCTATTCCAAAGGCTATTCTCCTACCTTTCCAATGCCTTCATCCTGCGGGGCGCCTCCCACCACGTCAGTGGTGCTCGGGTGAGAGAAGTGGCCGGCGGTCACGGCGTAGCCTGTAAAGAAGGGGCAGAGGCCGAGGCCGGGGTTGAGAAACAAAGACGGGGAAGAGAAGGATCCATCAGAAGGAGACGTTTCTCGGGTAACCCCAATCTATAGACAGCTGGTATCCAGCCAATCTTGGCTCCAATGGCAGTTGTTGGTCTTCTCAGGGTGGAAAACCTCATCTCACACAAGGACATGTTCACCAGGACACGGGGGACAAGAAAGAGGGGTCTCTGACTGTCTGCTTTGGGGCAGATACTGCGCTACATACTCCACATCTGTTTTCTTTTCCTTACTGATGTATACAGGACACATATCGAAAGTGTAGGACTTCATGAATGTGGATACTTGTATACAACCATGTAATCACCACCCAGAGTGGACGTAACCATGGAAACACAACCAAGGAGGATCCCTCATGCCCTTTCTCAGTCAGTGCTCCGGCACAAGTAGCCACTCCTCAGCTTTCTATCACCACAGCTATGTTCTCCTGATCTCGAACTTCACTCACTCAACACTAACTGTCACATCCATCTGCGTAGTTTCTTTTTATTGTTGATTAATGTTTAATTGCATGAATATATCATAGTATCTCCCACTCCCCCCCCCTCTATTGCTAGGCATTTGGTGTGCCTCCACTTTGGGGCTATTATGAACAGCTTGTACGTGTGCTTTGATGTCATCGTGGCCTTTAACCTCCCAACTCTAGGGGGAAGACAGGATTACCATATTTTCTGGCGTATAAGACGACCCCCAACTTTTCCAGTTAAAATATAGAGTTTGGGATATACTCGCCCTATAAGACGACACGCGTCGTATAAGATGACCCCCGACTTTTGAGAAGATTTTCCTGGGTTTAAAAAGTCATCTTATACACCGGAAAATATGATATTTCTTCTGTTTTAGAGATGTGATTAATGGAGATTCCCAAGACCACACAGTAAGATTCAAATCCAATCTGTGTGCCTCCCACGCCCCTGCTGTTAACCATTGTGCTACACTCCCTCCTCAGAGAAGGCAGAAAGAAGCTAAGAGGGATGAATGGATGGATGGATGGATGGGCAGGCAACGAATCGGGATACAAAAGGAATCTAGAAAGAAAGGAAAAAGTTGTCTGAGTTCAATCTAAATGTTTCCTGCACCTTCTGGAAGCTGACAGGTTGAAACCTGTCTCCTCTGGCCGGCAGAAACCCTGTGCAGAATGCCATACAGTCCCCAAACCTTGTCACCCACCTCAAACCCTAGAGCTGTGACCATAAGCGCTTTGAGCTTTGAGATGAGACCACATAAAGGTCCATTCGTATTCGCCATGCGGCTGCTCTCTCTCAGACTGGAGGCTCGTGTTACCCAAGAGTCTTCTGAGCGACAGCAAAGCCTCCAGGGCGCCTCACAAAGCCGGCAGCAGATGGGGCCTCTGTTCTGTATGAGGGGAGAAGCCCCCAGCCCTAAGGCGAGACCCCACAGCCACCGCCAAGCCTCTCTCCTGCCTCCTTTTCATTCCTCACCTACGAAGCACTAGGAACAGCGCTGAGTCCTGGAAATGCGAGACAAACGCCCCACGGCCAAGGTGCCCCCAGCCGGACGAAGGTCAGCGGTGTCTCCACGGCACGCACAGGGGAGGCAGCTCTGGGCTCAGACCGTGAGCTCGGAAACCACGGGTTTCCTAGTAAACCCCACGTTGCCCTTGAAGAGCCACGTGACCTTGACTAATTCTGTAACATCTCCATACCTCCGTTTCTTGAGCTATAACACGTGGATGGAAGATAACAGCTATCTTCCAAGGCTGTTTTGGGAATGAAAAGAAACAAAAGGCAGAGCCTGGCATACAGTAAGTGCTCAATAAATGACAGGACCAAGGAGCTGGGAGCACAGGGCAGCGAACGCCACAAGGACTCCGAGTCAAGGTGTTATGGTTCATTCACTGGGGAAAACCGGGCCGTTAGAAGGGAAAAGGGAAGTGGACAACCCCCGACTGCCTTCTCCCAAGAGAATCTCTGTGACAAGGGGGCGGGGCTCCCCCAGATTTACGTTATGTGTCATGTATGCGAAAGAGCATCGTTTTCTCATCACTGGGCCTGCCTCAGGTTAGCTTCCTTTTCAGCCCAGAATTCCGGCATTGAGGGCATGAATTAGAGAGAAGCCACATGGAACTCCCATGGACACAAGCACAGACAGTCTATCCTGTTCTTAAAGAGGCACGATCGTGCCCGGCCTCCTCCTTGCCTGGTGGCTGGCTGCTTGCTTCCGTTGTGTCTGTCTTCTTTCAAGAAGATTGCAAAGGTTGATTACAAAGGTTCGAGCCTTTGATCAAACCCCAGCATGAGGCTGCCATCCATCGTGATCACTTCTGACTCTGATTATCTCTATTTGCAACCATCTTTGTGGCCAGGAAGCAGACAAAGGAACGGCATGGAAAATCAGGATCTGCCGAAACCGGTTTGGCTCAGTGGATAGAGCATCAGCCTGCGGACTGAAAGGTCCCGGGTTCGATGCCCATCAAGGGCATGTCCCTTGGTTGTGGGCACATCCCCAATGGGGGTTGTGCAGGAGGCGGCTGATCGATGTTTCTTTCTCATTGATGTTTCTAACTCTCCCTCTCCCTTCCTCCCTGTAAAAAAATCAATAAAATATATTAGGAAGGAAGGAAGGAAGGAAGGAAAGAAGGAACTGGGATTCTATTGCACTCATTTTGTATCTGATCATTTGAACTTGAGTAACTGCTCAAATAAGAAAAGAAAACTTTTGCTTCCCCCGAAGTTCAACCGTCAGCTCTTTAACCAAATCACAGTTTGAATTCAGTTCCCTGCTCTGTTTCTCCTGTATGTGGGGCTGGATGTTAAGGGACCATGGCTAAAACTGTAACTGATTGCTGGTACGGAGGTCAACGCTGGCAAGTCCTTTTCACCCCCAGTAAAGTACCATATTTTCTGGCATAGAAGAGGACTTTTTAACCCAGGAAAATCTTCTCAAAAGTCGGGGGTCGACTTATACGCTGGGTGTCATCTTATAGGGCGGGTATATCCCAAACTCTATATATTAACTGGAAAAGTCGGGGGTCGTCTTATACACCCAGTCGTCTTATACGCCGGAAAATATGGTAACAATTCTTGAACGTGGTGGCCATCGCTCCTGTGTTCCTTGCCACCTGCACCTCCCTGAGCTGCTACTCACCCAGGTAAGTGTACCGCCTGTTCATGATGGCCTCGTCGTTCAGCTTGAAGTAGGTGTTGTCCGTCAGGTTCAGCACCTTGACCGTCCCGGCCCAGTAAAAGGACCCCGGGGCGCCCATCACCACCAGCTCCTGCCGAGGAGAAGGTCGAAGGTGGTCAGGAAGGAGGCGGCAGAGGGGAGCAGGCAGGGAGGTGAGAACCACAGTCACAACGAGGAACGTGTGCGTCTTACAGACACCTCACCGGGGACTCTCCTGGGCTGAGCCGTACAGAAACCATGCCGCCCGCTTCCCTGGCGTTGTGGAGTGTATGTATACATTGTATGTATACACGGACAGGGCTACCGCGAACAGAGACCAAGGTAACGGGGCACATTGATAAGACGGGTAACACTGCATCTCTGTCCTGCCCACAGAGGAAGCTTCACGGATGTCCTTCCTGTCCCACCAGGATCAAACAAGGAAACGGCAAAGCTTTGACTCTGCCCGAATTCCAGGGAGCGAGGCTCAGGGAAAGATACCACCCCCCCCACTAATCCAGCCAGGCCTGCAGCGCCACTACCGAGCAAGAGAAAAACAGGGAGCAAAATCTGCTTTGCAAAAAAATAATAATAATAATTTTAAAAAAGGCAGGAATTCCCTTCCAGTCCTCACGCAAGCCTGTCAGAAACGGCGCTGAAGCTGGGTGTTCTGACCCCTGTGCCCCCTGCGAGCTCAGAAGGAGGACAGTAAGAGAGCAGAGAGCCCCCGCAGGGAAGGAGGCGGACTGGAAGGAGAAGAGACCACGGACAGCCGGAGACAGCGCTGCTGTTTATTGCTTTTTGCTCGGTTGGGTGGGTGCTTGCTTAATCCTCCCCCGAGGATATTTTTCCCATTGATTTTTAGAGAGAGGAGAAGGGAGAAGGAGAGACACACAGAGAGAAACATCAACGTGAGAGGCACACAGTGACGGCTTGCCTCCCGCACGAGTCCCGATCAGGGCAGGGAAGCAAGTCAACAACCAAGGTACTTGCCCTGGACCCTCCAGACCCAGGGCCGGCGCTCTAACCACTGAGCAAAACAGGCCAGGGCAGCACTGCTCTTGCAAACTGATCTGGAACCACAAAGGCACATCTGTCTCCAGCATTTCGATGAGCAGCAAGGGGCCAGCAACCTGGACCAGCCGGAGCGCCCGTCGGTGCTACGAAAGCATCCGGGGACCAACGCTGGGGAGAATTCTACACTCAGAGGGACTCGGGGCGGGGACCCATAGAAGGCAGCACGAACATCTGCATGACCTTACCCTTTACAAGATGCCTCCCGGTGCCAACAGAAGCTGCCAATGGCCAAGACAGCTCACAGCGGGATTCTAAGTCCCGGTGCGTCCGTTAGACAGGTTCTGTGGCAGTAAAAATACTTTTATCTGCCCAAACCGGGTAGCTCAGTGAACAGAGCGTTGGCCTGCGGACTGAAAGGTCCCGGGTTCGATTCCAGTCAGGGGCATGTACCTTGCTTGCGGGCACATTCCCAGGAGGGGGTGTGCAGAAGGCAGCTGATTGATATTGCTAACTCTCTGTCCCTCCCTCTTCCTCTCCGTAAAGTCAATAAAATATTTTTTTTAAAAAATACTTCCATCTAATGGCACAGAGTCACACAGTGCTCCTGGGCATGAGCAGGCTTATGAAAGAAAAGGGAACACAGACAGACAGACAGAGACCAGAAGCGTAAGCTCCAAAACATGTGTGGTTTTTCCACGAGGCGACGGGATTTCAGGAATCCCTTTTTATTTATTTATTTTTTATCCCCAAGGCTTATTTTTCTCTGTGTTTTCTCAAATTTCTAGAACAACGATTAAACACTGATGACGAAGTCATCTCAGAAAATGCGAAATGGGCCCTGGCCAGTGTTGCTCAGTGGTGAGAGTGTCAGCCCATGCCCAGAAGGGTCTCGGGTTTGATTCCCAGCCAAGGGCATGTACTGGGTTCGCAGGGTTGATCCACGGCTGGGCCTGCAGTGTGTGGAGGAGGCGACCAATCTATGTGTCTGTCTCCCTCTCTTCCCCTCCCCCCATCCTCTCTAAAAAAAAATCAATGGAAAAAATATCCTCGGGGGAGAATTAGCAAACAAAAAAAACACGAAAATGCAAAATGTGTTCCTGGGATGACGCAGTTCAGGCATCGAAAGGGAGCACAGGGCCAAAACCGGTGTGGCTCAGTGGATAGAGCGTTGGCCTGTGGACTGAAGGGTCCTGGGTTCGATTCCGGTCAAGGGCAGGTGCCTTGGTTGTGGGCACATCCCCAGTAGGGGGTGTGCAGGAGGCAGTTGATCGGTGTTTCTCTCTCATTGTGTTCCTAACTCTCTATCCCTCTCCCTTCCTCTCCGTAAGAAATCAATAAAATATATTTTTTCAAAAAAAAAAAAAAGAAAAGAAAGGAAGCACAGGTTGCGAGGAGGCTTGAGGGGCCGAGGGAAGCGAGGTGCCCACTGTGCCCGGCTGAGCCCTTCCTTCCTTCCTTCCTGCCCCGGGGGGCCGGGGGGAGAGAAGCAGGCCTCTCCCTAAAGGTCCCTCGTATCTGGCTTTTTCCATCCAGGGCGGGTGATGCCTGTATCTCTTGGCACTGCCTGCTGGTGCCAGGAAATGTGAGTGACGCGTTAGCTCCCCACCCCCCAGGACCAGCCAAGGCCATCACCCACAGACACGCAAGCTTCTCCAGGAGCCGGGGGCCACCACCGCCTGGAGTTTTGCCTGTGGAGACCCATCCGTGAACAGAGTGGGCCTTGCTCACAGAGCCTCAGGGTGCCGGGGTGTCTGGGGGTGCTGAGAGAGGCTGGGGTTTCCTCTGCACCCTGCATGGTGGTGGGAGCTGGAAGGCAGAGGAATGTGCGGGTTCGACCGTGAAAGTCTGTGCCGAACGGCCTTGCCCCCAGGTGTCTCCCCACTTCCGCCTCCGACGCTGGCGGGGCTGTCCCCGTCTTTTCCCGCCGCTTGGGGGTGTCCATCCCCTCTGCTCCCCTAAACTACAAAAATACATGAAGGTCCCGGGAGATCCCCGCGTATCCTCAACGGCCGGGAAAACTCCCGGGGTGTCCGTACCTCGCCCAGCTTGGATAACCCCGGGGTCACCGGCCTCCAGGTCAGCAGGCCCTCGGGGGCGGAGTGTGTCAGGGCCACAGGGCCAGCTTGGGACCAGCTGCCGGCCCCGTGCAGGGCCTCCGGCTCCAGCCCCAGCGGCGAGGTCAGCGGGAGGGCAGGGGAGGGAGTAGCCGGCATGACCCCTTCCCCCCGTTTCCTGCGCAGCCTGCGACAGCTGAGCTCCCAGAAAGCAGGGAACAGGGGGTTCACCGCCCTCCAGGTCGGGGAGGCCAGAGGCCTGGGAACGGAGCACAGGCCAAAGCCCACAGCGGGGCCAGGAGACGGCGTGACTGGGTCAGAGGGCTGAGCCTCGGGCGCTGCCAGTTCCCCTAATTCCCTCCCCACCCCCATGCACCAAGGCCCACTGCTGGGGGCTCCCAGGGCAGTGGGCACATGCTGAGGCTTGGCGGTTCCCCTGCCCGCCTTGAGCTGGCCCAGCCACCTGGGTTTCCCCTGCCCCTCCCGCCTGTTCCCCCTATGGAGCCCTCCTCCAGCCCAGCCCTAAAGCCCTCATGTTCTCCCCCGACTTTCTGGCCGAGGTGACCACCACGATGCCCCCTCACCGGGGACTCACTCTCTCTCCCTTTAGTTCTTCATCAACACCTCTGATGAGTCCTCAGGTCTTCCATGAGGCTCCTTTCTCCCTGCCCCCATCGATGAAAGGAGGCGTGCTGCCCGCACCCCTTGGCCTGCACGCTAAGCACACGCCGTCCCACAGACAGTGACTGGCACGGGCCAGACCCGAGTTTCTAACTCAGGCGGGGATCGGGCCCCTCTATCCAAATACCTTCTGGAAACATCTACGCATGTGCCTCAGCCCCGCACTCAGCCCCTGCCTGAAGCAGACACCCCCTCCCCCCGCTGCCAGGGGACCCATCTCAGTGAGTCCTCCTTGGGGGGCCCTCCACCCCCCCCACACACACACCAGGATTCCTCTCCCCTCGCCCTCTGCCCACTCAGCCCAGTGGTACCGCCTTCTGACTCTCCAACTCCCGCCCCCTTTTCATCCCCACAGGTCTCCCTGGCCTGCACTGTTGCTTCTAGCACGTTCCTCCCGTCTCTGAAAGTGCTAGAAGGAAATCCAGGTGGGCATGTTATCGTCCCAGGACGGGGAGACACCGGGGGGCAAGCCCATGCATTCCTCTGCCATCCTACCATCACAGCCCCCTCCCTGGCCTCCCTCTAGCCCCTCCCACTTCCAAATTCCGGGGCACACCCAGCCCAGGTAGCCACGCTCCCAACACGGCCATCCACACGTCATCACCCGCGCCTGAACGGACGGGGGGGTCCCTGTCCCCTCCTGGGACACTAGACCTGGCTGGAGGAGGGACGGACACAGAAGTGGCACAATCTGAGCGCTGGCTGGGACGGAAGAGGGTGACCCTGGCACGAGGCGGGATGGTATTTCAATGGGGACCGGAAACGGGTCGGCACACAGGACCAGATCCACCCACTCCACATCCAGGAACACAGCGGGGTTCACTCCGACCACGCCAGGCCTGCCGGAGGAGATGCGGGTGCATTCCAGACACGCGTCCCTCCGGCCGCTGCAAGTGCCAGAAGGACACCCCGGTGGGTGAATTCCAGCCGCAGGACGGGGCGACACCCACCTCGGTGAAGAAGCCTGCTATCCCCGCCTGGCAGGAGCCGTGTTCTTCTCCGTACTTCTTCTTATACTCTGGAGGGGCGGGGAGAGAGCAAACCACAGCCCGGTCAGTGTGTGCCGTCGTGGGGCGGCCGAGCTGGCCACTTCCCCCGGGAGTGGGGGGGACCCGCTGCGGGCTGGGGCCCCCAGGGACGCCGGCCAGCCCGAGGCAGGGCAGGGAAGGCTCGGGAAAGCGGCCTGACCTCAAAAACCCAGACTCTGGTGCCATCTGCCCCGAGGGCGTCCTCACGCATGTGGGGGGGAGAGGAGCAGCAGCCAGGGTGACAGACGGAGGGGGAGGCGGGTGACGACGATCTCATTAGCTTTCGGAGGGACCCCGGGCCCTGGCAGGATGGAGGAGCCGCTAACATGGCCTGCACGTGGGATGCTGTCGCCCTCCCAGCGAGCAGACGGCCAAGCCTCCGAAGAGACACTCCGTACACACAGCTGGAGGCAAGATGGTCTCCTCCATCCGACCCAAACCGGCCATATGCGCCCAAGGGCAGAAGGAGGGGACCCGCCCCTACCCCGGGACCGGTTCCACCATCACTGGTGGCGTGGGGTGACAGACACCATACACTGCCACCCGTTTTCCTTGTTCCACACGAGGAGAGGGGAGGATCTCTCTCTCCAGGTCAAAAGAAAAGTGGGGAGCTCTTTCCTTCCCACTCCCTTCATCCCCAATGCTCCACCCTGCCAGAGGGGGCTGTTTTGGTTTGCAGTTGGCAAGCAAACGCGTTTAGCGTGTTCTCGGCCCCGTGTTCGCTGGGTGGACTCCCACCATGGCACATACCCTTCATCCCCGGGAGCCCGTGTCGCCCTTTACCCGTGGACAGGTAAAACCCGGGAGGCTCAGAGAGGTTGAGCAAACTGTCCAAAGTCACACAGCAAGGAAACACAGCAAAGCCAGGCTTCTACCCCACGCCCGGCGGGCCCCAAAAGCCACATGCTTTCATCTCTGAGGCCCATCCCAGCCTTTGCAAAGCGAGGGATTGCACCACAGCCAGGAAGCAGCCGGCCGTCGGCACTCAGGACATGTGTAAAGACACGGGGAGACGGAGCCAGGTTCAGCTCAGATGACGCAGATCAATGACAGGTGACCCTGACATTGCTGGACACTGGCTCGCGGCTGCCCCTGGGCACCTTCGGGCGTGTGTGTGTGTTGGGGGGGGGGCTGAGCAGCAAAATAACCCAGCGGACACCCCCTCCCCCTGGGGCTCTAAGGCTCGGGTACCATGAGCAGCCATGTACTTACTTTGGAAACTTTTCTACACAAACACACAATCTCCTTCAATCCGAAGCAAAATAAATAATACAAGGGAACAGCGAAGCCGGGATTGCAACACGCGGCGGCTTCCTGCAGCCCGGCTCGGCTGGAGGGGGGGGGGGCAGGGCCCCGGGGACCCGTCCAGAGTAATTCGCTTCCTCCCAGCCCTCACCGCAGAGTCTGGTAACGTTTTCCAGTAAGTGGCCATTAACCGCGGCGCAATTACCGCGGAATGTCACGCCAGTTCCTCGTCCTCCCTGCAGAGGGCTAGCGGCTCCGGCCGGGGCTGGCCACCGGGAGAACTCAGCCGGCCTGCCCCCCCCGGCCCCGGAAGCAGCCCGGGCCGGCGCCACCCGCTTGTTCTCCGCACCATCTCGCCCCGGGGCGGGGCGCGGGGCCCGTGCAAAGTCACCGAGTGCCCAGCCCGTGTGGCTCAGTGGTTGACAGCTGATCTCTGAACCAGGAGCTCCCAGTTTGATTCCCAGATGGGACGCATGCAAGGGCTGTGGGCTCGATCCCCGGTGTGGGGTGTGTAGGAGGAAGCTGATCCATGATTCTCTCTCATGATTTTTTAAAATGTATTATTTTTTTTTAATTCTCTCTCATCATTGATACTTCTATTTCTCTCTCCCTCTCCCTTCCTCTCTGAAATCAATAAAAATATATTTAGAAAAAACACACACAAAACACCAACAGTCACAGATAGGTCCTGCATCAAGTTGTAGGATGGCAAGAAACAATCAAAAGTAATCATAATCGCCGAAACCGGTTTGGTTCAGTGGATAGAGTGTCGGCCTGCGGACTGGAAGGTCCCAGGTTCGATTCCTGTCAAGGGCATGTATCCTGATTGCGGGCACATCCCCAGTAGGGGGTGTGCAGGAGGCGGCTGATCAATGTCTCTCATTGATGTTTCTAACTCTCTACCCTTCTCCCTTTCTCTCTGTAAAAAATCAATAAAAAAATACAAATTTTAAAAAAAGTAATCATCATCCCTACGCGATACGGCACAAGGAGCAGAACGCCCGAACCTGCATGGCTGTATGAAATCTAGAAGGTCTGGAAAAAGCAGACCCTGGGGGCTACACACCCGATTGTCACACCCCAACAAATGAGGCAGAGAAAGGAAACTCAGCTGCCCCCCAACTCAACACCATGCATGACACGGCAGGGCCCCAGTTCGACCTCAGAAGTTGAGGACAGGAATAGGGACGACGTGGGACTCTTCCATGCTTTAAAGAAGCAACGGGTCCGGAGGTCTCTCCCGCAAGGGACACTGAAAAGCTATAGGTCAGAAAACGCCAGCATCCCTCCACATCGTCCCCACACGCTGTGCCAGGAGTGGACCCAGGGTGTCTGAGGTGCCGCCGACGTCCTGGCAGCTGGGAGGACCCCGCTCCCGGCTCCAGGAGAAAGGCCAGCGAAGTGAAGCCTTGTGACTGTCACTTCTGGGCATGTGGCTTTTTGAGCCCACCAAGCAGGCAGCGACCTGGCTCCCCGAATGAGGAGAGGTCGAGGGCACCATCCCACCGTCTCTGATGCCCTGAGCCCCCAGGGACTAACCTGCCTTCTCAGGACGCCCGAAAACAGGACTCAAACCACTGGGGCCTCCTCACTGGAACCCATCCCGCTCCATGAGAAGATGGGCAATGTTCTGACCTCCCAGAATCCTGTGTGACCCCGGGGTCAGCCCCTTACTTTGGAAGAGGGTCCCCCCGTCCAACCCCACAAACTCTGGGAGGAAGGGGGAAGTTGTAGCAACTCCAGCCTCGGAAGGCGCCAAGGATGGGACCGGATTAGACAGCTTCACATGCCAAGCCCCCCCCACCCCCGCAGCCTTCCAGAAGCTTCCTCTGCTCCTCTGTCAAGGTGACTTTGCAGGTAAAGGTACATGAGACCCTCTCCTCATCACACAACGTGTTTCTTCATCTCACCGTCCATTCAACACAAAGATGAACTCATTCATCTCAGCTGCTGAGGACAGGGGTGCATAGGTGCTCTGTTCCGTTCTGCCTGACACTGAGAACCTGAACCCCCAACCTGCTTCAATTTGGACCTTTGTCTCCCCCTCCCCCACCCTACCCGACGCCTCAACCTTCCAGCCCTGCCTCCTCCTCTCTTCCAACCTGTCAGGCTCCCTGACCTCCACCCCAGCCCTGATTGGGAAGGAATTGCATTCTGGGTACCAGGCACCCTGGGTCCTCCACCTGGTGCCACAACTAACGGCAGAGGGCAAGGCTGAGGGTGGTGTGAGCACAGCAAGGGCCTGCTGGATAGTTCTGAGCTTTCCAAACCTGGCTTGGCGGAGCCACCGGGGGCAATTCCACCTCCTCCTGGGCGCCAGGAGAATATTCAGATCCAGTTCTCCCATCCCTGCCCAGCCCTAGGCACGGCCCTTCACTGTCCCCCGAACCCAAGAGGAGCCCCTGAGCCACAGCCGGGAGGGCCCAGCCTGGGAGACCAGGCCCATGGCCTTACCTGGCCTGGGTCTAAACCCATCCTCTATAGCAGCGGTTCTCAACCTGTGGGTCGAGTCCCCTTTGGGGGTCGAACGACCCTTTCACAGGGGTCGCTTAAGACCATCAGAAAACACATATTTCTCATGGTCTTAGGAACCAACACACCGATCCTTGGTGTAGCAAAGTGTAGCAAGGTAGTTTACTGTTGTCATAGGAAGACTATTACCCATGCTATACCACGATTCAAGACGAAATTTCATTTATTTGTCATTAGAAATAAATATTTCACAATATATAATTACATATTGTTTTTTGTGATTAATCTCTATGCTTTAATTATGTTCCATTTGTAACAATGAAAATACATCCTGCCTATCAGATATTTACATTATAGTTCATCACAGTAGCAAGATGACAGTTATGAAGTAGCCACGGAAATCATTTTATGGTTGGGGGTCACCACCACATGAGGAGCTGTCTTAAAGGGTTGCAGCATTAGGAAGGTTGAGAACCACTGCTCTATAGGCATCTTCATGTCACTGGGAGGCAGGGCCAAGTCCCAGCCTGAAGTTGGTCTCCGGTGCCCGGTCCTTGGGCACGCCAGAGACCAAGTCCGGGCCGGGACAGCTGGTCGACCCGCGCCTCTTCCCCGCCGGAGACCAAGTCCCTATAGGCCCCGTTTTTTGGGAGTGCTGGTCGACCGGGATTTTCGGGGGGCGGAGGGGAAAGCAAGAGAGTAGGGAGCCGGCTCTCTCTCAAAGCCACACGCCTCTGAAGAACTGGCGTGAGCCTCCTTGGCAGACTCAGAACTGTCCCTCCTCAGTCACATCTGGAGAGGCAGCCCACCGCCACGTATGGCCGCCCGAGCCCCAAGCTCTGGTCCAGCCCAGCCTGCTCCCTGGCAGTTAAAAAACATCACAGTGCCGAGCCTGCCGCAGTCAGTAATCCCGAGTCAGGCAGGCGAGACCTGAGAAAGCGGTTTGGAAAGGGAACCAGGCCCCCCACCACAGGTAAGCTGACACCGCAGGGTGCCATGGTGACCAGCAGGGCCGGTGCTGGGCCCTGGGGACTTTCCCAAGAGGCAGTGGCCAGAGGCCGCAGGCACTGGACCACAGCACATGCCAGTTAACTGCACTTTTTTGAGTGCTGCTTCTGGGCCTTCAAGAGACCGCTGTTTTTATAACCCGATTCTTTCTTTGGAAAAATCGACAGACAAGAGAGGTCAGGGGGAGGTTTCTCCCTCCTGCACTTTCCCAACGTCCACACCCAGGCCTGGGATCTGGGTGCACAGACCCACCTCTGGGCCATGCCCACATCCTGGAAAACTCGCCTGTGGCAGAAGGCAGGAAAGCCTCTCCCACAGAACCAGGAGAAGGGGGGGGCAGGGGCATGGAGATAAGGGACTATGGGGGTACCGCCTCGCCAGAGACCCCCCAGGTCACACACCCTGCCATTGAGAAGGGCAGGAAGTAGGGGTGGAGGGATGGGGTGGGACCTTCAGGCTCTTGTGTTCCCAGGAAGACTTTTTCCTGCACACACACAAAGGCTGGGGGCTCCCCCAAGGGCGGGGGGGGGGCCTGCTCCCGCGCACAGCCACTCAGCCTCCGAACGCCCCAAGGACAGGGCCGTGGGGAACAGAACATTCATCTACCCTGAAGCTGCCAGAGAGAAGCCAGCTTGGCAGGCCGGCAGCTCACAGATGCTGCAGTTACATCTGGGAGAACTGAACCTGGGGCGCAAAAGCTGTGGTTGACCGAGGGGGGCCTAGGCATGGGGCTGGAGGGGCTGGGCCAGGTCGGACGGCTGCTTTCTGCGGGGGCCCGCTCTGAATTACCGGGCCCGCGTCATTGATGCCTTAAGTTGTGCAGCTCCTCGTTCTAAAAATGGCAGCGTTCTGCCTGGTGTGGCTGCTGGTTTCCCTAAGCCCTGTCTAAACAGAAGGCAATTCAGAGAGGGGGGAAAAAACACTGCTTTCCAGACATCCACCATCCACACAGCTCTGTGCCCGGAGCTTTTGAATTTTAATTCGTTCAAGAATAAACTTGGGTGGGGTCCCTTCCTGCACTCTGCCCAGACACTGGTGGGAGAAGCCCAACTCATGGAAAGATCAAGATTTATATACGGGGGAACGTATACCCTTCCTTCGAATCTCTCTTCCTACTTCCCATCTGAGCACGTTTCATCTTTCAAAGCCCGTCTTTTTAACACACCAACGTTAACATTCTTTTTCCATGGTTCCCTAGCTTAGCCATGCAATAAAATATCCGATTAAAAAAAAAAATAGCTTTCCAGTCTTCAATTCTTTCTTTCTTTCTTTCTTTTGCTCAACTTGTGAGTGAAAACGAAATAACTGACAAAACAACAATTTAGAAGACAGTGGCCCTGGGCAGATAGTTCTAGCAATTAGAAATGGGCTGCAGCTCGCACAACTGAAGAGAAAACGGAACGAGCCTCAGCGGTGAGGGACCACCAGCTAAATGGAAAAAAAGAAAAAATCTAAATAGCTAGGTGGAAGAGGAAGGGACAACGTTTTATCAAAATAATTGACGATTAAGCCATGGCGAGCATTAAATGCAAACTGCAATAAAGCCAGAAACGTGCAATTACGTGAGAAAAAGAGGCTTTGAGAGGGGAAATGATCTTTGGAGGATGTCTCTAATTCCAATCCTAGCCCTTCATTTCACAGATGAAATCACGATGGCTCAGAGACAGCAGGGCGTGTATTTAAAGCCACCCAGCTAATTACCCGCGCCAGGATTAGAGAGCACGGCTCCCGACTGCACATCAAGCTGCACAGGGCGCATGTCCAGTGATAATATTTCTATCTTTAAAAAATCTTTTTCTCAGAAACCGGTGTGGCTCAGTGGATAGAGTGTCAGCCTGCGGACTGAAAGGTCCCAGGTTCGATTCTGGTCAAGGACACGTACCTTGGTTGTGGGCGCATCCCCAGTAGGGGGCGTGCAGGAGGCAGCTGATCGGATCTCTCTCTTATCAATGTCTCTAACTCTATCCCTCTCCCTTCCTCTCTGTAAAAAATCAATAAAATATATATTAAAAAATTTTTTTTTTAATTTTTTTCACCGAAACCGGTTTGGCTCAGTGGATAGAGCATTGGCCTACAGACTGGAGGGTCCTGGGTTCGATTCCGGTCAAGGGCATGTATCTTGGTTGCGGGCACATCCCCAGTAAGGGGCCTGCAGGAGACAGCTGATTGATGCTTCTCTCTCATCGATGTTTCTAACTCTCTATCTCTATTCCTTCCTCTCTGTAAAAAATCAATAAAATATATTAAAAAAAAATTTTTTTTTTGCCGAAACCAGTTTGGCTCAGTGAATAGAGCATTGGCCTGCAGACAGGGGGATCCCAGGTTCAATTCCGATCCAGGGTATGTAACTTGGTTGCGGGCACATCCCCAGTGTGGGGCATGCAGGAGGTGGCTGATGGATGTCTCTCTCTCACAGATGTTTCTAACTCTCTGCCCCTCTCCCTTCCTCTCTGTCAAAAATCAATAAAATATATTTAAAAAAATATTTTTTCCATCACTGACGGATGAATGGATACACACAATGTGGGATATACATATATGGGTGTCACGCCACCGGGGTGGGGTCAGACAAGACCTTGGTCAGCAACCTCAGTACTTGGTACTTGAGTTCTGGGTAGGCGCAAAGGGGGTTTAACCTGCATGAGCAGCATCGTGCCAGGCGAGGGAAGGTCAGGGGAGGGCCCAGCGATAACCTAGAGGGGGAAAGGCTGCCCTGGGGGCGGGTACAGTGGTGCCTCGAAATACGAGTTTAATTCGTTCCATAACCTTGAGGCGTGGGAAACTATGAGACGCTCGAGTCTCGGCAAACTGGTGGGTCGTGTGCAGCCGGCCGATCCGCGCGATGACTCCTATCTCAACTGTTGCTCGTATTTCAAAGCAAAAATCGCTCGCTCGATGGCGCGTATCTCAAAAATCTCGTATGTTAGGGCACTCGTATCTCGAGGTACCACTGCACTTGTTTTCCCAGTTCTGCCCGTTGCTAGGCACCAGGCGTTCTCCACCCAGTGACCTTCCGTACCTGCTCTTCCGTTCTTGCTCTGACCTTATCTAACTTGCCTGCCATACATTCCTGGGAATATTATTCAGCCTTAAAAGGAAAATGCTACCACGTGATACAACATGGGTGAACCCTGAGGACATCATGTGAAGAGAAACAAGCCGGGCACACAAGGACAGAGACACTCCGATTCCACGCATCGGAGGTCCCTACCATCACCAGGCTCATTGAGACAGAAAACAGAACGGCAGTCACCAGGGGCAGGCGGGAGGGGGGCCGGGGAGTTCTTGTTTAATGGTCCAGAGTTCCAGTTGGGAAAGCTTCCTGCAGATTAGTGACGGTAACTACACAGCAAGGCGAATGTACGTAATGGCACAGAATCGCGCTTTAGGTGGTTAAAATGGTAAACTTCATGGTATTTCAACGGGTTAAAAAATTGTAGTCATGTTTTGTCATCTTTAAAGAGTTCCTTCCGCCCAGAATCTAATAACGCATGTTGGCCAACTCTTCTGCCTGAGAAGGAGAACCTAGCAACTTTACAGGCACATCAAAATCTGCCTACATTCAACCTACTGTGTGTTCCAGACTGAATGGCCCAAATCCGCATGCTGAAAGCATGCTCCCCAACAGGATGGAATCAGAAGGTGGAGCCCAGGAAGGTAATTGGGCTTAAATGAGATCATGAGGGTGCAGCCCTCGTACAATGAGTTAGTGCCCTGGTAAAAGTCCTGAGTGAGCTTGCTTCTCCCTGCTCTCCACTGGGAAGGGGGCTGAAGACACTAAGAAGACAGCCACCTATGAACCAGAAAGGGGCCCTCACCAGGCACCCACCAGAGCCTTGTTCTGGGACTTCCCAGCCTATAGAACTGGAAGAATAAGTGTTTGTTGTCTAAGTCACCCAGTCTCTGGTATTTTTATGATGCAGCCCAGAATGAGCAAGACTGTGCATTGTGTTATTTTTCCATCCCTCCAAAAAGGTGGCCCTCGACATGAGACGGTCCTATTTCAGTGCCAACTCCAGCTTTGGGAAGGAAGTAGGATTTACTTTCTTCCTAAAGCTAAAAACCTATGACATCAGTAACACAGGGAAAGTCCAATCACTGCTCAGAGATTAGAACCAAATGCTGGGAGCAGGAAAGATGCAGAACACAGAGCAGATCAGCCTCCCAGGAAAATTCTATCAGCTCCCTGCACCTGCTGGGATGGCAGCAAGTCCTGGAAAGTCTTTAATGCCGTATCCTAAACATTCCTAAAATAAAACGATGGCAAAAGAATAGGACATTTTTCCCTGAGCTCCCCAGGAATCACACAGAAAATCCACATCCCAACAGAATAGGAAGTACAAAAAAAATACTCTGAACTTAAAAAGCTAGCACCCTTTCCTCTACTTAAAAAGCCCATGACCTTCATCAACCTCCCTCACCCTTAGTTTTCTCATCTATGCAATGGATGATGAGATTGCACAGTCAGAACATACATGTTAAGTACCTAGCACAACACCTGGCACTTGATTAATGTTAGGTGAATCTGAATCTGTCAGTTTCTCTGAAAGGAATAAAACCTTACAGACCCATCAGATGGATATGCCAATGTAGAAGAGGCGACTCCTAACCTTTGGACATTCATAAGGAAAGTATTGATGCAGTTTAAGCAATCAGTAATTCCACACAATGTTTGGACATGTTTGACATCTCTATCTCTATCTATCTATCTATCTATCTATCTATCTATCTATCTATCTATCTATCATCTATCTATCTAAAAGCCTAAGTGATCTATCTATCTACCTAAAAGCCTATCTATCTATCTATCTATCTATCTATCTATCTATCTATCTATCTAAAAGCCTAAGTAAGCAGTTCTCAACCTGTGGGTCGCGACCCCTTTGGGGGTCGAATGACCCTTTCACAGGGGTCGCCTAAGACCATCAGAAAATGCAGATATTTACATCACAATGCATAACAGTAGCAAAATTGGGGGTCACCACCACATGAGGAACTGTATGCAAGGGTCGCGGGCTTAGTAAGGTTGAGAACCACTGGCCTAAGTGATCTATCTATCTATCTATCTATCTATCTATCTATCTATCTATCTAAAAGCCTAAGTTATCTATCTATCTATCTATCTATCTATCTATCTATCTATCTATCTATCTAAAAGCCTAAGTGACCGTTACCACCAAATGACCAGAAGACCAGTCAACCAGTCGCTATGATGCGCACTGACCATTAGGGGGCAGACATTCAATGTGGGAGCTGCCTTCTCGTGGTTGGTCAGTGCGCTCCCACGGGGGGAGTGTTGCTCAGTGGCTCAGCCAGAAGCCGGGCTCATGGCTGGCAAACGCGGCTGCGGCAACGGGAGCCTCTCCCAATTCCCCGGCAACACTGCTGAGCAGCAGGGGCAGGCGCAGCGGGCTGGGATGAACACGAGGGCGCAGTGCCAGTTCGGGCTCCCTTCTGACCACCTGCCACTTGGTGCACTGCTACATCCCCCGGGGGGTCCTGGATTAGGAGAGGGAGCAAGCCAGGCTGAGCGACCACTCCCCTTCCTGTGCACGAATCCGTGCACTGGGCCTCTAGGAGACTACATTTGTGCCCAAGATAAAAATTCTTGGCACCAAAAGGGAAAGCTTTGATGGGGCTCCCTGGACCCCAAGAGCCACTGCCAGAGACGTGGCCTCCTCCTCTAGACCAGGCTATCCCCTCCAGCAATGCTTCCTCTCTCCCCCGCAGGCTCCTTCTCTGCCTTCACTGGCCACGATTCAGAACTGAGTCTTTTTCATTATTTTTTAAACAAACTAATAAATATTAAAGACATAAAATGTAAGGAGTAAAGGAACATACATAATGTGAATTCCTCTGTTAGCCCAGTATTTCTTTTTTTTGACATTCGGTATTTTATATGAGCCTCAGGTGTACAGCATAGTGGTCCGACCATCATGGAATTTATAAAATGATGCCATGCCACCCACAATACTTCTAGTAGCCAGCTGGCACCGCCACACACGGTTATTACAATATGGACGCTATCCCCTATTCCGTATTTTATGGCCCCGTGACTATGTGGTAACTACTAATTTGTGCTTCTCAGCCCATTCACCCGTTTCACCCAGCCCCAAACCACTTCCCCTCCGGCACCCCCAGTCTGCTCTTCGTATCTAGGAGTCTGTGTCTGTTTTGTTTGTTCCTTATTTTGTTCTTCAGATTCCACATGAGTGAAATCACACAGCACTTGTCTGACTTATTTGACTCAGCATAATACCGTCTCGAGTCCATCCGTGTTGTCACAAATGGTAAGATTTATTTTTTTTAAGGCCAAGTAATATTCCATTGCATTTATGTACCACTTCTTCTTTACCCCAATGGTCTATGGATTGGTATTTGGGCTGCTTCCATACCTTGGTTATTGTAAATAAAACTGCAATGAACATAGGGGTGCATATATCTTTTAGAATTAGCGTTTTGGATTTCTTCAGATATACATCAAGTGGCCAGGTTATTATGATCTCTGAATGCATAATAATCTGGCCACTCAGAGTGTGTGTGTATGTGTGTGTGTGTGTGTATGAATTTGTGCATGGGTGGGGTCTGGCCAGCCTGGCCAGAGGGAGGGGACATGGGTGGTTGGCCAGCCAGTCTGCTGAACTCCTGATAGAGGGGACAGTTTGCATATTAGCCTTTTATTATATAGGATATACACTGAGTGGCCAGATTATTATGCGTTCAGAGATCATCATAATCTGGCCAGTGTATATCCAAAAGTGAAATTTTGGGGTCATAGGATAGTTCTATTTTTAATTTTTTGAGGAACCTCCACACTGTTTTTCATAGATGCTACACCAATGCATTCCCACCAACAGTGCACGCAAGTTCACATTTCCACATCCTCACCAATACTTGTTTGTTGATTTATTGATGACAGCCATTCTGACAGCTGTGAGGTGATATTTCTTTATAATGTTAATTTTTATTTCTCTAATGATTAGTGACTTTGAGAATTTTTTCATTTGTCTAATTGCCACCTATATGTCCTCTTTGGAGAAGTGTCTATTTAGATCCTCTGCCCATTTTTTGTTGGACTGTTTTTTTGGTGTTGAGTTATATGAATTCTTTGTAAATTTTGGATATTAACCCCTCATTAGTTATCATTGGCGAAAATCTTCTCCTATTCAATAAGCTGTCTTTTTGTTTTGTTAGCTTCCTTTATGGTGCAAAAACTTTTTAGTTTCATATAGTCCCATTTATTTATTGTTTTTCTTTTGTTTCCCTTGTCCAAGGAGATCAGAAAAAAAAATATTACTGAGGACAGTATCAGAGGGTTTACTGCCTGTGTTTTTTCTAGGAATGTCATAGTTTCAGGTTTTACATTTAAGTTTCTATTCCATTTTGAGCTGATTCTTGTATATGATGTAAGAAGGTGGTCGTTTCATTTTTTGCATGTACCTGTCCAATTTTTCTAACACCATTTGTTAAAGAAACTGTCTTTACCTCATTATACATTCTTGCCTCCATCATATATTAATGGACCATAGGGATGGGGGTTTATTTCTGGGCTCTTTCTTCTGTTCCATTGACGTACGTGTCTGCTCTCATGCTAGCACCATGCTGTTTTGATAATATAGTTCGATATTAGGGAGCGTTATACCTTCAACTTTATTTTTCTTTCTCAAAATTATTGTATTCTTCAGAGTACTTAGATTTGTTCTAGATCTGTAAAAAAATGCAATTGGTATTTCCCTAGGAATTGCATGGAATCTTTAAATTATCTTAGGTAATAGAGACATGTGAATGTGTTAAACTCTGTACCTGGTAGAGCGCTTGTCTCCATGTCATTTAGTTCTTTTTCTGGACCTGTCTTCTGCGCTTTCCTCTGGGCCGTGTGTCTTCATCCCTGCATTTTCCCTGTTCCTCTGGGTTTCTACATGTGAGGTATTATTTGCCACATCTTCCTGTTTTGGGAAGGGTGGCCTTAGGGAGTAACTGTCCCACAGGGCCCAGTCTCCCTGGCCACCTGAGCTCGCTGCTCCTGGAGTGAGCTTCGTATGGTCCATCTTGTTGTAGCTGTGTTTGGATTGCTCTTAGCATGTCAGCAGCCGGGGCTGATCCTGGCTGTGAGGATTGGCATGACCCCATGGTGCAGGATTTGCCCCAGTAGGGTCTGGTGCCACCTGAGACTATGCTTTGGGTGTGCCACTCGTGGAGCTAATCCGGTGGTGCTCTGTAGTGGTCTACAGTCAGCCACCAGGCGTGCTGGTGCTGGGGCCTCTTGGAAGGAGCTCCAGGGGAGGTCAATGTCAGAGGCTGCCTGGGACCAGCCTGGGGCTCCCCGTTAGAAGCTAAGGGTGACCTGCAGTTGGTAGCTGCTTGTGCCGTGGCAGGATGTGCATGGGAGAGGCCACACTGCAATCTGAGGTCAGCTGCCCCCAGGACGGGGCCTGGAAAAGGTCAACAAAAGGCACCCGGCACCCCAAGACCTGCCACCACCTGCCAGCCACCTGGCAGGCTCAGCCACTGAAAGAGTCTCCTGAGGTCTGTGAGCTGAGGGAGGCAGGTCTCAGGGGGTCACCACTGCGGGACAAGGGGTGTTCCCCAGGTTAATGCAGATTCAGGTTCGGACGTGGGGAAGGGGGGGCTCACCACAGGAAAGATGGCAGCCATTGGCCATGCCAACACAGGGACAATGGCAGTCATCCCTCCAGCCCTCGCCCGGAAGCCACACAATCATGCTTGTCGGGGTTTAACCTGGGACATTTTTGTTCAGGTAGCTGAGCTGCTCTCCCATTATTCCATATTCCCGAGGCTATCCTGTCGCCATAAAAAGATGACTTTTTCCAACCCTGCTCCGGCCAACCTCCGGCTTCCGTTTTCCATGGGTTCCAGGATGAGCCGAAACTGGTTTGGCTCAGTGGATAGAGCGTCGGCCTGTGGACTGAAAGGTCTCAGGTTCGATTCCGGTCAAGGGCATGTACCTTGGTTGTGGGCACACCCCCAGTGGAGGGCGTGCAGGAGGCAGCTGGTGGATGTGTCTCTCTCATTGATGTTTCTAACTCTCTATCCCTCTCCCTTCCTCTCTGTAAAAAATCAATAAAATATATATTTTTTAAAAAAAAAAAAGGTCCCAGGAAGAAAGAAATCTCTGTATCTGATTCCATCCATGCACGGCGACTTCAGGGAGTCCTAAAACATCACGACTTGGCTAACAGCGGCTAATGTTTTACAGCGCCTGCCCTTCCATTTACAAAGATTTCGCCATCTCTGCCACCCCCCCGAACCTCTGGGTCGCTCACCAGTTCTAATAAAACCAACAACAGGTGGTGGTGACGAGGCTGCGCTTGCGTCGAACACAAACTAAATGGTTGGACTTCAGGGCGCACTCCCCTCGTAAATTCTACTTTGCCCTACATTCATTTTTCTGTTTCCTATTCCCTCTGCACTTCCCGGTGCCAGGACAGGATATTCTGATAGCGTTTCCCACCGAACCAGAAATAGGAAGCACCTGAAAGTCGTGGGAAAAAGGCCCGTGTGCCAAACCAAAGACCAGTTTTTTAAGAATTCGCAAGCCGGAGGCATTTGGATGGGTGCCCACACGCTGAGAGGCATTCCGCCATTAAACCGACCTGGCTGCACTCGGAAGAGGGCACAGTGAACCCTCTGGGACCCGAGATATGGCCACGATTACCGAACAATGCGTGGTCTTCCTGGGTTCTTCCACCTGAGTTTCCTTATGACCCTCCCCCCTGCCACACCCCTCCGCTGCACCCCAAGAAGTAAACGCAATGGAGCCACCACAGCACCCACTCCCACGGAGGTTCCAGCCACAGGCCTGTGGCCACTGAGCCAGCAACAGCAAAGAGCAGGTCTGCACCAGCATCCCACCCGCTTCCGTGATCTCTCTGCCCTTCCACAGGAAGTGCACCCCCTGCCCCTGCCCTGCCCCCTCCGCCAGGACCCCCTGTGGACTCCCACCATGCTTCTTCTGTGTGCCCCACCAGACCACAGACTCTACCCGGGTCTCAGCTTTTCCAATTGTAAAATAAAATAATGCTGCCCTCTTGCCAACTTGAACTTGGATGCAGCGTGGGCCCTTGGGGAGGGGTGCCCGGCATGAGATTCTCCACCCCCCTAACAGCTTGCTCGCTCGCTCGCTTTTGAAACATTGTGCGCCCTCTCTGTTCTCCCGTGTAGATGAGACACTTCTTACGAGCTGAGACTCGGGTTTTATCTCTCAGGCACTTAGCACAGTATCTAACGTAATCAGCTTAAGTGGACTCTATTCCTATTAGACAAATGAGTCACCTCAGGGTGATTTCACAAATGCTTGCTTGGTATAAAAAAAAAAACATTAGCCTATAATCTATAACAATAAAAGCATCATGTGTTAATCAGACTAGACAAGTATTGGATGTAGCCAGGGCTGCAAGGGAAGTCTGGGTCCCAGGTGCCAGAGGGAAGCCAGTGTCAGCAGCCGGGGGGAAAGAAGGCCTTACTCTTGCACAAATTTCGTGCACCGGGCCTCTAGTACGGTATATTAGCATATGTATGTTTAGCATATAGTATACAGTGGTACCTCGAGATACGAGTTTAATTCGTTCCGTAACCTTGAGGCGTGGGAAACTATGAGACGCTCGAGTCGCGGTAAACTGGTGAGTCATGTGCAGCCGGCCGATCCGCGCGATGACTCCTATCTCAACTATTGCTCGTATTTCAAAGCAAAAATAGCTCGTATCTCAAAAATCTCGTATGTTAGGGCACTCGTATCTCGAGGTACCACTGTATCAGCATATATATGCCAGGCAGTGTTCTAAGAACTGACAAATATCACCTCAATCCTCTTCACAGCCCTCGGAGGGGGGCTACATGCAAAGACGTCAATAACTCAACTGCAGTCACACCGTTAACAGGCAGAGCGGGGCTGAGCCCTGGCAGCCAGGTCCCAGTCTGCGCGCTCGGCCACCAGGCCCCTCGCCATTGTGCGGGGAATGAATGACAGCATGGAAAGAAAAACTTGGCCTGGAGGAAGCCACACGGCGTCTCCGGACCTCAACAAAGACGGGCTGGCCTAGATGATATCTGAAGGGTCGCGTCAGGCTCCACAATACTTCCGTTGTTTTTCATCGTGATGCCATCCCTGCCCGGGGAACCCAGAGCTTGCGTCACCGAATTTTTCCACATTAAGAGGAAATAATGGTGGCCCTCAGGGCCAATATAGGTTTAGTGGAGACCACAAAACAGGGAGGAAGATCCCCAAAACCAACAGCTGAGGTCTGCGTGCCCCACCCCGCTATTCCAGTCTTCTAGAGAAATCTGAGCATCCTCCACCCTGGCCTCTTCTGGACCAGGAACCACAGAAATGTTCTGTGCAGTCCCCTGTTGTTCTAAGGGGCTGTTCCTCTACCCCAACACTCCCCACCTCCACCCCACCCTCTGACTGCTCTGGGTCCTCCTTCCCCCTGTGTTCACACACAGACACACACACACATGGGCTTCTATATCCTAACTCATTCTTTGATCCCGGAGGAATACACCAGGCAGGCAGAACACAGTCTTGACCCATGACTTACGTATTTATACTACCTCTCCCTCCCTCTTGACCGATTACAGTATCTATTTTCCAGATAAAGTTTTTCTTTAACAGGGGTAATACAGAGATAACTAGGGTCAGAGGTCAATGTCCCTGCAAGGCCCCGCCAGCTGATCAAATGCTGACACTGGGGAGAAGGCTGGTCCTCAGGGGAGGAGAGAGTCCATGCTCCCCGCAGCCCCCGAAGGGGTCCTGCCAGCTGCTCTGCGGGGCATGTCACAGAACAGCCTGGCTTGGGCCACCCAGGTCCCCATCAGAGCCTGGAGGGTCCCCACTGGGGCAGAAAAATGCAGGTGTCCAGGCAGCGCCTGTCAGCACCCGCTTTGGTGGCCACAGAACGTGAAACCTGGGCAAACCCAGGGAGGCCCGAAGGGAAGGAGGACCAGGCGAGTCAGGACTCCTGTCCAAACAAAGAGCGAGGGGGGGGGGCGGATTTAAACACTGCGGCCAGCCTGAGAGAGGAAACGGGTTCTGGCTCACTCGGAATCAGGCTGTTAAAAGTGAAGCAAAGGACGGCATTTTCTGCATCCCCAGGGCCAAATTCAGCTCAGCTAAATGATAAAATAATAACTGGCCCACTGGGTCCCCGGGGCCCAGCGGTTTGAAGATGCAAAGCAGGGAGCCCGAGGAGACACATTTTCCTTCCAAGACCCCCCTGCGGCTCCCGGGGAGCAGCTGTACCACGGGGCTGAGGGTGCACCCAATTCTCAGGCCTCCGACAGGGTGAAAGTCAGACTTCGGATGTGCTGGAAGGAATCCTGGGAAATCACTGTCCCCTGCTTCAGGCCGTGTGTCCACGGGCCTGGCCAGGAGTATGTCCGGAGCCTATGTCCGTGTGGGAGTTCTACGGGGCGGTGGAGACTGTCTGAGCCAGCCTCTGAATTTCCAGGTGAGGGAACGGAGGCCCAGAGACAGAAAGCCAGTTCCCCGAGGCCACACAGCATCGGGCAGCATCAGGAGACCCAGGGTTCTCTCTGGCGCCCTGGCTGGGACGGGGTGAAGAATTTTGATCTCAGAGAAACAGAGGCTCAGAGACAGAAAGCAAGTTCCCCGAGGCCACACAGCATCGGGCAGTACCAGGAGACCCAGGGTTCTCTCTGGCACCCTGGCTGGGACGGGGTGAAGAATTTTGATCTCGGAGACTTCAGGAAGTGGGGCTAGCACCAGGAGCTCCGGGGCAGAGATGGGCAAGGCCGGGCAGGACCTTGGCACCCAGAGGCCAGCTGGGGCCACCGCGCTGCCCTCTCAGGGGAAATGCCAGGCAGGAGGCTGTGTACCCCCTGGCTGGAGGGCGAGGGAGAAACAGAGCGCTCACCTTCATAGCAAGGGATCAGCGTCCTGCCTTTGGCCTGGAGGTTGGACGGGATGATGTAGCAGAAGCCGTGGGGCAGGATGTGGTCCGTCTCGTAGAAGATGTTCTTCCAGCGGTGGGCGCAGGCCTGAAGGACAGAGAGGGGTTCAGGGCCGGGCAGGGGCTCCCTCCCCAGAGCCTGGCTGCGGGCCAGAGCGCGCCAGGAAACACGGCTGCCCGCCAGCCTCTCCGCAAAAATGTTCTGTCCGAGCCCCTGTCGTTTGGGAAGGAAACGGCGGAGACAGAGCCGGAGAGCAGAGCCCCGGAGACTCATGGGAAGCAGATGCCAGCAGGTGCCAGCAGGTGCTTCAACCCTTCAGGCCGCCGGCCAGTGGGACCCCAGGCGAGGCCACTCTCTGCCCAAAGGCCAGCAGGACACACTCTGGGGGACTGGACACCCAGGTTCAGCCACACGGGCTCTTGCCTTCGGACATGAAACCACGTAAAACGATCCCGTTATTCCTTGTCCCACAAGCCACCCCATCCTCCCCACGTGGTGCCATTCCGTACCCATCACCCACTGCTCCACAGACTGAAACGATACGGGGCAAGGAATATGTATGACAAAGCAGATCATCGCTCCATTCCACTCGGTAATTGATTTTTTTTATTTTTAGTATTTTAGTTCTGATTCAATGCTGACGGCTTGCAAACTTGAGTCCTGATCATCATCAATGACCCAGGAAATCCGTTCCGTTTTAGTGTATGGATCAGCAGAGCCCTGGATGCCAAGGGCTGGGCCTGGTTGATGGTGTCTCTGGGGCGGAGGGATGGGGGAGGGAGGCGGATGTTTACTGGGGAGCACGCTGGCTCCCCGCAGGAAGGGCAGCAGGCCTAAGTGTCTAGTTTATTGCCCCCGCGTGTTTTCTTTAAGAACCGTAAACTGTTTATGGAGGGATCTCAGAAAATTCCTCGAAGATCCAAACACGGCATTTCCCAGGACACAGAGCGAACATTAAGGCCTTCTGTGAGGTCAGACCGCCAAGGGTCGAAGGCAGTGCGCGTGCGGGAGAAGTGTCCCCGAATGTAAATTATGAAAAGTAAAAAGGCTGTTTAGCCCCGATTATCGTTGTGTATACACATGTCAGCCTGACCCCAGGATCTGAACAAATTCCTAGACTGTCTCCACAGCATTCATAACTCCATCCATCTCTCCAAACAGCCTCTGCTGGGAGGGGGGGGGGGGCAGAGGGAGAGAGCAGGGAAGAGCATTCTCTGCAAACAGCAAGGCCTGACCCACTTAGACCGCCCCCCCTCCACCCCATAATCCTAACAGAAGGGAAGGGTGCTAGCCATCTGACACATTTCAAATTATAAAGGCTGTTTTTCCTCCCAAAAGAATAAAAGGAAGGAGGAGAACATTTTAATGCAAAGGACTTTTTTAACCAGTGCATCCTTGCCTGGTGGGGGAGGGGGGCAGTGTTGGGGAATGGGGGAGTTCCTTAGCTTCTAGGATGGCTCAGCCACAAAGACACCTGAGTCCCCACCTCCTGCACACGCATCTGTGATACACAGGTGGCCAGATGTTGGTCAGACCCTCAGGTCTACCCCGGATTACTGAGAACCATGGCTGAGGGGAACAGGGTCATGATGCCATGGGCCCCCCATAAAGACATCCCCCGACCCCTTTCAAGGGAAGGAGGAGGGGCCTTCGGGGCACAGGGAAGGGGCCTCTGGGATGCTAGGCAAGCCTTCTGAGAATGCCACCAAGTGAAAATCCAAAAAGCTGCACACGGATTATCGGTGCATGTTCC
The DNA here is from genome assembly GCA_011751065.1 of Lasiurus cinereus. NCBI lineage: Eukaryota > Metazoa > Chordata > Mammalia > Chiroptera > Vespertilionidae > Lasiurus > Lasiurus cinereus. The sequence goes on from JAAGEH010000143.1 coordinate 4,053,254, forward strand.
TACATGGGTGTTAGAGCGCAATAAAAAAGCTCACGTAAAAAAAAAAAAAACAGGCGAAAACCGGCGTGGCTCAGTGGATAGAGCGTCGGTCCGCGGACTGAAAGGTCCCAGGTTCGATTCCGGTCAAGGGCACGTACCTTGGTTGCGGGCTCATCCCCAGTGGGGGGCGTGCAGGAGGCAGCTAATCGATGTCTCTCACTCATTGATGTTTCTAGCTCTCTATCCCTCTCCCTTCCTCTCTGTAAAAAATCAATAAAATATATTTAAAAAAAATCAGGAAACAGTACAAGAGAATTAAAAAAAAAAATAGCCACCCTGTGACTTTGGAAAAATATTAAAAAAGGCAGATGACACGTGGAGACCAGAGAGGGCTGCCCCAGGTTTGGGAAGGAAATGGCAGAGATAGTGCCATCCAGTCACTTCCAGTGTGTTGTCTGAGGCCCGGAGACGCATGAGAAGCAGATGCCAGCCGCGCACGCGCCCCCTGAGCTGCCTCCCAGGCCCGGGAGAAGCCTCGGTGCCGGGGCTGCATGTGGTGGCGGCGATGGCAGAAAGGGGCTTCCTTCCCTGGGTCTCGAACCGCCACCTGCACCCCCAGCGCGGGGTGAGGGTGTGGGGCAGGAAGGGGCCTGCCTCTGATCTCCAGACTGCAGTCACGCCCGGCACCGCCTGTCCCCTGGGGAACACTGGCAAGGACCCCACCACCTGTGAGCTGAGCCTGGCAGATTCTGAGCCAAGGGCAGCCCGCAGCCGCGCCCAAGGTCCTGCCAGGGCTGGTCCAGGGTCAGCAGATGCCACTTTTCCCTGAGAGATCGGACTCCCTGTCACAGCTTCCCGTTCCCCATCTGTTCTTTCCTTTGAAGTCAGCACTGATGCCATCACACACACACACACACACACACACACACACACACAGACACACACACATAAACACATATACAAACACAGACACAGACACACACACACAGACACACACACACAGACACAAATACACACAGACACACATAACACACACGTACACACATACACACATATACACACAGAGAGACACACACATATACACACATACACACATACATACACACACACACACACACACACACACACTTCAGCTCTCCCTCCTCAAACCCAACCTCAGAATCCGGTATCAGGCTCCTTGACATGGGTGTCAGGCCCACACCCCCAAGGACCTTCTGAGTTCTCCAAATGTGTTTGAGTCAAACATAGCTCCCTTGCCAAAGCCGGTTTGGTTCAATGGATGGAGCATCGGCCTGGGGACTGGGGGGTCCCGGGTTCGATTCCGGTCAGGGGCATGTACCAACTTGGTTGCTGGGCACATCCCCGGCGGGGGTGTGTGTAGGAGGCGGCTGGTCGATGTTTCTCTCTCATTGATGTTTCTAACTCTCTCCCTTCCTCTCTGTGAAAAATCAATAAAATGTATTTTAAAAAAATAGCTCTCTCATTTCAATGGTAAGAGAAATACTTGCCTCCAAGAAGGCTGTGGCCGGTAGACTGGAGACATGAAAGAACGGGCATCAACGTGAGAGAGACATGGATTGGTTGCCTCCCTCCTGCATGCATGCACCCCCACTGGGGCCAGGGATCAAGCCTGCAACAGAGGTATGTGCCCTGGACAGGAATCAAACCCAGGAATCAAACCCTTCAGTCCCTGGGCTGATGCTCTAGCCACTGGGCAAGCTGGTCGGGGCTGATGTCGTGTTTCTGACAGGAAAAGCCACCAGGAAAAGGGCGCTGTGGACACCCCACTCCACCCTCAGCACCCGCGCCCAGCGGCCTGGTGGATGGGTGGTGCGGTCGTGGTGCAGGACATGAGAGGAACGGCTCCGCACGCAATGAATGAGATCCACGGTCACGGCACGGGGACCACAGACGCCTGGGGCCGCCTTCCCAGCTCCCTGTGCTCAGTTGTCCCCATGATCCTCACGGCCGTGCACGGCCCCTTCCCGATCCGGACCTGCAGCCATGCGGGTGCCTCTGGCGACAAGCTCTCGGCCCCGTGGAGCATCACAGGAGCAACCTCTGGCCGTGGGCTCTGGGCTCCCCAGAGCGCGGTGTGCCGGGTGCCTCCTCCGTGGGAGTCTCGGCCTCCGGCCACCCGGCCTTCAGAGGGATCAGCTTCCCCCTCCTTCCCTTAGGAAGGCGACAGCTCGCTGGCCCTCCTGGGGCCCCGGGTCCAGCCAGGGTCAGGCCACGGCGGCTGCAGGAATGCAGAGGCCGGGAGATGGTCCAAGGCAGCTTGTGACAGCGATTAAAGGACAAGAAACCGAGACAAACGGCAGGGTGGGGGACCCCCCGCAGGAGCCACGACGCTTTCCGGCGGGGGGGCCTGGCGAGGCTGGCGACAGCCTGCAGCTGCTCCCCTCGTGCTGAGAGGGTCAGCGGAATGCAGATGAAGGGCCTCCGCCATGGAGAGAGGGCGGAAACGTTCTGCCTCGATCCTGAAGGAGATCCTGGATCCGCTGGGATCAGATATGTGGAAACCCCCATTTATACAGCTCATGGCCCCAACAGAGCCCTCAATGAATGGCAGCTCGAGTTATGTTCCCTCTCCTGACCAGATGCTTCTGTGACAAAGAGCATCGGCCATGGCCAGGCTGGTTAGAGCATCCTCCTAATATGTCATGTTGCAGGTTCGATCCCTGGTCAGGGCGCGTATAAGAATCAACCAAAGCTGAGACCGGTTTGGCTCAGTGGATGGAGCATCTGCCTGCGGACTGAAGGGTCCTGGTTTCGATTCCGGTCAAAGGCATGTACCTTGGTTGTGGGCACATTCCCAGTAGGAGGCATGCAGGGAGGCGGCTGACCGATGTTTCTCTCTCATCAATGTTTCTAAGTCTCTGTCCCTCTCCCTTCCTTTCTGTAAAAAAATCAATAAGATATATTTAAAAAAAAAAAGAATCAACCAAAGAACGCATAAATAAGTGGGACAACCAATCAATGTTTCTCTCTCTCTCAAGTCAATAAAATAAAAATTTTAAAATAACATGTGTTTCATCCTATATAATAAAAGGGTAATATGCAAATTGTCCCCTCAACCGGGAGTTCGAAACGAGTTTGACCAGGGGGTGAGGTTGGCCCAACCACCGTTTGAGGCCCCTCCCCTTAGCTGTCCCTACACCGCTCCCCTGACCAATCAGGGGCAGGGCTGATCCACCAACCTCCTGTGTCCCCTCTCTGGAGCTGGCCTGGCCTGATTAGCCCAGATCAGGGCGGGCTGGCCAGATCCCACCTGTGAACGAATTCATGCACCAGGCCTCTAGTATAAATAGAAGACCATGCAGAAATAAAAAAGAATGAACTCCTGACACACATAGCACGCATTAATCTTAGAAGCATTACTTTGAGAGGGACCTTTCACAAAAGAGTGCACACGTGGGGTTCCACTGGTACAGAGTTGTAGAAAAAGCAAAAGTCACCCACAGTCCCACCGTGCATGACGGTGTCTGCTCAGGCGGGCGGGCAGCTGGCTAGAAGGGAGCATGAGAGAACTCTTTGGAAGGACGGAGGCCGTGTGTATTGTGCTGGGGGGAGGGGTTTGTTACACGAGTGTGTACAATTGTCAGAACCCAAACCGCAATCTTAAGATCTGTGCACTTGACGTACATTATACTGCAACTTAAAAAGACACGCACAAGTATTTCTGAACAAGATTTACCAAGTCCTTTCCCCATGCATTTCACTTATGTTTCCGCCGGGACAGACATTATCTGACGGATGAAGAAAATAAAAAGATCCGTCCTTGGTCCAAACGGCAGTGTATTGTGGGCACCCTTGGAGCCATGCCCTTGTCCCCATGCCACCCAGCTTTCCTAAGAAATCCAAGTCACTCACTCTCGGAGTGCCAGCCCTCTCCCTGCAACACCCAACCCCCACCCCCCCAATCCTGGGAGGCCTTACCAGAACTCGGCCATCAGCCCTGGGCTGCCGGGCCAGGCTCACCCCCATCCACTCATCATCCCGGTCTTCCCGGCAGGTCTTTCCGCAGGACATTCCTCGGTGGTTCCCTGGAGGGAGGAGAGAGAAACAGTCCTGGGCGAGGGAAGGATGGTGTGCCCCCCCCCTCAAATGTCTGCAACCAGCTCAGGGGGAAAGAAGGACACACAACGAAGTACAAAATCAACTCCACAACTAAGTGTAAAATCAACTCCGCCGCTAAGCATGCTGGGTGATTCAGCCAGTGCTGCTTTCATAGCCAGACGTTCTTGATGGAGGGGGCGGGGCCCGGGTCTATGTTCTGTAGCCAGCTCCTTGGTGTGGCATGTATCAGCAACCAGCAGCAAGCCACCCAGGCGTCTGGAGTGGCAAACACCAAGGACACCTCTCCTCTCCTGCGAAGGAGAACCACGACCATACTTCGTTTAGAAATGCTACCGGTCAGAGCTCTTGATGGGAAAGGGCTTTGGAGAAAGCGAGGAGTTGGAGGGATGGTAATAAAATAACTCCTCTTTACTGAGTGCCTACTGCGTGCCAGGTACAATGCTGGATAGCTGCCTCCATTATCCCACCATCTTCTCAAGGTAGTACTGGGAGGAGGGAAGGTATCTTAGTGCTAGGGAGGAGACTGAGGCCAAAGAGGCTAGGGGGCAGTCCCAGGAAGTCCCAACGAGTCACTGGCAGAGCGGAGCTCTGAACCTAGGCCGGTCCGTGCGATTCCACTGGATCCAAGTGAGCTTTCAAACATATCCATCGGTCAGATCTTTCCCCGCTGAAAACACAAACCCTGAAACTGGTTTCAATGGCCTCTCCCTTCATACACGGTAACACCCCAACCCCTTCCCCCAGCCTGCCGGGCCCTGTGTGAGCGGCCCCAACCTCCCTCTGCCTCCATTCTCTCTGCTCGCCACTCCAGCCACACCACCCCCACTCTGTGCCTGAACATGGCACATGCTCCTCTGCTTGGAGGCCCTGCCTCCCACCTGCCCAGCTGACTGTGTGCGTCTTTCCCATCGGGGGTCGATCAAACACCACCTCCCTCTGGTCTTCTTGCTCTCAAGTCCTGCTTTTCAATGTCTCTTTTGCCCATTAATTGGTAAGGATGGCAGGGTCTTTGTTTTGTTCATTAGTATATCCTGGTGCTTAGAGAGTAATAGGTACTCCCTACATGAAGGAAGGAAGGAAGGAAGGAAGGAAGGAAAGAAGGAAGGAAGGAAGGAAGGAAGGAAGGGAGGGAGGAAGGAAGGAAGGAAGGAAGGAAAAAAGGAAGGAAGGAAGGGAGGGCAGCTGGAGAAGAGAGGAAAAGAACGAGGGCCCAGAGCCCGTTTCCACTCCACTGTCGAGGTCACCCACCTCGCGCCATGTCCAGCTCGGTGCACCTCCGCTCGGGGTTGGTGTGGATGCGGCACTTGAACACGGCGCCCGGGGACTTCACCGCCGTGCTGTACTTGGACTCGGCCTTCGGCGCGCCCACGAGGATCCTGCACATCAGAAGAAAGGGCGCTCTGTCACACCCAGGGCCGGGCAAGAAGAGGAGGACAGTTCACTTCTCATCTAGCCACGGGCGGGTGGACAGTCCAGCTGCTCGCCGGAAAGCCAAACCCAGCCCAGTCCTGTGCTGGGGGGCCAGGAGGGAGGGCCTCCCACCAGAACGTGGGGGGTTGTCTCCAGGCCCATTTGGAGCACAGGTTTGGTTGGAAACACATACAACCAACAAACAGCGCTTCTCCAGACTCCAGAAGAAAGAACTACAAATTGAGAAGGAAAGTACAAGCATCCGATACCATAACGGGCCAAAGACTTGAGCAGATACTTAATGAAAAGACCATAACTGAGTGGCCAATCAACACATTAGAAGGTGCTCAACTCTCTGTGTCATCAGGGAAATAACTAAAGAGCGACCACTTCCCGCTGACGAGGAGGCTAAAACCTAAACGACCGAAAATGCCAAGTGCTGACAAGGAGTTGGAGCAACAGAAACCCTCAGCCACTGCTGGGGGGAGTGTCCATCGTGACAGCCACGCCCACATCGGAGAAAAATGCAGCAGTTTCTTTCTTTTTTTTAAATCTATTTTTTATTGATTTTTTACAGAGAGGGAGAGGGATAGAGAACTAGAAACATTGATGAGAGAGAATCATCCATCAGCCGCCTCCTGCACACCTCCTACTTGGGATGTGCTCACAACCAAGGTACATGCCCCCTGACCAGAATCGAACCTGGGACCTTTCATCCACAGGCCAACGCTCTGTCCACTGAGTCAAACCAGTCAGGGCAAATTCAGCCGTTTCTAATAACGCCAAACATGCGCCTTGCCTCGGACCCGGTCACTCCATTTACAGGCACATGCCCAAAGGAAACGCAGGTACATGCCTGGCGCGAGACAGGTACAAATGTGTTCACACGGCTGAATGTGTAACGGCCAGAACTGAAGGCCCATCAGTGCTAGAATGGACAAGTAAGTCACGGTAGAGAAATACAACCGGATTCCATACGACCTTGAACATCAGGGACCATCATTCAACCGCAGCCACGCGGATAAATCGTATCAGACGAACAAAAGGTGTCGGGGGCCACAGTGTACTCAGTGACTCCGTGTACCTGCAGGTCAAAGCGGCTGCAGTGTAACTGTGGGGTTTGTGATCAGGAGAATGGGGACCTCAGGGGGAGGCGCGGGGGAGACTGTGGAGAGGGAGGCAGAGCTTTCTGGGTGCCCAGGAGGTTCTATTTTGCAACCTGAGCGGCCTTCACACCAAATTATGGTCATTCCTTAGATCAGCGGTTTTCAACCTGTGGGTCACGACCCCTTTGGGGGTCGAACGACCCTTTCACAGGGGTTGCCTAAGACATCCTGCATATCAGATATTTACATTACGATTCATTAACAGCAGCAAGATGACAGTTATGAAGTAGCAACAAAAATAATTTTATGGTTGGGGGTCACTACAACATGAGGAACTGTGTTAAAGGGTCGCGGCAGTAGGAAGGTTGAGAACCACTGCCTTAGATGGTATGTACGATATGGCCACTCTCCTGGATGTAACAGACTCAAAAAGCAACGACATGAATAAATAAGGCCCGGGGCCAGAGCGTTTCTCTGCTGGATTCCCCTCTCCCTCCCCCGCCACACACAACATGCACATGTCCGGGGACATGGGAAAGGCGTAGGCCTGCTGCAGAATTACACACGCATCCAGCTCAAACCCGACGTGGCGTCATCTGCCTACAAACTGGGGCAAGAATGGAGCCGTCTGTCCTTCATTGTGAACCGAAAGCTGCCTTGGGGATGGGCCGACCCCCGCCGAGCCCATCCCTGCTGGGGGGAAAGGCGAGACGTGCCAAGGAGACAGAGAAGACACATTTGGGGCCGGGGTGGGTACAGAGCCCGGGACACGGCCGCCAGCTCCCCTCCAGATGTTCCAGAAACAGCCACGACCTACAGTCGGCTGCCCTGTTCCCGGCAAGCCATCCACCGGAGAGCGAGGGCGATGGACACCCAGGTCCAGCCTGCGCTGGGCCGCGAAGCGCTTGGAAACGGAGCTGGTACAGTGAGCGGCAAACACCACCTGCTGAGGCTCAACGAGCAGAAACTCCAAGCCGCTCCCCGAGGCGAACGCGAGCTGCTCTGTAGCTCGGGCAGCCTGGAAAGGGGGTGCGGTCTCCCCAGGAAGGTGGCGTGCACCCTGGGAAAGGGATCATCTCCGCTCACCTGGGCACAGAGAGCTTTACCCACGAGGTCGTCTGTGGAAGAGGCTGTCGAGGGGAGAGTGACCCCACACAGCCACCCTCTGCACCCCGCTCCCCTCGCTGTGTCCGGAAGGAAAGCCACCTTCATCTTGGGGTGGCAGACACTCATTCTTCGCCCCCACCCTGGTCTCAAATGGCTCTGCCCTCTCTCTCCCCCCCTACCGACACCCCAAGGAGCAACAGAAGTCGGGGACCCTCAGAAGGGACTTCAGCAAGGCTGGCAACCTCACCAAGGGCACCCACACTAAGAGGCTCAGGGCCAGGTGGCCAGGTTCCTGGGGAAGGCATGTGGGTCTCAAATTCCTGCCCCCGCCCCGACCCCCCCACACCCAGGGGGTGAAGGACCTCTGAGGATGCGGGGAGCCAGAGAGACACCCCCGCCAGCTCCCTTCCCGGGCGCCTCCTTCGGGATCAGTCCTGGGCAGACTGTATTCCATTCTGGGAAGAATCAAGTCCCAGCCTGCTGGGGTGTGAGGGGAGCCAGGCCCCCCACAGTGCTGCCCCATGGGTCCTCAGAACACCTCGGGGAGCCGGCTGCCCCTCCCGCTCTGCAGGGCGGGCCACAGCTGCCGAACCTCCATGCTGATGCGGGATTAGAACCCACAGCTCTTGGAAGTCACAGCAGGGATCTCCCCCAAACAGACCACCCCGCCTCTGCCACCAAATGCACGATGACACACCAACGCAACCCCAGGGGGAGGTGGCCACGGGTGGGGACCGATCCCCCCTCACCCCCTCCCCCGTTTCTGGGGCTGCTCCCCGTAAGGCCGGTCCTGTCTGCACAGGTGAGAAGCATTAGCGGGGGGACCTATCCACGCAGCTGCAACACCCACGCCTGTCCACTTGTCAGCCAGGCGGATCTGGGCAACAGACGGTGGCACCTCCTCTGCTCGAAAACCCCAGGGGGAACAGGGCGGGGCCTAAAAATCCCCACCCACTCCACACGGACGTCATGAGCCCCCGGAATAGACGCCACTGGCAGTTCGCTGGGTGGGAATGACAAAAATCCAACCCGGGAGCATCCATCTTCTGCAAGGGCGGCTGTTTCTCGGGCACACACCTCCAAATGGCACTGGCACCCCGCACGTTTCAGACGGCGCTTCTGCTCCAAATGCAGGACACCAACATGATCCGCAGGCTGTGCCAGCAGGAAGGGACCCTGAGAGCCCGGTCCCCAGCACGGCCGCTCTGGGCCTGGATCGGAGGCTGAGGGGGCCAAGGTTTACATGGACCTCGAAAGGGGAGAAGGACCGGCTGAATTATTTTTTCCTGCCAAGCCCCAGGCGCTTGGCGGGTCTAACAATGGATGCTCAAAAGCACTGAGGCGGTGTGGCTCCGTGGTGGAGCATCGACCTGTAAACCAGGAGGTCACTGTTCAATTCTGAGTCAGGGCCCATGCCTGGGTTGTGGGCTCCATCCCCAGGAGGGGGCATGATGGAGGCAGCCCATCAATGATTGCCTCTCATCACTGATGTTTCTCTCCCCCCCACACCAGCTCCCCCTTCCTCTTCGCAATCAATAAAAAATACATTTAAAAAACTAAGTTAGCTGAAACCGGTTTGGCTCAGTGGATAGAGCATCGACCTGCGGACTGAAGGGTCCCAGGTTCGATTCCGGTCAAGGGCATGTATCTTGGTTGCGGGCACATCCCCAGAGGGGGGTGTGTAGGAGGCGGCTGATCGATGTCTCTTTCTCGTCGATGTTTCTAGCTCTCTATCCTTCTTCCTTCCTCTCTGTGAAAAATTAATAAAATATATTTTAAAAAATAAAAAAGTAAAATAAAAAAATAAGTTAAAGGTGTGTTTTCAAACCCTTCATCAGCTGGTCAGATGAAAACGTTTCCCCCAAATCCCGTGTCATGGGAAATGAAGCCAGAGATCAGGGACGTGTGCACGCACACACATGCGCCCGGCTCACGGGGGTGGCACCGGGGAGCGTGCGCTCGCATCGCTGTGTTTACGGAACATCGCGGCTCCCTCCGCCTGGCGCGGCTCTTTACCTAGGCGGCTGGCCAGCCGATGAGCTTGTCTCTTCTGAAGTGAATTCAGCTGGCAATCGGCCAGGCTGATCCTGAGAGATAGAGCGAGCTCGAGGGCCCGGGACTCAGGACCAGCCGCTGAGAAGGTGCCATCTGCTCTTTCTCATTGTTCGGCGTTACAAAGAGGCAGCCTGGAGGCTGCCCACAGCCCCCCAAACCCGCCTCGTGACTCCCGACGAGACAATCGGGCGTTTCTTCCCTTTGTACGGTTATCCCATAAAAAGGCCCGAGTGTCCCTCACCCATGAATAAGTCATCAGGCCGATCCTGACCTTTGCTCTTGGCTCCCGGTGTGGTCCCCCGACCAGCAGCACGGGGAACATCTGGGAGCCCCACAGAAACACCGTCTCCAGGGCCGCATCCCCGGCCCGCTACATGGGAAGGGGACGCGCATCGGAGGATGCTCTCCCTGTGATTTCCAGCCTAAGAGGTGCTATGTCACCGCCCGCCCTGCGACAAACAGTCCTGTCCACGTGGAGCCGGGATGAACAGATGACCCTTGAGAAGGAAGGCTTTCCTCCTGGGCCAGTGGTCGGCAACCTGCGGCTCCTTGGCCCCTGGAGTGTGGCTCTTCCACAAAATACCACGTGCGGGCACACACGAACAGGGTGACTGAAACTTTGTGGCCCATGCGCATAGGTTTGATTTTCGGCTCTCCAAAGAAATTTCCATCGTCATACTGTTGACATTTGGCTCTGTGGACTAATGAGTTTGCTGACCACTGGCCTCTGCCGTGCCCAGTTAAAGATGCACTTAAACTTCGAAGGCCTGGTGGTCCCTCATTCACTCAGACGTCTAGATCTCTAATTACGAGGACAACAGGCATGTGCTGGGCACGTGCTGGACACGTGGCGTGTGCAGGTGCGGGGCGAGGCTCCTGATGGCAGAATGGCGCTGAATCTTCCCAGCCACGCGAGGGGAGGCACGAATGTTCTCCCCATGGCACAGAGGGAGAAGCAGTGGCCAGAGACGGTCCCGGGCCTTGCCCAAGCCCACTTAGCGTGGCGAGATGCCAAGCGGCAGCACGTGCCCTAGCAAAGCCCGCTGCCTGATTCTGCCCACCCCACACCAGCCAGGAGGAGGAGAGAGGAACCAACAGGTGTCAGGTGCCCGCTGCAGTGCCCGCTGCAGTGCCCGCTGCTCACCTCATGACCTGCCTGAAAAAGCCGGGAGAGGCCCACAGGTGGGAACTCGGATGGGGAAGCTTTTTCGTGCCCGAGGACAGCCTGGCGAGGCAGCAGAAAGAAGGCTTTCTCCCACCCATCAGGCCGAACTTCCAGCACCTTTGTGCTTTTCGAAAACGCATACAGTGGTACCTCGAGATACGAGTTTAATTCGTTCTGTAACCTTGAGGCATGGGAAACTATGAGACGCTCGAGTCGCGGTAAACTGGTGGGTCGTGTGCAACCGGCCGATCCGCGCAATGACTCCTATCTCAAATGTTGCTCGTATTTCAAAGCAAAAATCGCTCGCTCACTCGACGGCTCGTATCTCAAAAATCTCGTATGTTAGGGCACTCGTATCTCGAGGTACCACTGTACATCACAGGCAGGGTGCTGGCCAGAGGTTCGCGCCTCTCCATGAGTAGTAGTTCACGCACAAATGGAAAAATGTGGGCCCATCTGTCCATCCGCCAGCACCAGCCGGGCTCTCGGGGTGTCTGAGCATTTTCTCAGGTCAGTCCTGCCAGGCAGCCCCTGGTAGACATACTAACCCCATTTCCATGGAGATGGGGGGGGAGAGACTGGGCTGGCAGGTGGCAAGGTTGGATTCGAACCCGGGGCACGCGGTCTTTCCAATGCCCCACACTCCCTCCTCTTGCAGCCGTTTGGATGCCCTGGGTTTTTCCAACACGGCCACTTCCTCGGTGGGCCCGTGTGTGGTACAGCTGGCACCACAGGCTCCAGGGCGGCTGCCAGTCCTGCTCTGACCCCGTCCTTCGCCTCCTGAGAGCAAACTGCAGATCCGTGCCCTGGAGAGCAGGTGGCAGAGAAGGGCTGAGCCCCAGCTGCCTCGGGGTGGGGGGGTTAGAGGGAGGAGCTCGGAATGGACAGCGACTCCCAGGCTTCCTCCCTCCCTCCCCACAAATGCCACGGCGGTGCCTCTGCGGGCGGAAAGATGGCCAGATCCAGGACAGCCACTGGGGATTCGAAATCTTAAGCCCATTAGGGTTGTTTCCGGGCATTTGATCCCAAAGCCAAAGCTTCCCCCGGGGACCCACGTGGCAGTCAGCATGCAACTGCTGTGCTCACCGCCCGGCACGGAAACCCCGGGAATCCCTGTGCACCCCTTCGCCAGCGGCAGACGGACAAGCTGGAGCAGAGGGCGCACCACCTCTGAGCGTACAGAATGATGCGCTCCCGGAGGGAGGGGCCAGTGCTTGCCAACCGGAGGTGGGGAACCGAAAACCTCCGAGGCGCCTCTTTTTACATCCCAGGACCCCGAGGCTCCGGTGTCAGCAGGACATGCCAACGGCTTTGCGATGTTGTAAACCAGTGGCGCCGCCTGAAGGCTCAGCTCCTAGGGCCAGTGACGCGGGGTGGTGACGTGTAAGCAGCAGAGGGGCCTCAGGACTCAGCATAAGTGTAAGCAGACCCAGGAGCCCACTGCTGCCTCTGCCGCCACCGCTCCGCTGTGTGACCTCAGGCACGTGTCTCAACCACCCTGAGCCTCCTCTGTCTTTTCCCTCTGTAAAACAGAAGGACTAGCCGAGACCGGTTTGGCTCAGTGGATAGAGCATCGGCCTAGGACTGAAAGGTCCCAGGTTTGATTCTGGTCAAGGGCCTGTACCTTGATTGCGGGCACATCCCTGGTAGGGGGCGTGCAGGAGGCAGCTGATTGATGTCTCTCTCTCATCGATGTTTCTAACTCTATCCCTATCCCTTCCTCTCTGTAAAAAAAATCAATAAAATATATTAAAAACAAACAAACAAACAAAACAGAAGGACAATGTACCTAAGCAGGGTTCTTACTGTAAGGTTTCGGCCAGAGGATGTTTAGTAAGCACCCAACCCTGTGCTTGGCACAAAGGGTACTTTCAAAGGAAGGTTAGAATGCGGGACAGTTGGTCAAAAACCCTGGCACCCAACTCATGCCAGTTCCGCCTCCTGGCACACAGAGCCTCCGTCCTTTTTCTGGTGTGCGGGATGGAAATGTACCCAGCCCGCCAGCCGAGGTTACAGAAATGCAGGCATGGCGAGGGCACGTTCACTACTGGTCACAGATTGTACGAGTAGCCACGACGCTCCGCCCTTCCTGGACCCAGGCCCTTCTCAATGTGATTCTGCAATTCCTTCCATCAGGAGGTGAAGTCTGCCCTGGCCCGGTCTGGCTCAGTGGATGGAGTGTCAGCCTGCGGACCGGAGGGGCCCGGGTTCAATTCCAGTCAAGGGCACACGCCTGGGTGGCAGGCTCGATCCTCCGTGGGGGGCGTGCAGGAGGCAGCCAATCGATGGTTCTCTCTCATCATGAATGTTTCTCTCTCCCCCTCAGCTGTTGGTTGATATTAATATAAAAATAAAAAGAGGTGGAGTCTGTTTCCCCTCCCCTGCGGAGGGAGGGGAGGTGGCTGAGGAGAGGCGGCTGGAGAGGGAAGTATGGTGCCAGGACCGATGCCATCCTTCCCCACCGACAGCGTCTCGTAAATGTGAACACCCAGAGGCAGAGCGCGCTGCCACCCCCTGGGGGGCTGAGAAAGGCCGATATCTCCCTGCCGGTTCCCTGTGATCATTTTCTTATAGAAAAACAGGTCAATCATTTTACATTTCCTTTTTTTTTTTCTTTTTGCTAAAATTCTCACCACTACTCCACCTTGGAACTGTAGCCCTACCTCCTGGACCTATCTGGAGCCTGTACGGGGGGCCAGGGCTCCTCATAACTCAGTGGCTCCCGACCTCCCTGAGAGAAGGAAGAGGCGTGCGAAACTCTAGCATTTCTCATCCCACAGGTCGCCCATGAAAGCAGCCATCTCAGACCCTTTCTGGAGGCAGACAGGACACAACTGATACACAAAAAGCGCCCAGCCCATGTGGCTCAGTGGTTGAGCGTTGACCTATGAACCAGGAGGTCACAGTTGTATTCCTGGTGAGGGCACCTGCCCGGGTTGTGGGTTCCCTCCCCAGCAGCGGCCATTTAGGAGGCAGCCGATCCATGATTCTGCCTCATTACGGATGTTCCCATCTCTCTCTCCCTCTCCCTTTCTGAAACTGATACCATTACATCTTCTAAAAGACACGCAAAAAAAACACACGCCCGAAACGTACGTAGAACACAACCTCAATCTCAGGGACCACCCAGAATGAAGAGGGTGTGTACTGTGAGACCCTCTCCTTCATTTCTGTACTGAGTACCCACACTCCGATTCTGGTCAACGACCGGATGAATCCACACGCGTCCGGAAGCCTATGAAGTCAGGAAAAAGAGGGTTCGTTCCAAAAGCCAGGCCAGAGTAACGGCAGAAGTAGCCACCGGTCTTTACCCAGGGCTTGCCACGTGCCACATGTGGTCCAGGCGTTCAGACAGACTCTCCTCTGACTCCCCGGCACCGTGACGAGGGAGCATCCTTATCATCACGCTCTCACCGAGGAGGGAGCGAGGCTCAAACAGCTGGAATCACCTGCCACGGTCACCCAGCTCCTCCCTGGGGGCGACGCCAGGGCTAAGGTGAGAGCCAATCCTCTGGGCAGCCGTCTTCCGGCGGCACAGAATCCACAGATGCGGCTGTTGCTGAGGAACGGAGCCACAGCAAAAGCAGAGCCAGGAGGAACCCCAACCCCCTAGTCTGGGGCATCCCCTCGAGGACCCATCCCGGTGGAAAAGAGGTGCCAAGCCCCTCTGCCACCCAGCCACCCATGCCAACCTGGCTCCTGGGTTCGTGCACGTGAATACCGGATGCCAGGGCAGGGCGGGAGGGGCCCCCTGGAGGAAGCCGGTCCCTGTCTGTGGATGGCTGGGGCTGGGGGTGCTGGGCATACCCCCTGGAGCTCTCTGAGCCTCCGCCTGGCAAACGGGAACCACGCCCAGGCCGGCCCACAGGTTCCCTTCACAACTGTCATGCCTGCGGTAGCACTTGACCCCCGGTCCATGGCATCATTCGTTTCAACTTCTTAAAGTCACAGTGCAATTCCCATGAAAGCAAGTGATCTCTGAGAACCCCACGGCTGCTGTGAAGAAACGGGAAACGATTTTCCCGGGACAAATCACAATAGGAGTCATAAGGAGGAGACCGTGTCCGGACCAGTGGCAGGTCCCCAGGGAACCGACTGGCCAGAGCCGGCCCTTCGAACCCTCGCACTCGGGGCTGGGAGTGACCTGCTGAACAAAGTCTGTCCTCTTGCCTTGGATGGGGCTCCCCTGGGCCACCCAGCCGCCTCTAGCCCCGGCCGGTTCAGCACCAGCTCAGAAAACAGCACCCTGGCCCAGTTTGGGGATCTTCAGGGAAACTCCCCAGAAACCCCCAGGTTCCTCTGAGACCTTGGGCCTCAGAAACGCAGCATGCCTTCCCGAGAGCTTGAGACAGCAGGCTTGGGGCCAGGAAGAACCAGGGACCAGCCCTAGCTGGTTTGGCTCCATGGATGGAGGGTCAGCCTGCGGACTGCAGGGTCTCAGGTTTGATTCTGGTCAAGGGCACATGCCTGGGTTGCAGGCTTGATCCCCAGTAGGGGATGTGCAGGAGGCAGCCGATCAATGATTCTCTCTCCTCATTGATGTTTCCATCTCTCTCTCCCTCTCCCTTCCTCTCTGAAATCAATAAAGACATATTTAAGAAAAAAAAAAAAGAACCAGGAACCAGACCAGAAAGTTGCTTCCGGCAAACCCAGATGGGGTGGTGAGGCCACGCCCGCGCCCCAAGAGTCGGCGGGGCCCAGAGGACTCAGCAAAGAGGCTGAGAGGAGGCAGCCACCCAGCCATGTCCCCTGGCACCGACTGCTGGTGTTCAAGGGTGCAAGGAGCTTGGGGGTGCGAGGTATCCCAGTCTCCTCACCACAATGGGGCAGCCAGGCCCAGGACCCCTCAAGGGGTTGCCTTCCCAGGAGTCTCTCTTCTGCCCCTGAACCACCTGTGCCCGCCTGAGGTCGAGCCCCACCCCCTCGGAGCCCACAGCTGATAGTTTGCCTGAGACGCAGGACTAGAACCCACTACCGGACCGGGAGTGGAGTTTCCGTTCCTGAATCCTTGCCCCTGAGCACGCAGCCCGCACTCCAACGTCGCTGGATGGAGAAAGAATTCCGCCATCCTGGCTGCCCCCTCTTAGATGTAAGGCCCTCTGTTTGCATGTTCATGCTCACAGACCCCAAGGGTTGGCGTTGCTTTGACTGGTATCACCTTGGGGGTCTTTGGCCCTTTAAGACTGAAGTCAAGGCTCTAACGCGGCACCCCGCAGCCGAACTTGGTGCGTGAGGAGTATGTGGTCCCCTGTGCTCGATCCCGCACGGAGGCCGCCAGCCGCATGTGGCCAGTCTGACCCAGGAACGGGCTCTTCGTTTGCTGGGGCTGTAATGGATTTTGCTTTAAAATCGCAGTGTGTCTGGCGACTGGCCACTGGCCTGGCAGGGCGGCAGACAAGTGTCATTTCAATGCTCACCCCTGAGGCCGAGGGAGGATGCTCTGCGCTCCGCCCCGCCCCCTCTCCCCATCTGAATGATGCTCTGACAACCCCAACAAAGCAAAGAGCCGGCACGTCTCCCGTGGCCAAGCCCTCGCTCCGGGCCCCGGCACAGCCGTCTAGCCATGTCCCGGGAGAGAGGGGGGCAGGAAGCACGTGGCCAGAGAGGAAGCCAGTGCACCCCACCACCTCCAGGGCGTCTGGGGCGGAGAAGAGGGGCGGGTGTGGGAGAAAGCCCCTCTGGGGGCTGGCCGCCGGCCGGGCTGCGTTTATTTATATCACAGGGGGTTACAGTTGTCTGTCCTGCAGCTGAGGAACCCACCCATGTCTCCGGCACAGAGACAGAATCGGCTTTGTCCGTGTCCCCTGGCACCTTCGGCGGGTGTCCGAGGGGTGCGAGAAGATTGGGGGGTGGGGGGTATACCAGAGGCAGCTGTCCCTGCAGCGGGAGACACACAGGGGTGAGGCTGCAAAGGAGGAAACTGAGTCACGTGCAGGTTGGCAGGGAAGACGGAGACAAGTGACATCTGTAACACAGCCCAGGGTATTCTGGTCCCCTGGCCGTCGGGACGGCTCTCATGCCTAGAGCACAGGACAGAGGGGCCATCCAGCCGGGCATTGGAGAAAGGGGGGTCTGGGCTCTGCTCCAAGGCCCTGTGGCTGCAGAAGTGGACTCGGTGCCCAGGGCTGGGACCCGCGAGGTCCCACGGCTTCTCCTGTGGAGGTTGAGGACCCTGTGGTCAGCGACAATTTGAGAAGAACCGACAGGAATGCTCATGTGAGGCTGAGGAAGCAGGGCTAGTTCACTCACACACACACACTCACACACACACACATACACACGTGCTCCATGATGTGCATCTAGGGAGGGGCTCTTATGCACCCCCACTCTGTGAGCCCTCAGCTCTGCCCCTGCAGAACTCATGTTGCCCTGTGCCTGAGTCCTATCCCTGCCCCTCCAGCTCCAGCACATTCTTCCTGCTCTGCACCCTACACACAGCCAGTCCCCCCTCCTCACTCTACACACACCCAATCCTGCTCCCTCACCCTACATACACCCAATCCT